>JAPTHN010000026.1:5475221-6075221 GCA_026936325.1 Platynereis dumerilii | reverse complement strand
CTTTCATTAAATATAGCAAAGACAAAAGCTATTTTTTTTCATTCTTCACATCGAAATGTCCAATTCCCATTGCTAACAATCGATAATGTTCAAATGGCATTTGTAGAAAATTTCAATTTTTTAGGGATACATTTAAAACAAAATTTAAAATGGAACACTCATATTGATTTGATTACAAAGAAAGTTTCAAAAACAGTAGGAATTATGGCAAGAGTTAAAAATTATTTACCTTCACAGGCTTTGCTAAACATTTATCATGCGCTAATTGGGCCCCATCTAAATTATGGAATAACTATCTGGGGTGGGAATGTCAACAAAATTTTCAAACTTCAAAAAAAAGCAATTCGGATAATTACAAAAAGTAGATATAACGCTCATACTAGTAAACTATTTGGACAACTTGGAATACTGAAAATACATGACCTATGTGCACTGCATGACTTGAAATTTTGCTACAATTATGAAAACAATAACTTGCCTGAATATTTTCTTTCTGAAATGTTACAAAGAAATACTCGTATTCACAATATCAGTGCAAGAAACCAACAATATCGTCTGCCTGCTGTGAGCCACGAATATGCAAGGAATAGCATTTCATATAAATTTCCAAAAACTTTTAATGAAATGAGTGAGAATTTTAGGAGTAAAATATATAGTCATAGTTTGAATGGTTTTAAAAATTACATTAAGCAAATTTTCCTTAATGCTTATAATGTTGAATGTGAAGTCGAAAATTGTTACATTTGCAATAGATTAGGTTAGCTGGTGTTAGTTGTTTCAGTACTTAGCATATTATAAATATAAGTATAAACTTGAAATTATTTCTTCCGTACTAAATATCTAGATACATTTAAAAAAAAAGAAGAACAAAAAACAAGATTACCACTGTGATATGTCCTTCCTGATGGCTGTAGGAATTTACTTATTTTTTTAGTGTATTAAAATTATAGAACCATCTGGTTGACCCCTGGGTAGCGATACTGGCAGTATCATAAAGGGGTCAACCATCATAAAGCAGCATATTACGACATAATGATATTGATTAGAACCATTTGTATTTTTGATGCTTTATGTGAATAAAATGTCTGAATCTGAATCTGAATCTGGGCATATGATTCAATTGGCCCAAAGGTTTGCCTTTCCAATTAAGTGTTCCGGTATCCGTAGTCACGGGGCCTAACTCGGGGCCATTAGGCTTGCTGAATAGTTTCCTGGTTCTTTCCTAATTTCTTGATGTGCCAAAGTCACTGATCAGCACTGTCCCTTACATTAGTCCAGACCAGCATTTTGTTATAAAATCTGGCGCAAGGTAAAAGAATGTCAAAACATCTGCAAAACCACCGTCTTTGACACCCGAAGATTGTGAAAAGTTGGCCTGACCGTAAAAGAAAAGGATTTGCAAACTTTGGGCCTGCCGTCCATTTGCACACAAAAATTGATAATGCACACAATTTTTGAAGTTCAGTAAATAATTGAGAGTTGGGGAGGGGCGCTTCCTGAAATGTTTTTCCCCAAATTTTCATTTTCCAAATTTTTTGTGTGCTTTGTTTGATTATAACATAAACATCAATGATGACTTTATATATATAAGCCATAAACATTTGTATCTTATTGAGTATAAAAATTAGGATAACTTCTATATCATCATGATAAAAACAGAATTTCTAAACCATAGAAAATAAAAAGATGGACTGGCAGCACTGGCTGAATGGAGCACCTGACCTTCTCCATGTAGATGTTGAAGGAAGAAGACAGGTGAAATTACTTTTGCAATTTGGCAAATGCAATGGCACCTGACCTTTTCTGTTGTGCAGGGTATAAAATGAAATGGTAAAAGTCATGGTCCAAAAGGAATGAACGAAAAATACACCTCGTGATTTTAAACAAAGATTAATTCAGCAAACAGGACACACTTCCTACATTCAATTGTCTAATAAAGAAGTAATAATACCTTTAAATTGAGTATAATGTCTTCACACAGACTTTCTGTCTTTTCATAAGCCACAAAAAACATATCCCGAGCAGTAGAAGAAAAGTTAAATTTGAATGCATGTACAAAGGCAGTCACCTTTCTTGAATGAATGATAAAAATGAAGCAACAAGCTTTTCCTGTTCAGTGATGAATTTAGAGGGGGGGGGTCATTGGGATACGCCCCCAAGCCCAAAATGTACATGAACAAGATAGGAAGTATCCTCTCGCCACCACCCCCCCCCCCCAACCGCCCCAGCAATTTCTAAATATGCAACTGTGACTGTTCTACCCCCATAAGGAATTATACTACAAACCAAGATAAAAGAAGATCCGTATTACAATGTGCTCAGTATTTCCAGTTTGGATGTCATTCAGGAACCCATCTGCGACCTAAACATGTCTACCCAGTTATAAATGTGTATCAAAGCAACAAAAGAGCTGTAACAATTGATTCTATAAGTGGATGCTAACCAAAAGGCCTTCTTATTCGTGCTTTGTACTGGCACAAAAGCAACAGGAACCAGAAACAAATTGCATAACAAGCAAATGCAATCTCAGGACAAGCATCCCCAAAAGTAGAAAATATTTTATATGGGATGTCTGAATCACTTTTTTTGATTGAACCATCTGGCTGGTTCACTCCTCGCATGTTTGCCATAAGGGACGAGACACCTCGCTTCAGTCACATGGAGCTCTAAAAACCTTTACAATTGAGTATGACCAAGTTATTAATCCAATGAAACAGCTTGGCTTTCATAACAAAAAAAGGAAGCATCTTATAATTCTTATATGACTTTGTCTCCAAATGTAGTGTAACACGTGTTATATATATATTTATGAGACACGAAGATGTTACTTTCTCTGGTGACAGTGTCCTGAATGATCATTTATCCAAAAGAGATTTGTAGATTTTCAGAACTTATCCTTTTAAAAATTCCGATAGTTAAAATTATAAAGTACTGTCTTCTCAGCCCAGGACACACTGTAAGTTAAATAGTACAAAATGTGAGAGAGATTATGTGTGGCATTGCTGGTATATCAACAGCTGTGAGTCAGAGGTATCAGAGTCCTTCGTCAGCACCCAATAAATCAAGTTTATGATTCAAAAAGACCCGCAATTTAATGGAGTTGTCTGTGTAATTCCTCCCAAACCAGGACTTCACAGGAATCTACACGCACATATTGCCAACTTTTGCTCATACAAGAACCATAATCAAATACAATGACCCAAGGCAATACCAATACGTTTTCAAGAAAGCTTCTCTATGAAAATATAATCATAACGGTAATAGAGAAACATCATAAGAAAAAAAGTTCATGTGCCACTATTGTACAACCATGGCCGTAAGTCTTCACTCATCTGCAATGCTGCACTATGGCGCAATTATTGTGACCAATCATAACAAAGCAAATACTTGCTCAATCTTCACTAAACTGTGGGCAATTATAGTTTGTACAGAGTAGAAGGTGTTCTGGTAGAAATAATTGCATTAAAATATTTTCACAAGTGGTCGTGAGGCAAAATAATGAATTTGAGCATAAAATCAATTATGATGCTATATGTTATTCTCATGGTAGTAACAGCCATCAAAGTTTGTGGATGTGTTGTGAACACATAAAATTAAGCATTCATGACAAAATTACTATAAAATACATGGTTGAATTTTTCCTTCATGAGTTTTACTAGAACTGGGTTTTTCTTTAAATACGGCAACATTTTATGTAGGTGTGGGAAATAACCGCGCTTCTTCTTTTGAAAGAAAATTGTGTCAAATGCTTTCCATAGATGTGGAATTTTATGAAACAAATTAAATTTCCTATTAAGAAAAACAATTCACTACTTTATTCTTACATCGGAAATTAACAATTTTTCTAATCAAAAACACATCAAGCGAAACCCGATCAAGCAGCGTTAAAGTTGCGTATTTGATTGTAGTTTTGTCATGAATGTTTAATATGGTGTGTTCCCAACACATCCAGACACTTTGGTGAATATTAATATCTTGTGAATGACAATACAGGATCAGAACTGATCATATGCTTACATGTCAACTAATTCAGTATTTTGCCTCACAGCTATTATGTAACATTATTCCATTCAACAATTTTTATCAGAACACCTCCAAATACATACGGACTATAATTCCTGACATTTTGGTGAAGATTGAGCATGTATTTGCCTTGTTATGATTAGTCAAAATTATAGCACCATAGTGAAGCATGGCTGCTGAGTGAAAACTTACGGCCATGGCTGTAAGCTGCTTTTGCAGTGTCAACCATTTGAACCTTAATGAAACAATCCATTGTTTCCTCTAAACCATGCTTTGTGCTACTCAGGAGCTCCTTTGTAACAAGGACAGCTATTATTGCCTCTTTTTTAAGATTGGCAGTGACATTACTTGACCATAAATACCTCTGAATGACTACACAAACTTCTTCGTTCAGAACATTTTGCAGAGATCATGGATGACAAGAACACACTACACATCAGACTCACTCTTCAAATGCAATGAGAGACCCAGAATCAGAATCATGCATGTGCCAGGAATATACTTACAATTCCTGATAATTTCATTGATTTTTGAGGTGTGCCAACTTCTTTCACCTGAGCAAATCAGCTATTATGATGAATGGTTTATAAATAGTTGTTTGACTCATCACAGGGACAAGTCTGCATTACATAACCCTTTGAAGATACCATTTGAAAGAGGAAAAACAAACAGAACGCTTTCTTCCAATTATCTTATATTTTTTTAGTGATTCACTTTTTAAAGAAAACCTCAACATTTATCAAAAAGAATCAGTGTTGACGATGCCCATGTTATCATGTGAATTTATGTTAAAAAACACAAAAGAAGGAAAATTGCAACACCATCAGCAAACATTGACACACCTTTGTTATCTACTGTCTTTAAAAGACTTGTTATATTTAAACATATCAATCAATACAAGAACAAGAAAATCTTTTTGAAAAAAAAGATATATGCTGGCTGTAGTAATTACGATTTCAAAATTTACAATAACAGCATGTTTTGCCAAAAGAATTTTAAAATATGGTATAAGATAAACTACAGATGAACCCATGATATGGTATGATATGGTATAAGAAGCTATTAATTAGTAAGTCACTATATATGATCGTCAATCCCTAACTGTTTATCAGGCATCCCTAACTGTTGTTCATCAGTTAGTCACTACCTGTTAGTCATTAAGTCCATTGTTTTGAGAGTTACTATTTGTTAGTCACTAAATAGGTTATTTAGTCACAAACTGTTAGTTAGTCAAAACCTGTTAGTCAAAAACTGTTAGTTAGTGAGAAAGTGTTATTTAGTCAAAACTGTTAGTAGTCAAAACTGTTTGTAAGTCTAAATGGTTAGTTATTCAAAACTGTTAGTAGTCAAAAACTGTTATTCAATCAAAAACTGTTAGTTAGTCAAAAACTGTTAGTTAGTCAAACTATTGTAGTCAAAAACTGTTAGTAGTCAAAAACTGTTAGTCAGAATGGTAAGTTATTCAAAACTGTTAGTAGTCAAAAACTGTTATTCAATCAAAAACTGTTAGTTAGTCAAAAACTGTTAGTTAGTCAAACTATTGTAGTCAAAAACTGTTAGTAGTCAAAAACTGTTAGTCGTCAAAAACTGTTTGTCAGTCAAAAACTGTTATTTCGTCAAAAACTGTTAGTTAGTCAAAACTATTTGTAGTCAAAACTGTTGGTAGTCAAAAACTAAGTCGAAACTGTTAGTTAGTCAAAAACTGTTAGTTAGTCAAAACTGTTAGTTAGTCAAAAACTGTTAGTTAGTTAAAACTGTTAATCAAAAACTGTTAGTTAGTCAAAACTGTTAGTTAGTCAAAACTGTTAGTCAGTCAAAAACTGTTAGTTAGTGAAAACTGTTATTCAAAAACTGTTAGTTAGTCAAAAAACCATTAGTTAGTCAAAAACTGTTAGTTAGTCAAAAACTGTTAATTAGTCACTGTTAGTCACTAACTGTTAGTCACTAACTGTTAGTCACTAACAGTTAGTCAGTCAACAATCACTAACTGTTATTGGTCACTAACTGTTAGTCAGTCACTAACTGTGAGTCAGTCACTAACTGTTAGTTAGTCATGTAAGTCAGCTAGTTAAAACTGTTAGCAAGTAACTGTTGTTAGTCACTTACTGTTAGTAAGCACTAACTGTTGTTGATTCACTAACTGTTTGTTAGTCTTTAACTGCCAGTTAGTCACTAACTGTAAGTCACTAACAGTCTGTTAATCACCCCAAGGATGTGCCACCCAGAAATTGGACCTTTAAATGGAACAAACTGCTCTCATTACTATTCACCCCCAAGTGTTACATCTCACCCCCAATTATTTCAGGTCCAGCAACAATTGTATCTGCACCAATTGGTCGATTAATGAGTGGCAGGTGTACTTTTACATCAATGCAACAATATTAAGTATTTGTGATCATAAGATATTTTGTAATGCTCTAGCTGATATTACTAAATGGTGGGGACCAAACCGGTTGACACTTTTCCGTATGGGGCAACCAGCATAGTATGCTGGCTGCAGAGCCAATACTGTACTATAACAAATCTTGTCCTAAAGTTCAAGAAGCCAGCATAAAAATAAAGACTTCTCAGCAATCCAGGCACACCTCCAATTGGTTTCCAAATTCAAGCTCAAAAGAACAATTAAGGGTGTGGTGCCACAGCAAGGACTACTTCTCTCTGGAGTGCTAACAGCAGTAGATAAATTACAGGGTGGAGTTTTAGATAAATCTAGAGACAGTGCGATATCCAGCCTTGAATGAGATCACCAGTCTCATAGCACCTATGATTACTTACATTACAAAAATGGCAAATACAGTGCACCGACCAGGAAGGAGTCAGCTGCAATGAACTGGTACCTATAGCCTTTGTACTTGCAAATAAACCATAACCAGGTGATTAATTGAGTGCTAAAGATATTTGATTTCAGATGAACTCTTGTGTTAATGCAAAAACACATATGACAATGTCATGCAACCGAAGAAATCACAAAAATAGATTTATTGGAGCTGGATCCTGTATTCACTAAGCTGATGCTTTCAACATACAAATACTAGTCTGAAATGGTAGGTCGGCTCAAACACAACTTAAATTGTGGGACAGATACAGTCTGCTGCATTACTTAAATGCCACTGAGTTGTACATGTGCCTGAGCCTTTTTCTGTCTCATCTACCCACTTTGTAGACGGAGTGAGTGCCTTATATGTTGATTTTCCAATCAAAATGGATTTTAAAAAGTAAATTTTACAATTTAGTCTACTCTTAGTAACTGGATTTTGTGCATCACATTATTTCATTTTCATCCGATGTCTGGAAAGGGTACCAAAAAAGACATTGATTCTGAGAAAATGAATTAGACTTAGCAGAACCTGAGCAGGGGCTCATACAAAGGAAACTTCCTGATGGACCAATGTGGGAGTCACCTCATCTGAATAGGGAATTTTGTGACAAGAAGCAGATTGTTTTTGATCAGAGCTTGTGAAAAAGTTCACACACAAGTCTTTCATGCCAGATGAACTTGGTTGCGCTTGTGCTTTTCTTCAATATTCATCATCTTGCTTCTAAGTACTATGATAGCCACGTACAATATCCTGTAATCCCTGTATAGCTTCCAGTGATTCTGCATTTTGCAAGGATTTGTGTAGACCACAGCCAACACTATGTCACTGTTATACAGCACATACTGTACGGTGCAACCCAATCAGCATCCTCACATCTCAGTGCAGCCTTGGGTAGGCTACCCTGACCACATGGCCATGTTTCAGTGAAGTAATCATTAAAAGATTAAGCAACCTCCGGCGTGACCAACATAATTCACAGTTTCTTTTACTTATTTTTTTAAATTACAAATATATTTTAAAAGGGTAGAACCGGGTCAGCAAAGCTATTTTAAAACCGGGCCCCTTACGGTTATGATAAAAACAGACGTAAACAGTAAAAGATCTATACGTTTAAAAACAATCATAACAAAGTATAAACAACGTACATTCGTAACATAAAAATATAAATGATCTGACTATCCTATAAGTTATAGTCCAACCAGTTAATTATATCAATGCAATTTGGCCTATTTCAAAATTTATAAATCTAGAACACATAAAACACTAAGATATTATCTTTGTTCAAAAGCAGCTGTTCAGTGGCGAAAATATTAATTTTTAATTTCATCGAGCTCCACATCTATTTTAAAAATGTCTGAAATCATAAAGCAGGCCCCCTAAGTCACTTTTTTTTTTTAGATTCCTGGTTTAACCATTTTCAAGATGGATGACTCTCTTGAGTGATGACTAGGCATTATGATTATAACCTCATTCTGGACAGCCGAACTAGCCATGCAAAATCTTGAGATTTTGACACCTCATCAGGAGAAGTTAGACGGCATCAATACTAGAGCAATAAGCTTCATAAAAATTAGATTTTCATTCACCTGACTTACCATTGTACTGACGGCACTATTCTTTAAGGCATTTTCTTATTATTTAATGTGAATAAATCACTACAAAATGCAGAGAAATTCTCAAAAAACGGCACTTTCAGCCATCAGCCCTTTTGTGAACAAAGGTGGCTTCTCAGTGATGTCACAGTAGCTCTCAAAGATACTTGTGACATCATTCATTTTGGCCAATCAGAGATGCGTATTTCCACAATGTTTAAGGAAGAAATATAATCTTCTGAGTTCAAAGGATGATTAAACAAAGGTCAGGAAGATTGAGTTCATGGAAACAGGTGCCGTCAGTAGCATATTTTGTCTATTTTCAGTGTGTGTTTTTGATTTTGGCACAAGTATAAAACTAACAGAGAAAATAGAATTCTCCCAAACCCTTTCTTTCAAATCTCATGATTTCTCAATGGGACGATTCATGACCCTGTCCCAAGGGGTCCAGGGCTACAGCCGAACGGCTGTCCCTTAGGCATTATCTTCCACTTTATGCTGGAAGCTCAGGGGTTGTGGTTGCCATAGAACTTAGAAAGTTTGATGATGACTATTGCATGTCAAAAGCGCAAGGAAAGCAAGAAAGTGCAACTTGTTTCATGTGATTTTTTTCCATTAGCTTTGACCAGTGAGAATTTGCTTCCTGTCACACAACTCACAATCCGCATGAGGTGACTCCAACATGTTACTCCCTATGACGAGGCTTCCTTTGTAAGAGTCCTTCCTGAGTGGCTTGAAATCAATTACTAATGTTTTTAGAAACAACATCAATCTTAAAACACACTTTCTATGAGATGCCTACTTTGTAAAATGCCATTCACACATGTTATGTACCCCAGACATGAAAAATTAAATGTATTCTATGACTAGAGGTACTCAACTCATCTACAAACTGAGATAATAACAGTTTGATCTTAGATTAGCTTACATATATACTTGCATGCTTGGTCAGAACTTCTGTACTGCATGTAGATCAGGAGGCAGAACTTCTGAGATTATTATTATGTCCTGACCCCCAGAATTACCTATTATGTATTCCTTGAAGGCAATGGCACATGAATCAAAATAACATCAAAGAATTCAGAATACATGTGACAGATACTACATAATTATGTCGGTTTTATTAAAATCTCTTTGTAAATTCTATGCCTTATTAACAGTAATTGTGTACAGTAATATCCATGGGAAAATGTTGCTGTGTTTTGTGATGTTTCACAAAATAGCACTTTACTGACACTTTGCAGTTTGTTTGATGTAATAGTATTATAGCATTAACTGGATAAATAGTACAAACAGCATTTAAACAGCACTCACATGCTGATAATGTATTTTTCGAGTTATGCTAGATCAGGCAAACTGGTAGGAGGATTCATTAAAACTGTATATTGTTTCCCGAATATGAGCTCACTTAAAACAGTAATGCTACTAGACCACCATTGCGCATTGATCAAATCTTGCGTAGGGGGAACGGGGACAAGGTGAATCGCTTGCAACAATGAATCAGTGGATTTCACAGGATGGTGATAAGCAGTATATCTGAAATGTCAGATTTGTAGGATTACTTTGAGGGACACCTAAATGAATATGTGAAGATATTTGATGAAGCATGTATTGTTTTGTCAGAATAAGGTAAAGTGTGATTTTGAGCCAAAATTTGGTTACGCACCAGCGACTATAAATGTCTTGAGTACTGGACTTCTTAAAATGTCAAATATGCGTAGGTATGTTGTGTCATCATACTGTCACTGTAAACATACATGTATATTAAGTTTTTAATTTTAAAAAACAAAATAGCACCGATTCACTGTGCCCCCAGAATTTATTGGCGGGGCACAGTGAATCACTTGGCCTTTCTCACCCAATGTCTCGAAGATTTAAGGCAGCATTTTTGTTTTAACGGTGTGCATGTGTAGTGAAGATCTGTACCTTTTACTGACACCATTCATTTTTGAACTGAAATAGTAACTCATTGAGATATGGTAAAACTAAACTTTGCTGGTTCACTGTCTCCCCGTCCCCGCTACTTTTCTTCAAATATAATTATTTTGGGGATATTCTTAAATCCTTGTTGTAATATGAACAATTAGGAACTTGAAAAGGTATAAAATCCAGGGATGACAGATAAAATGGTTGAATATGTTTTCATCTCCTTCTTGACAACAGATACTATCAATTGGTCAAATAATTAATTCATCAACTGATCAAGGAAACTTCGAAAAGGTTCCAATTTGAACCGCAGTTCTATGAAGAAGGGTACCCAGTTCCCAGCATGGTGGAAAGACCGGTCTGTGTGATATATTTAGTCAAGGGGGCCATAAGGTTGTTTTTCCAAATCCATGCAGATTGCCAATGACTTTTCATCAACCAAATCGTTAGTGCATAGTGGCTGATTTCCACTGCTGATTCTTTTAGGAGGGGACTCTTCCACTTCTATACATTGCATCCACACGTCTCTCTTTTGATAGAGAATGGCAACATATATTGAATGTATTCTGATTTGCTGCATAGCCAAAGCACATGGAAGGCCTGATATTCCAGACAGAAGACATCTCATGCAAGGGAAGCTAGAGAAACACCTGCACGTTTCCATTTTCTTAAAAAAGCAGAATCAATAAATTGGCCTGATTGTAGTGTACATGCCTCGTTGTAAACCCTGGAAAGAAATTCAATTGGCTCGTGTTGTGGAAGGAGCTGAACAAGTTTGAATTGGAAATGACATGTGGCAAAGAATTATGGCCGTCAATATGAATAAAATCCCTCCGCACATTCTTTGAGACGTTTTCCCACTCAAGTGATCATAACACACACATACCAAAAATTAATCTTAAGTGGCAATTGCAAATCGAGAGCCGAGCTCTTCAATGCCACAGCAAGTATGCATGGTCATGCATGCTTTTATTGAATGAATTAAGATCATGTCAGCTTTCTTAATCACCTTAATTCACTTTGCTTATTATTATTATTATCTTTTTTTTTTTCAACATAAAAATTTCAATATTTGCGGTTCCAATCACATGCAGGCGTAAAACCCCGAGGGGCTTGTTAGCCTGGAAAACAGTTACACAATAGGCATATTATATATAGCTTCAGACACACACAAGAGAACATACATGTATGCATGATCAGGACTTTGGTCCTATTTAATCAATATTGTTATCAACTATGCCTTTGTGAGATTACATATGGTTTTCCCCGAAAATGTTTTCACTAACTCCTCCTACTCAAAAATATAGAGCAAAGGGTGAAACAATGAGACAAGGTGGTAGCATTATAGTGCAAAGTCTGCTATGTAGAAAAAAGGAAGGCATTCTGAAAGCTTTCCTCAATCTTGTTATTAACAGGCATATGTCTAGACAGATGGACAGACGGACAGGAATCAGCGAATGAAAACATTAGGCTTTATCTGAGCACAGAAGATGATAATGTTTTGTTCACAGTAGCAAAACATGTTGACAATGTAGCCATCCTTCCCTCGGCTACTTCATCACTTAACGGAATTTGATTTATTGGCAGGCAGTTTGCTCTATGATCTTCAGGCTACAATTATCCATTTTATTTCTCCTTAGATGCTGCTGATCAAAGAACCCTCAAAGATTTCGGGTCCACACATCTTAGAGGCACTTTCTATACTGCCATGCACTGACACTAGACTAATTCTACGTGTGCACATTGCATCAACTAAATCTTGAGATAATCTGCAGCTCTAAACACCATGCCAAGAACAGTCTATTCAAGTCAATCAAAGTCAATCATTCCTCCATCATTTGACTTTTAGAGCATAGCCAAAGTATCTAGGAACCTTTTCCGAATGGCAATAGTTCTCTTACTCGAAGCAGCAAAGAAGGCAAAGTCTGTGATGAAATATTTCATCTTATTCTGAATGTTCTCACTCAGGGAAAGTAACAGTGAATGTGCTTCTTTTTTCTATGAAATATATTCCATTACAAAAAACCATTCAGACTCTGTCTATAATTAAGAAATTGTGTGCAAGGTTTAGATATATACCCATCCAATAGCCAGTTACTGGCATTAGGCTCTTTCATCCTTTACAGGGAAATTGATGTGTTGGTAATATATGCTTCACCTGTAACCTGTAGACTGCAATCAGCCATTATATTTCTTTTGATGTGACCAATCAAAGCAGATATGTTAACATTGTTGAGAGGCTTCCATTCACATTGTATACATGATTTCTCTCATGAATGAAATCATTGGCATGTAAAGATGATCATGCTTGATAGAGGCTATTTATGAGTAAAAAGGAATTTCAGGCCTTGATACTTCATTACAGATTATGCTGCTAACAAGGGCTGTTTTGCAGGATACGGTTGTGGTCCCTAAAACTTACATATTCAAAGCCAATGTGTTGGATTGGTAACTTTTCCATCCAATAGCTATTTTCATTGCAAAACTTTTGTGTTTACTTACTATTTGTAAACTTAACATCATCAGCATGGTCTGCCATTCCGATAAGTCCAATTTGTCGACAGTGATACCAAGCATAACAGCTGGTTAAGCGCCCACGCCAGGCTGACTCTGACTGGACTTTATCAGCTCAGGATGATCATACATGCTAAAATTAGCTGTGTCCAGTTTCTCAGCCAAAATTATATCTGGACTTCTCTCAAACGTTCATATTTAGCTTCAATAAAGATATGATAAATATTCTTCTGTCGCCAAATAATATTATACTGGCTGGACGTCTTTCTCTGAATGTCATTGTTCATCATTCTGCTTGCATGAACGACAAAACTGCACCATGTTATACTCCCCTCAGCCAATTTTCTAGATGTCCCGCAGTTCCAGTTCAACCCACATAAGGAATTATACAACAAGCCAAGAATAAAAAAGATCCATATTAATTGCTCAGTATTTCTAGTTTGGATGTCATTCAGGAACTCATCTGTGACCTCAAAACATCGGGTAAGTCAACCCAGTTGTAAATGTGTATCAAAGCAACAAAAGAGCTGTAACAATTGATTATATAAGTGGATGCTAACCAAAAGGCCTTCTTGTTCATGCTTTGTACTCGCACAAAAGCCACAGAAACCAGAAACAAATTGCATAACTAGCAAATGCAATCTCAGGACAAGCATCCCCAAAAGTAGAAAATATTTTATATAACAAAAGAGAACTAATTTTGAGACATTATGTCATCAGTCACATGGAGCTCCAAAACTCTCTACAATTGAGTATGACCAAGTTATCAATCCAATGAAACAGCTTGGCTTTCATAACAAAAAAAAGGAGCATTTCATATGACTTTGTCTGCAAATGTAGCGTAACACGTGTTATATATATATTTATGAGACATGAAGATGTTACTTTCTTGGGTGACAGTGTCCTGAATGATCATTTACTCGTATCCAAAAGAGATATAGATTTTCACAACTTATCCTTTTTAAATTCAAATATATATAATTAAAATTGTTACTGTCTTCGCAGTCCAGGAGTACAAAATGTGAGAGAGATTTGTGTGGCATTGCTGGCATATTAACAAGCTGCAAGTCAGAGGTATCAGAGTCATTCATCAGCACCCAATAAATCAAGTTTATGATTCAAAAAGACGCACAATTTAATGGAGATGTCTGTGTAATTCCTCCCAAATCAGGATTTCATAGGAATCTACACGCACATATTGCCAATTTTTGCTCATACAAGCACCATAATCAAATACAATGACCCAAGGCAATACCAATACATTTTCTGTGGAAACGTGATCACTTTCAAGAAAGCTTCTCTATAAAAATATACTCATTAATAGAGAAACATCATGAAAAAAATGTCCATGTGCCAGCTATTGTAAACTGCTTTTGCAGTGTCAATCACTTGAACCTTAATGAAACAATCCATTGTTTCCTCTGAACCATGCTTTATGCTACTCAGGAACTCCTTTGGAACAAGGACAGCTATTATTGGATTCATTTTAAGATTGGTAGTGACATTCCTTGACCTCTGACTGACTACACAACCTTCATCGTTCAGAACATTTGGCAAATCTGCTAATAAGATGAATGGATTATAAATAGTTGCTTGACTCATCACAGGGACAAGTCTGCATTACATAACCCTTTGAAGATGCCAGTTCAAAGAGGAAAAACAAACAGAACGCTTTCTTCCAATTATTTTATATTTTTTTGGTGATTCACTTTTTAAAGAAAACCTTAACATTTATCAAAAAGATTCAGTGTTGAAGATGCCCATGTTATCATATTAATTTATATTAAAAAAACACAAAAGAAGGACGCTTGTAACACCATCAGCAAACATTGACACACCTTCGTTATCAACTATTTTAAAGACTTGTTTTATTTAAACATATCAATCATTACAAGAAAAATCCAGTGAAAAACTTAATGTAAAGACTTTTTAGCTATCCAGGCACACCTCCTATTGGTTTCCAATTTCAAACTCAACAGAGCAATTATGGGTGTGGTGCCACAGCAAGGACTACTTCATTCTGGAGTGTTAACAGCAATAGATCAATTATAAGGTGGAGTTTTAAGATGAATCTAGAGACAGTGCGATATGCTGCCTTGAAAGAGATCGACAGCAGACGATTACTTACTTTACAAAAATGACAAATACAGTGCATACTGGAGATCGATGCACTGACCAGAAGGAGTCAGCTGAAATGAACTGGTACCTTTGTACTTGATAATAACAAGAAAATAAAAACGAACTGTCTATACCAGGTGGTTAATTGAGTGCAAAAGATTATTAAATTTCAGATGAACTCTTCTGTTAATGCAAAAAAAAACACAAGATGATGTACATCAGACATCAGACATGCCATCGTGAAGTAGCTCTATAGTTGCCATTGCACTAGCTAATAAGAAGAAAAGCCAAACGGTCTACCAGGTGCTACTGAGTTCATTCTTTTGGTATTACAGCCAAACACTTTGATATGGAATTAGAGTGGACAGTGGCACTGTGAAAATGGCACTTCGTGTGTCATCACGCTGATGATTTGTCATGATCAAACCCAATACTTTCAATGTTAATTTGATTGAAGGAGACTTATCCCACTTGTTGGTAGCAGCCAAAAGAAATGATTATGCATCTGATTTTCACTCTAAAATCCGTTATGAGAAGTCAAATGGCTTTCTCTTGATAATGACTAATAAACAGCCTCTATGTTTCCCATGTTGAAAGTAGAGAAGATGACACTTCATCGGCTATCATGAGTCACTAAGTGCTATTTTCACAGTGCCACAGTCCACTCTAATTCTATATCAAAGTGTTTGACTGTAATGGAGAGAAGAAAAACATCCTGCAATTATTATATTGTCTTAGTTTCAATACGACTTGAAGAAAGGTGTATTTAATGAGTCTAAGCAATATTGATTTAAATTTCAATGTCAGACAGCAGTTTCTGTCAAATAAATGCATGACTTGGGTTTCATGTAATATGAATGATATTTGAATTCCTTATTCAATCCGTATTTCACTAAACATCTTCGTAATTATCAAATCACAAGTGCCACATTATTATTTTTCTGAAAAAACAAAGAACACATCAGATTAGTTTTCTGTTCTTTCCGTCAAATAAACACCTTTTCTTAATTGGTTTTCCCAATTGTTCATCAGATAGGAGAATAATGAAATGCTGTCACAAATTGTCTTTTTTCAGATTTAAGGAAGCGCCTGCACTTTCTACAAATGCTGCACGGCTGTTTTGGTGAGCTAATTCTTTCCCTGGTGCAACCTGGCCGGTTTAACCATTTTCGAGATGGATGACTCTCTCGAATAATGATTGGGCGTTACGATTATAAACTCATTCTGGACAGCGGAACGGCTGTCCCTTAGGCATTTTCTTCAACTTTATACTGGAAGCTCCGAGGTTGTGGTTGCCATGGAACTTAGGAAGTTTGATGATGACTGTTGCATGTAAAAAGTGCAAGGAAAGCAAGTAAGTGCAACTTGTTGCATGTAATTTTTTCCATTACCTCTGACCGGTGAGAATTTGCTTCCTGTCACACAATTCATTGTCTGCATGAGGTAACTCCCACATGGTCCTTCCTGAGTGGTTTTAAATCAATTACTAATGATTTCAGAAAAAACATCAATCTTAAAACACACTTTTTATGAGTAGCCTGGTTTGTAAAATGCCATTCACACATGTTATGTACCCCAGACATGAGAAATTAAATGTATTCTATGACTAGAGGTACTCAACTCATCCACAGACTCAGATCATAACAGAGTGATATTAAATGAGCTTACATGTACACTTGCATGCCTGGTCAGAACTTGTAGATCAGCAGGCAGACCATTTGAGACTATTATTAAGTCCTCAACCCCAGAACTACCTATTATGTATTCCTTGAAGGCAATGGTGCATGAATCAAAATAATATCAAAGAATTCAGAATTCATGTGGCAGTATCTGCTGATGTCTGTTTTATAAGAATCTCTCTGTAAATTATATGCCTAATTAACAATAATTGTTTACAGTAATATCCATGAAAAAATGTCGCTGTGTATTGTGATTATGCACAAAATAGGACTTTATTGACACTTTGCAGTTTGTTTGATGTTATTGTATTATAGCATTAACACGATAAATAGTACAAACAGCATTTGAACAGCCCTCGCATGCTGATGTTGTATTTTTTGAGTTATGATGGATCAGGCAAACTGGTAGGATGATCCATTAAAACTGTATAGTGTTTCCCAAATATGAGCTCGCTTAAAATAGTAATAGACCACCACTGTGCATTGATAAAATCTTGCGTAATTTTTTTCAAATATGATTATTTTGGGATATTCTTACATCCTTGTGATGATATGAACAATTAGGAACTTGAAAAGGTATCATCCAGGTACAGCAGATAAGATGGTTGAACAGGCCTTCATCTCCTTCTTGACAACAGTTATTATTGATAAAATAATTAAAGCATCAACTGATCTAGGAAACTTCGAAATGGTCACATTTGAAAAGCAGTTCTACAAAGAAGGGCACTCACATCCCAGCATGGTGGTCCATTGGTGGAAAGACCGGTCATTGTGATCTATTTAGTCAAGGGGGCCATAAGTTTGTTTTTCCAAATCCATGCAGATTGCCAATGACTTTTCATTAACCAAATTGTTAGTGCATAGTGGCTGATTTCCACTTCTGATTCTTTTCGGAGGGGACACTTCTATACATTGCATCCACACGTCTTTCTATTGATATAGAACAGCAAAATATTTTGAATGTATTCTGAGGTGCTGCATTGCCAAATTACATGGAAGTCCTGATATTCCAGACAGAAGACATCTCATGCAAGGGAAGCTAGAGAAACACCTGCACGTTTCCATTTTCTTCAAAAAGCAGAATCAATAAATTGGCATGGTTGTCTTGTACATGCCTTGTTGTAAACCCTGGAAAGAAATTCAATTTTCTCTTGCTGTGGAAGGAGCTGTCCAAATTTGATCTTTGAAGTGACATATGATAAAGAATTATGGCCTTCAATATGAATAAAACCCCCCAACACATTCTCTGAGACAAATTCCAACTCGAGTAATCATAACACACACAAACCAAAAATTAATTTTAGCAATGGCAAATGGAAAGAAGAGCTCTTCATTCTTCAATGCCATAGCAATTATGCATGGTCATGCCTGCTTTTATTGAATGAACTAAGATCATGGTAGCCTTCTTGATCACCTTAATTCACTTTGCTTATTATGGAACATACATTTATGCATGATCAGGACTTTGTTCTTATTTAATCAATATTTTTATCAACTATGCCTTTTTGAGATTACAGATGGTTTTCCCCAAGAAGAATTTCTCATTTTCATAAACTCCTCCGACTCAGAAACATACAGCAAAGGGTAATGCAAAGAGAAGAGGTGGTAGCACTATAGAGTGTAAAGTCAGCCAATAGAAAAAAGGAAAGCATACTGGTGAGGCAATTTACTTGCAATGGGCACTGAACAAGATCATATAGTGAAACCCTACGAGTCAGTGATCTGTTTGGTCAGATCAGACAAGGTGGGCGCGTAGCTTATGCCGTTTTGACAATCATTGAACCAACTGACTTTGGTGTTTGCTGCTTCGAGGATATTTTGACTTTCAATGTCGGATAATCATTAATTCAATAATCTGTTTTTGCAAAATTTGAAGTCATAGCAATTCATTGAATATCATCAAATAATATTATTACAGTTAGTATATTTTTTAATCATCTACATGCTATCAATTATGTGAGATGCCTTTATCTATATAAGATGGTCCTCCTCAGCCCTCGTGTGCAATGTCTAAAAAGACAGCTGTGCAACAATCAAGGTATCGTGATTTCCACTGACATAACCTGCTCTATCTAGGCACACATGATGGTATTATGTTTTGTTTACAGGACTGATAGCAAAACATGTTGACAACTTAGTCATCCTCCCCAGCTTTATCATTTAAGCGAATTTGATTTACTTGCCAGGCAGTTTGCCCTATGACCTTCAGGCGATAATTTTCCATTTTATTTCTCCTTAGATGCTGATCAAAGGACCCTCAAAGATCTCAAGTCCACTCTCAGGTGCTCTCTTTACAACCATACTGAGCATCGAGACTAGAAATTATATGTGTTCATAGTGCATCAACTAATCTTGAGATAATCAGAAGCTCAAGTCAATAGAAGTCAATCATTCTTCCATCATTTTACATTTATATCATTGGTCCTGTCACCTTTTCCAAATGTTAATGGTTCTCTTTCCCTAAAGTCGCAAGGAAAGCAAAAGCGGAATCAATAAGTTACCACCCAATCTGTAACTATGCAAGCTGTACTACATACTTGACCTACATTGCACATAATACATAATTATGTGGAGCTAGACAATGTACAAAAAATCAGTAAAACTCAAGACAGTTACTCATTCACTAGAATATGACTGTATCAGTTCTAGGAATTGTTTTTTACCCAGCCAGAGAATCTGCTTTGCTGAAGTGTTTTTACCTTATTCGCAGTTGTGACATGTGTCTTTTTTGCCGGAAATGAAACCTTGAAAATGGGGCTGTTTTTCAGTGTGTCTTGATATAGGAGTGCGTCTCTGTACACAATGCTTACCATGGAAATATACCCAACCGACAATGTATCAATGGCTTTTGTAGACCATTAGGCTCCTTCATCTTCTTCAGGGAAATTGATGTGTTGCTTGGTCTATCACCTCTATACTGGAATTATCCTTCTATTTCTTTCTTTTGAAATGACTGATCAAAGAAGAAATGTTAACATTATGTTCTGAGGCTTCCATTTACACGGTATATATAATTTCTCTCATGAATGGAATTAATGACAAGCAGGGAAGATCATGCTTGATACCGGCTACTTATGAGAAAAAAAGAAATTCAGGCATCAATACTTCATGACAGGTTATTGCTGCTGTTTTGCAAGATAAAATTGTGGTTCCTAAACTTAATATGCTCATTCCCAATGTTTTGGATTTTTCACTTTCCCATTGAGAAGTAAAAATGACATTTATACCTGCTCGCCTTGATATATCCCTAGCTATGATGCATCATGAATTGCTATATTTATTGCAATAGTTTTCTGAAACAAGAATTTACATCATCAGCATGGTCTGCTGTTCCAATAAGTCCAAATTTTTGCCGATAGTAATACCCAGCATAAAAGCTGGTATGCGCCCACACCAGATTGCATGTGATGAGAATGTATCAGTTCAGGATGATCATCAATGTAAAAAATAGCTATGTCACATCGCTCAGTAGAAATTTTGTCTGAACAGATCACATATTTTCATATTTAGTAATGATAAAAATAACAATAAAATTGTTCATTGCCACATATACGTGACATACACCTGCTTATCTCACAGATGGCCCTGTGAAAATTCTGACTTGTACATGTATGCTGACAGAAGCATAGATTAACTTGACCGCTGAGCCCAAAAAGGGACAAAAGGGACTTAGTGTCACTAAGTCCCTTTTTGAATTATTGCATATTTTGAATGTTCAAGACCTTAGGATTAATGCCTGTAAATATTGGAACTAAGCAGGTTCAATTAAAGGAGATATTGCAGGTCAAAGTACAGGATGACACTATTCGTGGAATAAAGTGGAATTTTCAAGTTTTTGTTATCCCTTTTTGTCGCTGCCATTATAAAATTTCACCCAACGCAAAAAGGAGCATGGTGCTGTTATGCACCTTTTGGCGCTGAAATTTACTTAACAATGATAGTAAAAATGCTAGTACTAAGCTCCTTTTTGCACCAAAACAAGTTGGGGCAAAAAGGAGCTAAGTGCATCTATGCTCCTTTTTGCCCCACTGATATGTCTGATAATGCTTGCTTTGTTTAATGCAAGAAGGAGCGTTTGTGTTATTTCATAAAATGTAATATTATTAGCATCATTGTTTTTATATACATTTGTCGAAAATGTATATATGAATGTACGTACCAAAAATCATTCAAATCGGACCAGTATTGACCGAGCGAGATCTGAAAACAACTGTTCAAAAGTAAAAGGCCTTTTTCTCAAAATGCCATTTTTCCACTAAGCTCCTTTTTGCGTCGAGCGGTCGATTACTGTAAGTATAAAGTTCCATTTTAAGCCCCATGAAAAGTAGGGCAATATTTTTTCATATATAGGCCTAACTATCCACCTCACGTCACTAACATGATGTAGCCTAACTTGCATTGCCAAGTCAGCCAAAAGGAAGTGAGGTCATATTGTTGCTAACAGAGGCTTGCAGGAAGAAGGTATTGAATTGCTTGTGGGCGGAATTGAATGATCTCATAATATTTTATTCTCAGCATAACTTCTTTTCTAGGTTCACATGCAATCTCAGAAATGCACAGAAACACACTTAACCAGTCACAAAAAAGGAATATGTCAGTCTCTAATATCAGGTTTCAATTTGTGTTTTGTGGTCTTTGCGAACAAAGAAGCAATTCCTGGTGACAGGTTCCAGCGTTATTTCCTGCAATATTGTTGAGGTCTCTATTGCAACTTTAGGTTTTATATTAGTAATCTGTTAGTATAGATATGTCCAACATGTCTGTGTACCAATTTTTGACAGGAAGTGCCGACAAAACTCCCATCCCCCCTAGTCATAAATTCTGAACGGTCCCTTATACATACGTACTTCTTGTCTTTCTGTTTTTCTAGTTTTTTTTACGCAAACCTACATTGTTTACACTGGTCTATTTAGTTACTGGGACAATTAGGTTGTTTTTCCAATCTACCACCATATTGCCAATGACTCTTCACAATTGACCAACTTGTTAGTGCATTGTGGCTGTGTTCCACTTCTGCTTCTACAGTGAGGGAATCCATTTACTTCTCTGTATTGTATCCACACGTCTCTCTACTTCGAATCCCTTGATATGGATCCGGACAATATTTTTTGATGTACTCCGAGGCGCAGCATAGTTTAAATATGTAAAAGTCCTGGTATTCCAGATTGAAGATGTGTCATACCAGAGAAGCTAGAGAAACACATGCTCATTTTCTTTTTTGTAAAAAAAACAGGATCAATACAAATGCTTCATTGTCAAGAACATGCGTTGTTGTAAACCCTGGCAAGAAATTCAGTTGGCACTTGCCATTGCAGGAGCAGTCCATCTTTGAAGTGACATACTGCATAGAATTATCGCAGAATTAAGAATTTCCAAACAAGAAGTAATAACAGTGAACTGCCAACCAATGTTGGTAGGCAATAAAGTCTTTAAAAATCAATAACTTTGTTTTATGGCATGTCTTGATCCCTGTGCAATTGATATTGTTAGACAGTTATTTCATAGGTAAGCTTTCAAGATTGTCTATCTCAGCCTGCTTCATCTGTGCACACAACATACACATTACGTCTTGTTTACAGAACTGACAGCAAAACATGTTGCTATTGTAACTATCTATCCCTTGGATACCCTGCCACTTAAGGGAATTTGGTTTATTGGCAGGCAGTTTGCCCTATGATCCTCAGGCTGCAATTATCCATTTATTTCTCCTCAGAGGATACCGATCAAAGAGCCATCAAAGATTTTCTGTCCACACATTCGAAAGGCACTTTTTACAGCCCGTCCATTATACCCACACTATGATGTTAGACAAATTCTATGTGTGCATATTGCATCAATATCTCTTGAGATAATCAGACGCATTAGAATCAGACCAAGGACGCACAGCACATGCATGTGTTATGGAAACCATCAATCAAAGTCAATTTCGGCTTTTCAACTGAGACCTTTCAACACCATTAGGGGCCGTCCAGACCTTTGGAGGGGAGGGGGCTAAGGCTTTTAGGTGAAAAAAAAAAAAAAGTTTCCCACTTGACACTGAAAAACAAAGTTTGTTCAGATAAAAAAAAAAAAGTTTATTTCCCCCGGTAGCTTGGGTACCATTATGTTAAAAAAAGTTTGTTGCGTGTCCGCGTGCAAAAAAAAAAGTTCGTTGATTCATCGCGATAAAAAAAAAGTTCATTCCGGGGGTAAAAGCCATAACCCCGCACCTCAACCATCGTCTGGTCGGCCCCTTAGGAGCAAGCTCATACACCCCAAAGACAAGATCACCAAGGAGGAAAAGGCAAAGGTTGTCAACCATGTAAAGTGCCGAGACTTTGAGGCATGTTTTATGGGAGAAACTGAACGGATATTGCAAAAAAGAGTGACAGAACACCACCGCAGCTCGTCTCTGGTAGGGCAACACTGTCAAGAACAAAGACAGTCCTTCCTTGTTGCACCAAGAAAGCAACTGGTTCGGGGGAGGGGACGCAGAGGCAATCCAATTTGCGGAAGAAGAACCTATCCTAATCTGGGACCGGGGGAGGCAAACCCTCCCGTTAATATACCGGGAGGTCCTAAGATCACATGACACCTCGAATCTGGATCGTCATGTGACATGCCAATACACAACATCAAGATCTCAGGAAGGAGGTTCGATGGCCTGCCTGTAAACCAAATTTTTGTTGTGAGTAATCATTTAAATTCATCACAAATTCAATTTTGTTTTACACACTTTGAATTTAGGGCAATGGTTCTTGTACCAAGTGACCTTTTGTGAAGTTCCAAAAGTGCCGTCATACTCTCCTGAAGTTGCCCAAGGTTTTATGTCAATTTGCCAAGTGGACGTATTAATGAATACTTTGCTTATATTCTTTTTTGCTTACTCCGAATGTTATTATGCCTAAAAACACGAAGCTTGCCATGTATTATACCCTTAGGCAGACCATTAAGCTCTTTCATCATCTACAGTGAAAAAATCTATTTCACCTATAAACTGCAATAATTATCCATTTCACTTCATTTGATATGACTGGTCAAGGAAGACATGTTACTAGAGGGAAATTAGAAGTGCAAGGAGGACCATGCTTGATAAATACTATTTACTACTAAAAAGGAAATATAGCCACAGCTACTCCATTATTATTGCTGCTTACAAGGGGGCAGTTTTGCAAGACAAGATTGTGGTTCCTAAATTTCAAGTATTGTTCATCCCCAAGGTCTTGGATTTTCAACTTTCCTTTCGAGAAGTATACAATGACAACATACAAACAAATAGTTTGGCCTTGACACATCCAGAGTTGTCATGAATAATCATGAATAATCAAATTTCACTGCAAAAGTTTTTGTTTTTTCTTTATAACGTTTGGAGCTACAGTAAACCGAATTTACATCATGAGCATGGATCAGCCATTCCAATAAATTTACATTTTTTCGGAGTAATATCAAACATAAAGGGTGGTTATGTGCCCATGCCAAGTGACATCAGATAGGATATTTTCAGCTGGTAATGATCATCCATGTAAAATTTCATCTATAGTCTGGTGAGGTCTCGTATTTTCATATTTAGGAAAGACAAAAATAGTTCCACACCCTCATATACCAGCTGCGTTACGACCTAGGGCAGAGTCCAGATGGTTGTTTTTTAATGGCTGATTTTTTGGCTCTCTTTTCAAAAAAAACTTTCATACTTCATATCAATGAGGTAATAATGCCTGCATTGTCAAGTCAACCAAAAGGAAATTACAGCATATTGTTGAGAATGGGGTTTATGGGAAGGAAATAATGACTTGCGAAGGAACAAAATTGAATGATCTCATAACTCTTTATGTTCCAACATAACTTCTTTTCTTGTGGGTATGCAATCTCAGAAATGCACAAAGACACAATAAACTAGTCACAAAACAGCAATAAATCAGTCTGTAAGATCAGGTCTTTGTCCGTTTTGTGGTCTTTGCGAACTAAGAAGCAATTCCTGGTAACAGGTTCTAGTGTCATTTCCTGCTATATTGTTTGGGCCTCTCTTGCAAATTAGCCATCAAGTAGAACATGTCTCCAAACACTATGTGCATCAATTTTTGACAAAACCCTCACCTCCCCAATGCCATAAAATCTGAACAGTCCCTTTTTATTATGTTATATCTTGCCTTTCTGTTTTTCTGAATCTTTACCCAAATCTTTTGTTAATAAGAAACCGTCTTACATTCTTAGTACCTATAAGGTAGCCCTGGGAGTCTGGGACCCATGCGTAGCATGGGTCATGGGTCATTCCATGCAAAATCTTGAGATTTTGACTCAACATCAGGAGAAGTAGGACGGCATCAATAGTAGTGCAGTAAATTTCATAAAAATTTGATTTTCATTCGTTTTGCAACAAGTCTAAAACTAAAAGGGAAAATAGAATTCTCCCAGACCCCTGCTTTCAAATCTCATGATTTTTCAATGGGACGATTCATGACCCCTGTCCCACAGGGGTCCAGGGCTACCTATAAGGGAAAAATTATTCCTCAGAAGTTATAAATGCTTAATCAGAGATTTTTAGATTTATTGTTAAACCAAGAAATGATTTCTCTCACAGCATTCCAAATGAGTTGCTGGTCAATATTCCATAAATTTTGTCCAAATGCAGATACATGCTTGTGTTTCTGCAGTTTTGTGGTATTCTGATTTTAAAATAGACTTCGTTACAGTGTGCATTTCACAAACTATGTAAATATCCCTGTTCGATGTGACGCAAATCCTGCATACAATGCAGATAAAAGACTAGTTTTAACTGAGCCAGACACTTTAAACATGAAGAAAACTGAAAACACATTGTCAGACATACTAGAAACAGTTCCACATAGGACGGACGCTCACGCGCCAGCAAGCAAATAAATTGGATATTGTGGTCTATTTAGTTACTGGGACTATTCGGTTCTTTTTCCAATCTACCACCAGATTGCCAATGACTCTTCACAATTGACCAACCTGTTAGTGCATTGTGGTTGTGTTGTACTTCTTTTTCTATAGTTGGGGAATCCTTTTACTTCTCTATATTGTATCCACATGATTCTCTACTACGAGTCCTACGATATGGATAAGGACAATATTTTCTGAATGTATTCCGGGGTGCCGCATCGTTTAAGTATGTAAAAGTCCTGGTGTCCAGACAGAAGACATCTCATACACCAGAAAGCTAAGCAAAACTTTCTTAATTTAAGCATTAGTAAGACCAAAGAGACTTCATTGGACGTGTTCAATTGCAGTACTATCATCCAGATTCCTTTCTGGAGTAGTGCAAAATCGTATTTCAATTTCCTAAGTCGACGTATACAACGATGATCTGCTATCACTCTGCTTCACCAGCCAAATCTAAGATAGTATCTAAGCATTTCCTGAACAGAGTACCGAAAACACCAATGCTTACATTGTATGTAGATATACCCATGCGACAAAGCGTCAGTATTTCGTATAGACTATTAGGATCTTTCTCACTTTCAGGGAAATTGATGTGTTGGTAATCTGCTTGGCCAATGACCTCTAGACCGCAATTATTCAATTCATTGCTATTGATGTGACTCATCAAAGAAGACATGTTAATGCTCTGTACTGATTTTTCTTATGAATAACATCAGTAACATGCAGAGAAGATTATAGCGAGTACCGAATGTGCATTTTTTTCTGACACATGTATTCTATACGCAAAATTTACATTAAAAAAAATGATGACATCACTTTGCCCTACAGGAAGTTGTCATGAATTATTATTAGTCAATTTTCATTGCAAAAGTTTTGTTTTTTTTCTTTATAACTTTTGGCAGTACTGTAACCAGAATTTACAGCATCAGCATGGGTCAACCTTTCCGATAAATTGACATTTTTGGACAGTAATATCGAACATAAAAGGTGGTTATGCGCCCATGCCCAGTGGCATCTGATAGGACTTTATCAGCTGGGAATGATTAGCCATGTAAAAGTTGCATCCATGCAAAAGTTTTATCTGGAGAATCCTCATATTTTCGGAAAGATAAAAATATTTCCATAGCCTAGCATACCAGCTGCATTACTACAAGCGGCCTTGTCCAGATGATAGTATTTTACAGCGAAACACTTTGATATAGAATTAAAGTGGACTGTGGCACTGTGAAAATGGCACTTCGTGTGTCATAATGCTGATGATTTTTCATGATCAAACCCAATACTTTCAATATTAATTTGATTGATGGAGACTTATCCCACTTGTTGGTGACAGCCAAACGAAAGGATTATAAATCTGATTTTCACTCTAAAATTTGTTATGAGAAGTCAAATGGCTTACTCTTGATCATGACTAATCAAACAGCCTCTATGTTTCCCATGTTGAAAGTAGAGAAGATGACACTTCATCGGCTATCACAAGTTAAGTGCCATTTTCACAGTGCCATAGTCCACTTTAATTCTATATCAAAGTGTTTCGCTGTAATGTCATGTGACCGATTTTCTTTTTGGCTGTCCTTTCATACCTTTCATACCTCATATCAGTAAGGTAATTATGCCTCCATCGTCAAGCCAGCCAAAAGGAAATAATGGAATGTTGTTGAGAACAGGGGCTTGTGGGAAGGAAATATTGACTTGCAAAGGAACAAAATTGAATGATCTCATAATTATTTACGCCCCAACATAACTTCTTTTCTTTGTGCGTATGCAATCTCAGAAATGCACAAAGACACAATAAACCAGTCACGAAACAGTGATATATCAGTCTCTAAGATCAGGTCTTCCTCCTTTTTGTGGTCCCAGCTAACAAAGAAGCAATTCCTGGTAACAGGTACCAGTGTCATTTCCTGCAATATTGTTTGGGCCTCTCTTGCAAATTGGGGTTATATTAGCCATTAAGTGGAATATGTCTCCTACCAGGCTGGGTCTACCTCTTTCCTTCTGCCAAGATGGAAATTCCCATTGGTTCCAACTTCCATTTCAGGAAAGAAACAGTTGTAAGAGTTGGCATGCCCTAATAAAGTCAACAACTTAGTCTAACTATTCAGAGGCAAGACCATCTCCATCAAGACAATTTGCAAATCAAAAAAGAAAATCAAATTGTTTGGGTGAGAAAATTCTTTTCATGAAAATTTGGATTCGTATTTGTTGGTAAGCTATTCTTAGATTTAAATTTTGTCAAATTAAGTACTTTCCGTGATTGAAAGACTTCCAAGAAGTGTTGCAAGAAAGTCAATTTGGTTCAACAGCTAGTGGCCAACGGCGAGTGTCCCACTGATCAATAGTTAGTGCCAAACAGTTAGTGACCAACAGTTAGTGACCAACAGTTAGTGACCAACAGTTAGTGGCCAACAGTTAGTGACCAACTGTTAATGTCCAACTGTTAGATGGATACGTATTACGTAATAAATAATAATAATAATAGGCATTTGTATAGCGCTCTTTCCAGTAAGCTTCTCACTTAAAGCATATAGACACATCTATAGCTAGATCCATAGACAGTATTAGATACACAGATACATGGAAAGATATATTACATATAATGGGGTTCTCATAGTTAAAAATCAATATAGATACACGTACCTACATACATACATTTTCATATTGCCATTTTGAATGTATTTTTATGACAAAAACGTTTGTTATGAATTTTGAAAGTAATTAATACAGCTAGCTTATCTTTTTCTGAAAAAGATTTTCTTGAAAGTTTTGTATCTCGATATAATTATGTCAAACAAACAACATGTTCTATAAGGAAGGTAATAAGAGAGTTTGACATGACACGTAATTTCATATGCCATCTAAAAATACTTCTGATTGTTTTCCATGTGAACCACACCCAAAAAGATGGCATTGATTAGTTTAATTGCATTGTGATGGAAACAATTATAATATCAAGCCATGATTTCATCATGTTCTTTCTGAGAAATTGCTTGCATGTATTTTCTGAAAAGATTTATTTTCATTATAGCTATTGCAAAATAATTTATAAAGTTGTAAAAAGAATTTATGAGTGATCAGAAAACATTTTTGTTCTTGTACTGCGATAATTATGATCGAGGAAAGTTTGGCTGCACCGGAGATTTTGTTGCTTCAATTCCCTATATCAATGGCTGGAAAATTGAATCGTATTTGGGAGTTCTTCATATGCAAATTGAGCGTCCAAGGTTGCGGTGATAATAATACTGATATCAATATTCCCCGTGAGCCATTTCTCAATGACAAACCTCTTTGAAGAGACCTCTGAAAACCAGGATGTGAAGACCCATGAATAGGTGCATCACCTGAAAAACTAATGTTGTGTGAAACATAAGTTGCAATTTGTTTCAAATGTTTATTACTCGTCTGAATACAAAGTCAAAGTCTTTTATTTCCGACTGTGATCTGCAAGAATGACAATACTTCAAATGTAATCATTGTAATGTTAATTCATTCGTTGTGTAAACTGGGTTTGTGATATTAGCCAACCTGAAATTAACTGTACGTCCACATTTTGCCTTATTTTTTATTTATATATATATGGTATAATATATATAGGTTTCCTATTTTCGTTTATTGTCCATGCATTAAGACAAAGAGAAAGACGTA
The DNA here is from genome assembly GCA_026936325.1 of Platynereis dumerilii. Taxonomy (NCBI): domain Eukaryota; kingdom Metazoa; phylum Annelida; class Polychaeta; order Phyllodocida; family Nereididae; genus Platynereis; species Platynereis dumerilii. The sequence continues at coordinate 6,046,025 of JAPTHN010000026.1, read as the reverse complement.
TAATGGAAAGATGAAAAGATGATGCTGCTGTTGGCATGTTAGGGTGATAACATAATTATCCTGTGATAAATTGGGTGGATGATGTGTCACCTTCAACAGAAATTTGTAACTTCACTCCTAACTTTACATCCGTACTTCATGCAAAATTCATGTGGCTTGTCACTTACAGCTAATCAGACGAGGCACAAGAGTACCACACATGGGAAAAGATAATGAAGGAGCTTTGGAATTAACGAATGGAAGGCAATAGGAGAGTGCATATCCTCTGCTCAGAAATGTCTTTTAAAATCAACAAAATTGAAAAGAAGCGTGTAATTTCACCAGTTTAAAAATTTATTGTTTGTGTCATTTTATGGTTAATCAGTTGATTCAATGCATATCATGTCGAATAGCATAATGTTTCAAATGACTCAAGGTACTAATCAAATAAGAAGATTAGGAGACAAACAGAAAACTGTCAATGATGTGGCAAAGCCAGATTGCAAAATTCAAAGAAGATAATTTATTCCAAGTGGACTGCTGATCTGCATGCAACGAGCGAGATTTGTCTTATTTCACCAAAAAATGATTTTTGATACCCGATAATTGTTGTTTGTGATTGGTTATTTTTTAGCACGATATATACTAAATCTTTTTTGATCCAGGAGATCACTAATTGGTCAGTATGTCCAACTAACTAACCATTCGAAAAGACACATTTGACATAAAGAAGAGAAATTGATAATGTTAACTGTGTAATTAATCTTTGATTGCAATGTGAATGCGGATGATGTTACATAAATGAGGCAGCTTGAATTTCTGAGAACCTCAATTGTGACACATCAAAAGCACCAGCTTTCCTTTTATCGCTTTTAAAATTAACCTTTTATGCTCATTTTAAACTGCGATGTACATCAAATTTTATAAGATGTGAATTAAGAAAACATAAATAAAGGTAGAATGATGACCTTATGAGATGTCTTGATGCCTTGCTTCATCGTGTCAGGTAGGACAAATGGCTGCCATGAATCCTGACTTTTCAGCATTAAAAATAAAATCTCAACCCTGAAGATCTCCAAAGACTATATTTAAACTGCCATTGTGTAATTTGCTTTGGGGATTATGCAAGTGAGATCATTCTACCAATCCATGTGTATCTCTCGAAGTGATATACTTGTGACACAAATAGGCGAATACACTGAAATAGGCTAATAAAGCTTCTTGTTATCAAAACAACTTTTGTGACATAACAAACTTTCAAGTAAAAATAAGCTGATCTACTTCTGCTAGCTTGTTTACCAGGGAACTGATTTGGCCTTTGAAGAGTCTATTTCTGAGTGCTGGAATCAGTTGACTCTCAGTGAATAAAGGTGTGTCTTGAACTGACTACAATGTAAGACCAACCTCTGTCAAACCAGAGTCATTATTTATATAATTGTAGTCGAAGACCGTGAGATGTTGTTAAAAGGTACTAAATAAGCAATTTTATGGATTCTTGAGTGAAGAAAAATTTAGACATAGATATCTCCATAGGTAAGTTGGAGTTATTGCATATGAAAATATGGCTTAGCCCTATAGATTGTGACAATAACATCCACACACTGTTCAGTGTATTCTCAGCCTCCATCTATAGGTCCTACAAAGAGGCTAGGGTAATGAAGTGGCTTTGGATTAGAAGGATTCATCATGGGATTGGAAAGTCTTCCATATTAGTGCCTAATTAATCCCCAGCTCAGTAATGCATGGAAGTCTGTAAAAGTGAAGGGTGGCATAAATTGCTTGAACGCTACCAGCTCTCTTTCACTTTCTCATTTCAAAATATGCATACAGACGTATATGGATTATCAGGAGGAAGGATACCTTGATGCACACAAGGCTCTAACTGGTCCAGCAGTTCAACATTTGAGATGGCCTACCGGAGTTTTTATATATAATAATGGAAAATGATCCTTATAATTGCACGACTAACCTTTGCTTACGATGTGAATATAATTGAGAATTAAGCAATTTGAATTTCTCATCCATTCAAGGTAAATTCCCAGAGAGACTCAATTGATACAAGTAGGAAAGAGAAAAACATGTGTGAAGCACCTTGATTATTTTAGCATTGTTCTGTATATTTTTTGAATTTTCCAGAATGTACTTGAATCCGCCTCCCATGAGCTTCCAATCAACTGCGGACCACAACAGTTGAATGCATGTGGGACTAAGTAAATTGGGACTAGCTGGGCAACTTGACAGGACAAATATAAGATGAATATGTTTTAGTGGAACATGGAAAACTCATACTCTCGACTTCAAGTACAGATGTGACATGAGAATATTACTTGATAAAATTCACATGTCGAAAGAGAGTGCTACTTTACTGATACAGAATATCAGCCAATGAATGACCAAAATGAACACTTTCCATATCATATCATTATGAAAAGCTTTATGCACATTTATTCTGCTTTATTTTGAATCCACCCAGTTTGTGTTTTTTTATATATTGTCAGTTCAACAAAAGCTTCCCTTGCAGCTTCAGTATCTTGCCGGGCTTTGTCTCCCCTAATAATGAAATGAAGAATATATGTAATGATTATTGTTTTAGGAAGTTTCCTGAATGAATATAATATCTTCTCTAGACAAAGGAAAATGTCTGAAGAAGATGTATGGTTCAATTTCTTCGCATCAACGACTGAAGATAAAATTCTGAATCGTCAAATGGGATGCCATGTATCATTGCTGCATCGGCATAAGGCAGTTCATTACCTTCATTTGCATGTCTTTCCACTTGTATTATGATAACTTGATTACTTCCAGCAAATATTTAAAAAAAAAACGCATTTTGCTTTAATCAAATTATCCATAACCTCTAAGATAATGTTCCTTGTGCAATGATATATCTTTCAATATATAAGAGACATATTGCGCAAGTGTGCGTGATAAGCCTGCAAATGGTATCTCTTATTAAAGGACACACATTTATGTATTCTCTTCCTACAGATATGGGCATTAATCATTTCAGCCAATCAGGCCACCCTGTGCCTTGAATGTTAGTCGTCTGGTTAGCCGCACACATTGATGCTTATGTTGCAACTACATGTACAAGTTTCTGAAGATATTACTTTTTTCATGGATATAAAAAATTATCTGAGCAAACAAACTCAATTGAAGAAAAAAAAGTTTTTTAATTATAAGGCAATTAAATATTTTCACATTTATTGGAATTTCTGCATCAGCTGACATGGTCAGCTTGTTCAATGAAAGCAATTAGGATTTAAGTTCCAGAAAGTTGGTAAATTTCAAGAGTTCTATAATCAAGGGCAACCGGATAAGTCTCAGCAATTTACTGCTAAAGCGCCATAGAATGACATTTGGTGACAGATTTACCACCAAATGTATAATAATTATGCAACACATTGCTACTGCCTATGACAGGTGGACATCAGGGAAATTGAGAGAGCTTTTCGAAAGACATCAGTTTGGGACATGACAAACTTGTAGCTGTAACATTACAAAGTAGTTATTCAACTGCCAGCTTTTGAATAACTAAGGCCAAAGAAGTGAGATTTAAGAAGAGTAATTTTTTTCACCAGTCGGAAGTGCTTTATTATTTAGCACAAGAGAAAAGCTCTGTTTTGTTGTTTTTTATCACAGCACATTGTCAACATTGACAATCAGTGATTCTTTTTGCACAAAATATTTTCTCCATTTCAAATGCACATTTGTAGGTAGGGTGATGACATTTATTAGGAACCTGAAATAGTAATAGCAGCTAAGTTTAGAAACATGCACACAAACCCTAAAGCCGGTATCACCTGAATTGAAAGTGTGTTGGATAGATAGATAGATAGATGTCATGGTGTCATTATAGTATTTCTTGTTAAGGAATATTTTGATCCAAACCCATTATCCAGCATTTATCTGAATGACAGGCTTTCATCATTAACTGATCTCTTTACTAAATTCAGCATCCTACACATATATTCAAAGAAAAGCCAATGAATCTCCAGCTGACGTGGTACTGACCTACACTTTCCTGCTACAAAATATCAATTTAGTTCTTCTTAAAGTTATCATATGACATTTGATAAGATAATTCCATAAACAGCAGACATCACAGATTGCTACTGCGTAGGGTCATTTTGGTCAAAGCAGGAAGACATCTGTGCCACGTCGTCACTAGCTCTTTCCCAGAACTGGACTTAATCTCATCTCAACATAACGTGGTGACACTGCTGTTTTAAATATCTGTTGCCAGTGGAGAGAGAATCTTCAGACTTCATTGGACCTTCTCCGCTCTTTGATAATCGCCCTCGCAGGACTACTGGGCAGAGTGCTCTCAAGGCAAACACACACCTCCAAGAAACATTAACTTGGAATTCGGAAAATTCCTCATTAATTGACAAGACACATCTTGAAAAGGGAAATAATGAAAACCAGATGTCATATCGACAACAGCTTGCCCAATTGTCTGTTCGGATCATCAAAATGACCACACAATACGGGTACAGTGACTCATATCTAATGAGTATGATTGTCAAGTTACATAATGAGAGACCATGCATGGCATATGTAAAACTAAAAATCATATAAAGATACAAATTTGTTGAAAATAAAAAAACCTGTCAAGTTTTGCAAAATAAACAACTTGAAATGTTCCCTATGCATTAAAAACAGAGACAGCAGTGTCGCAATCAGTGGCTGATACAGGGAGGGCCTAGGGGGCCTGGGCCCCCCCTAGACCACCAAGATTAATAGTAGCATTTTGGAGAAAAATTGAGAGATGCAGGCCCGCGACTGCCGAAACGCGTCCGGGCCCCCCTTTGACTATCGTGTCTGGATCCGCCACTGGCAATCTACAATATTCTTAAATAAAACAGTGAAAGACTTTTCAAAATCACTACTTCAACACACATTATGAAATTATTAGCAAACAATTATACAATCTGTGCAGTTTTCATGCTTATTGATTTAATGATAGAATATTATGAGTTAACGCATTGTCTACATTGTATGATCACGAAGCCAGGAGAACATCTCTGCCCATAAACCTTACTCTGGACAACTTGACCAGGCAATCTCTATTATGATACCAATTACTGCTCACCAAGTCAGGAAACTCACCAATATCCATGATTTGACACAATCATAATCAATAAAATTGATTGACGAACATATAATTCAATGGGGAGAAATGTGCAAATATTTCGAAATTTATAACTGATTCCTATAGGAGTTTGCACAACTGTCCGTGTCAAGATTACAGATAGTGTCTCTTATTAAAGGGCATGCCTTTATGTATTCTCTCAGCAGATTTTGGCATTAATCATTCCAGGCAATCAGGCCACCGTGCGCCTTGAATGTTAGTCATCTGGTTTACTGCACAGTTCATCCATGCTTGTATTGTGACCTGGGTTATTGTGACCGAAGCTTCCAGAATATATTTGATCATACTAGGAAATATAATTTTTTCATAAAAGCCTCTCAATGTTTGCCTCCAAACATGCATGCAACATCAATAACTATGTTTTGGTGGTTTTGCATGGTGCATTCAGGATATTCGATGACAGCAGCCTTACATTGTGATCTAGATAAGTCCATTTAAACCAAGAATATGGATGTCAAACGCTGGGTAAAGATCAGTTAGTCTTGATTATTACAGATCTCTTATAAGTGTGCCATGTTCTTTTCAACTGCCACAGTGCTCTGGTGATGTAAGTATCAGCATTATGATTTCACAGTTGGTATATTCGCAGTTTCAGCTGTGTCACTTGGAACCCATTCTGATCACACCATTACAAATCAACAATAAGCTGTTAGATTGTTGCTCAACATTGATTATTCAGTTTGATGTTTTGAATAAATCCAAAAGTTACAATAACCAGCTATATATAATGCATGGATTTTGTGTATAACTGCTATCAGTTTTAGCACTTTTACAACAAAACAAATTCATTCACTCTCTCATTCATTTTTTGTTGGTCTGAGAAGTTATCATGTGCTGCTCTGTCTTGGCAAAAATAATATACTCAGAAACCATTCAGAATTTAAGACCTAAGGGGGGGGAGTTTTACTTGGGGGCATCCTTATCACTGATTTCCAATAATGTTTATCTGATGATCAAATTATTAGCCTCCTTGTCTGGCCTTTTCCCAAACTATTGGGGAGCAACTACCCCCCCCCCCCATTTCTCGTCCTCAGGTGCGCCCATGCAACACCACCATGTTCACTTCCAAAAAATCTCCCCATCATCCCCATTCCAGTCATCAATTCTGAACAGTTTCTTTGGCGAAGATCTCACCTAAAAGGCAGAAAAGCCACAAGGTGCTGCCCTCAAGGAGAAATTTCACTACAGGACACCATGAATGTCCATGATGGATCAAGCAAGTGGCTCAAACATATCAGTTTCACCTGCTCCAACTGAATAAAAAAACCATACCAATGAATGCAGATTAATCAATTGTTATTCACACTTAGACAGCCCATTAGCCTGACTTGTTGGTAGCAGTTGGAATCAACACTCAAGCTTGGAGTGCCAATAGTGATGTCAGTATTGCAATACTGACATCATCTGTGCACATATTCACATGGAACATGGCACACTTATACGAGATCTGTAATAACCATAGGCGTACGGCGCGCGCAATTTTTGGGGGGGCGAGCGACAATTGCCCGAATTTCACGATCTAAATTTATAAAAATTTCAAATTAAATTGCCTGGAATTCATTAATTTTCAGTAGTTTTTATTTAATCATCTTCCCGAATTTTTTAGCCTTTTTGCCCGAATCTTACTGTTTCCCTAACTTTTGGGGGGGCGATCGCCCCCCCTGCCCCCCCCCTCCGATACGCCTATGGTAATAACACTGTGTGAAGGTAACCTTCTTGAACTGTACAGCTAATGGAAAATTACTAATAACAAGTGCAATTTTGCCTTTATTGGTCCCATTGTAGTTAGGTTGCATTGGGAAGGCAATTACCTGAAGTGACAAAATTGTGCTCTGTTCATAATTTGTGTCCTTATCTTCCTGATAGTTTTTCTTTTTTTAGTTCATCATAAAAAGCAATGACTTACAATCATATTAAAGAAAAAGGACAGAGCAACACAGAATTTGTGTTAAACACTGGTACTTTATTCCAGCAAAAGTTCAGATTTTCAATGGCAGACTTCCACAAAAATTCCAATAATGGTTGTATTTTGTGCTACAAGGCTGACCTTTCTCCAGCAACTGTTGGTTCAGTAGGAACCTGGTGTCACCATTACTGATATGTACAATAAAGTAAATTTCCTCTTGTCTGGACAACGCAATTTTCACAGAATCACCAAAAAGGATATTCGTTGAAAAGATTGTCTCAATAGCAATTCCAAAATTAGATAACCTAAACTAAATGGGCAACATGATCACCTATTGTTTCAGTGAACTTTTCCAAACAACGACAGGTCGATTTCCTGTGGTCAATGTGCTCAATGACCTCAGATCTGTTTCTAATTATGTCTGGTTGTCACTTTTTGGTGGAATAGGCCTACCATTTTAGAAGTGGACACACCATTTGATCATTGTTACATTAAATGCATATTATTCAAGAAATATCCAAAGGTACACTTATAGATTTGGTTGAAATGGAAACTATTTTTGTCTGCTTTTTCTAATGATCAGGAAGTCACTTGACATTCCTTGATATAATTACATTAACTGTAGCCTTGGTAGACGTTATTGCAAAGAGGCTGGTAGAGGTCTGACATTTAATACCATTATTATTACTATACATGCACTTTACCAGGCAGATAATGCTCCAGATCCCCCATGTTAATCCACCATAAAGAAAAACATTAATCTCATTAATGCCCTGCTTGCAGGGCCATAACGATATTATGGACCAGGCAAAGAGGCCCTCTGGTGTATTGTGCATGTCGTGACGACACCTGTCAGTGACATCATTGTGACGTCATGGCAACGTTATTATTTGTGATGTCATTGCATTGTGACAGCTTCAAAAGTTCACTTGGGCTAAAATCTGATGATGACGATCTTATTTTGTTAATCAATGCAATACTAAATAGGCCTAAATTTATCTGAATAGGCCTATATCGCAACCTTGGTATTATTCAGAATCATTCAACACTGGTAGTGGCATGATCAGTTGCCGATGCCTTTATTTTTGGTGACACTACTAACCCTAACCCTGGTACCAATTTCCTTTTTTTTTAAATAAGTTAATTTTCCTAATCATCAGGGTAATGTTGAAATAATGTGATGGCAACTTACTCAGCGGCCGTTTGAGGTCATTGCTGGCATTAGCACCTAGATAGGCTAAATTATTAAATTAACCGTGACAAAAATATTGTTTTTAGTCGACCAATCTATTGTTTTCCTTGTCTAAGTCTTGACTAAGGTCATTACATTAATTAAAACCCTTACAGGACTGAGCAGTCCAAAAAAAACAAACCTGTGCTTGTGACGTCACCAGGGACAACAGCAGATTTTAGGGACATAAACGGCCTAACAGGCACTAAGCTGGGGATGCACCAATCTGGGCTCCACGGTCATTTATGACCTTAGGCGCCTACTGAGTGACGTCACAACACTTTTCTCAATGGGTGACGTCACTTTGATTGTTTTCTCGGCCAATCAGAGCGCAGAAAGCGGTACTCCCTGCTTGTCTGTTGATATACAGACCGGAACTAGATTGGGGATGCACATAAATGTCCCTTTAGTCCAGTAAGGGTTAGAAAAAGAACTCAGATATGCAGATTTGAAGTAAATAGTAACAATAATGCAAATAATATTTTTTTGTCGGGCATTACCGGGATTAATGACTGGGAGTCGAGGGCAGTAAAATCATTAGCCGAAGGCTTTGGCACTAATGATTTTACTGCCCTCGACTGCCAGTCATTAATCCCTGGTAATGCCCTCCAAAAAAACGTTATTGTATAATTAGGCACAACCAGATGAAAGGACACCACCAACATCAAACTGGGTTAAAAAATATATTGATTTGCATCTGCACTGTGTACTAACCAAGTGACCTAATTAAGGATTTTTTTGTTTACATTTTGCTAGTTCTCATATATAGAGCAAACAACAAACTTTGCCATATAGCCAGTATGCTGTCTTATAGTACAAGTAATACACATAAAAAATCTGGGAACAAACAGTAAAGTTTTCTGGAAGATTTGGCAGTTTTAGTAAGTTTTAGTGAATTCTTTTACTAGAATCGCCAAATCTTTTGATTGCTAAACATTTAATACCTGTAATTTCAAAACAGCATGTCTAATACATAAATATAGCACACTGGCTATGTCATATTGTAACTGAATTGGTTTCTAGTCCAAAATTTAAGATTTTATGGTTAACTAGGTCGCTTTGCATAGAGTGTCTAGTATGCTGAGCACCAATGAGCAGATTTATCTAGAACCGGCACTATATACATCTTCGAAAATCTTGTAAGAGAAAAACTTAATGTACATCCGGAAGGTCAGCCAGCCAAACACTTATTTTATATGACCATACCTGGAAAGCATAAAACTATTAAATATGGATTTTACTGAGATATAATAACTTTTTGACATGAAGCAAAAAATATATAAAATATGTTTATTTTGGTTCCAATTTAATTAGATATTAATAGACCTATTAATGACTACTTTCTCCAAGAATGTTCCATATGCAATGAAAGATCTGCTGATATATAAGGGTCAGATTGCACAGGTGCACATGACAAGCCTGAAAATTGTGTCTCTTATCAAAGGACACACATTTAGGAATTCTCATCCTACAGATATAGGCATTAATCATTCCAGCCAATCTGGCCACCCTGTGCCTTGAATGTTAGTCATCTGGTTGACTGCATACATTAACACATATATATAGGTTTTTATTGACTCAAACCTAGGTCACATTTGACCAAAAAGTCAGTACAGATAGCCTGCAACTGCATGTAAGCCTACATATTATAAATGCACAAATAAATAAATGATCTGATCATGTGCATGTACTTATTCATACAAAAGAAAACAATGTTTAAAAGGATGTAATGCTACATTCACTAATAAGCTCTCAAATGTATTTTTAAGGTAAGAGTTGGTCCTTTGTTAGTTCCCTGCTGATTGTCATTAGTCCCAAAGTCCTTTAATGTCACAAATATCTTCTTTCTATTGATGCCACATCAAAGAACTCATGCCATGCATTCAGGAACCACCAAGAATGAAAGACATCATGAGTCATGATATATTCAAATTATTAATAATTGGTCTCTATGAACACTTGGTCAATGATAACACTTTGACGAGGTGCGCTTGTTGAGAGCCAAAGCCATCGCAAGATGTCAAAATATGTGCACCTGTCATTTACGCCATCCATATTATCTCATGTGGTGGACTTGTAAATATTCTGTGTGATATTTGACATGTTTGGAAACCCACATCAAAGGGAATGTTCATAGGCTTATGATATCTATATTATCTTTTCATTGGGGCTGTTTCCCGACAGGCTCCTATATGCATATTCATAGAAAATCAGTCAATCTCCAGCACACTGTAAATTTTGAATTTTGAGTTAGCTTAATTGATTGAGTGAGATGGTTGCACAATTCCTTTGAGCCAAGATAGCTTGTCTTCTTCTTTTGTCCTGAATTTCCGTCCTTCACTTTTGGGACGCACCCGGTCTGCAATATGATGCTCTCCGGTTATTTAAGCTTGTTGTTTGCAAGTTATAACAACATAAAGATTACAAAACAGCAAGCTATCATGGCTCAAACAAATTGTGCAACCGTCTCACTCAATCATTTGAGCTAACTCAGAATTTCAGAATTACAGTGCAGACACAATACTGACCCACGCTTTCCTGTTATCAAATATCAATTTGGTTCTTGTTTTAAAGGTTATCAGTATTACATGACATTTGATATGATAATTCAGTAAACAGCAGCCAAATGCAGACAACATAGATTGCTGCTGCTTCGGGTCATTTTGATCAAAAAAGGAAGACATCTGCTTTATGTCATCACTCTTTCCCAGAACTGGACTTAGTCTTATCTCAATGTAGTGAGACTGCTCTTTTAAATGTCTGAAGCCTGAGGAGACAGATCAGACCTTCTGTGCTCTTTGATTATCGCCCTCAAATTCACAAGACTACTGGCCACAAGACTACTGGCCACAAGACCACTGGCCACAAGACTACTGGCCACAAGACTACTGGCCACAAGACCACTGGCCACAAGACTACTGGCCACAGGACTACTGGCCACAAGACTACTGCAGAGTTGAAATCACATTTCAAAGAATCATTATTCTGAGATCCTGTTGCCCTGTGCATAGAATGCTATTCTTCAGCTTTACTGCACAGTGCATCCATGCTTGTGTTGTGACCAAACATTTCCTGAAATACTATGGTTAACTAATTAAAAAATATTTCATAACAGGACATCTTTGTCTTGTTAAGTAATAAGTAAAATTTAAAACCAAAGATGCAGATGACAAAATTTTGGCAAAGTACAGTTATTCTTTTATGGAAAACATTCTGTGGGTTCGACCAAGAGCTGTACAGGTTCTTTTAAAAAAGACACTCAGCTTGGCATTTTCTGTCTCCAAGAACAAGGCTATGCACATTTATCTCTTTCCATGTCTGAGGATTTATTTATTTTTGCATCACATGGCAAAACCACAGAGTTCCGATAGCCTAATGGCAAAAGAGCTTGTTTGCGCATCCAATGGCACTTGAGGACGCGCGTTCGAATCCCGTACCTGGAACTCAATTGGAGTGAGTTGGTTGTGGCTGTGGCCGGGGAGGTTTGCCACATGTGTAGGCAGAGGTCACCCTCCTGTCAGGTGTGATCAGCAACACCTCCAGCCAGACTCCCCTGGATCAGTTGACTGGGACCTGATATGTGAACACTGAACACTTACGCAAGGGAAGAGAAGTCATCCGGACCTGAAGACCTTCTCTCACATTGAATTGTATAAATACATTGTAAAGTGTTGTAGAGCATGGATTCTCTGTGAATATGGTGCTATATAAATGCTGTATAACAAATAAACCAATTGAGAATTCTCATAACATTAGATTACAACTGTATAAAATAAGTTTATACAGGTGCAGTGTTTGTGTGAGAGACATATTGGGACTTTGTGAAGGAGTAAATAGTGCTACTTCAGATTGTCAATGTCAGACTCCCACACTAATGACAAAAGTGTTTGTATGTTGTGCAACAAGAATGACCTTTCTCTAGTAACTATTGGCTCAATCGGAACTTGAGTGTCGCCATTACTGATTGTAATGAAGTAAATTTTCTCGTGTCTGGACTGGTCTAGACTTGTGACAGTGCTGCTGTTGTCAGAGGCACAAAGAATATTATGCTGCTTAGGGTGGCCTAAAAAAAGACCAATTTCCGAAATTCATATCGCATACCCCTTCATTTTATGCGAAATGGTAAAATAAGCACTCGGTTAAAATTTTATAAAGATCCTTCGAGTCTAAGTGGTCCCCCAAAGCCACTCGGTTTCAAGCCAAAATTAACAAATAATTCATTTTTGCGTAATCGCGGTTTTTAAAAAACCTTGCTTATTATTGGATATACAATGATAATATTTATACCATTGATCTCAGGAGAAAATTAGCTTCAATTTGAGTACCAGGAAGCTATATCTATGATAACTTTGAAGCTGGCAGGATTTGAGAAAACTCAAAATTATATGTTGTGAAGCCAAATTGCTGAAATTGTTAGTTTATATTTTCAAATTTAGCTGAATTAAAATTCCTACTAAGAATAAAGTACAGAAGGAACAATTTCCTGTTGAAAGTGAGAATATTGACAGGTTTTCATGGTGTTATAGCCTTGCTGCAGAGACACACAAATCTACACTGTATATATGGCAATTAAATATAAATTTTTTACACATTGCCATTTTCAGATGCCACAAAATTTCAATGAAGGTAGTATTTTATGATCCTGAAAACCAGTTCCACACTAAGGATCATACTTTTAAGTCTTAGAGCCATACTGATATTTAATCTTCACATCTTAAAATTTCACAACACCATTAAAAAACATTGGGTGCACAGTCGTTTGTGGCAGAAAATAATCAAGTTGGCATTCACTTTAAAGTTCTCTTTCTCACAAATCCAGCCAAACTATTAATAATTCTATGCACCCTAAGGATTATCGTCCAGATGCTGCATCTCTTCTTCAAATTTATACTCACCATCTTTGTAAATATTGGCCATTATGATCTTACTGGCAATTTGAGGAAAAAACATGTTGTGCGGTCCCTGCCGCTCCTAGTAAGCTTGGTGCAATAATGCAGGATGTAAAGCCCTATCACTAAACACTTGACAGACAATGCACCCTGATGATTATTTTCTGCCCCTCATTTTTCAAAACATCATATGCTTTCGTTGTATTATTCCCTTGTACCATACTGGAAGCTCTGTAACTTTTTTCCAAAAAATCCGAAAATCTAAGATTGGCTTACAGCTTTGAAGTTTTTTGAGATGTACCTTATTTTGGTCATTCATTGTTATGCATTATATTTTGAATTTTAAATATCATACCCTTATTTTAAAGTAGGATTCAATTTTGCAAAATTTGAAAGTTTAGATGAATTATTTCAGTGGTTTAGCTGGACAACATGAAATTTTGAGTTTTCTAAAATCCGGCACGCTCAAATGTCATTGTAAGTATAGCTTCCTGGTACTCAAATTGAAGCTAATTTTCTCCTGAGATCAATGGTATAAATATTATCATTGTATGTCGAATAATAATCGAGATATTTATTACCGCGATTACGCAAAAGGACATTTTTCAAAAATATTGGGCAGAAACTAAGTGGCTTTGGGGGACCACTTAGACTTGAAGGATCTTTCTTAAATTTTAACAGCGTGTTTATTTTACCATCTCACAGAAAATGAAGGGGTATGCGATATGAATTTAAGAAAATTTTTTTTTTTCGGCCACCCTAATGCTGCTAATTGCAACAATGCCATGTTTACAAAATCATTGACAAGATAATTAAAAAAACAGTCTCAATATAATTCCAAAAAGGATAGCCTTAAATAAATTTCAACCCGTTCAGCTTCCATTTTAGTTCCATATAATGGCAGGCTGATTTCCTAATTTTAGTGCATTCAATGACCTAAATCCTATTTCAATTGTTTCTGTCAGTAAATTTATGTTAGAAAAGACTTATGTTAATTCAAATCAAAAAATATTTTTAAATTAGAGAAAACTTTCTGAAAAGATATATTAATAAGATTATGTGTACTTTATTTAAGAAACCTCCATATATAGTTTCTACACCTTCAAATATGGTTAAAATACCAACTTTTTGCCTAATTGTGTGTATTTTGGTGATGATAGAGTTTGCCTGAAACCAGAAACTATTGTGGCTTAGGTACTTGTTTGGCTAAATACAATACATACTGCCTTGACATTATTCCAGAAAGACTCCAGATGTCTGGAAAATACCCCGAGGATGGCTCTAGTCTGTAAAGAACTTGATGAAGAAGGGCAGCCATCAATGTAGAGCCAGGTCAATACGAACTTGAAATGAAGCATATTTCTTAATTAATTCAATGGCATTGGATTCAGAAAGCTGATATTCTGTCGAATATCACCAATAACAGACGCATTGATCACCCGAGTCTTGTTTTTCTCCTGTTTCCATTATTTCAGGTTCCTGTTTTGTGGACTAAAAGTTTAAACTGATATGCACTCAAAATGTAGATTCTTTGAGTTCTGATACAGTGCAAGAGGATGAAATTTGATAAACGATTCAGTGTTGGGTGGTACAGCAGTGAGTCGTGAGTCACGTAACTCAATGTTCATCATCTCTTCCTGTTGCAACAGTATGTGCGACACCTATCATGCCTTTCATAACAGAAGTTTTCCAGACACAAAATTATCAAGTGTCTCTGCCATATCTGAGAATAGATGTGCCTCGCTGAAACAAAACAAGTCAACGTTATGCAATAAACGAATCCATCCAACTGCATAAATGGCGTATATTGCACAACTGTCACTGTAAAACAGAACTGCACAGTGTCTTGATGGATGCACAAAGACATATCTGTATCATATTTCTTTAATCAATCAAAATATAAGGAAAGCTTGTCACTATCACTTTTTAGGCTTCATGTGACTGTCTTGTTTTGGAGAACAATATTTGGTTGATAAAATGCACTTCTCTGGAACATAGGCGTATCGGAGGGGGGGGGCAGTTTGGGAAACAGTGAGATTCGGGCAAAAAGGCTAAAAAATTCGGGCAGATGATTGAATAAAAACTACTGAAAATTAATGATTTCCAGGTAATTTAATTTGATATGTTTATAAATTTAGACTGTGAAATTCGGGCAAATGTCGCTCGCCCCCCCCCCCCAAAATCGCGCGC
The DNA here is from genome assembly GCA_026936325.1 of Platynereis dumerilii. Taxonomy (NCBI): domain Eukaryota; kingdom Metazoa; phylum Annelida; class Polychaeta; order Phyllodocida; family Nereididae; genus Platynereis; species Platynereis dumerilii. Next base: position 6,030,675 of record JAPTHN010000026.1, on the reverse strand, counting down.
GCCGTACACCTATGCTCTGGAAAGCCATTCAAATCATGATTGTGTCTGGGGTCAATCGTAGTGCACCATTCAACATGAGCAATAGAGTAAAGTGGCAACCACTTATCACTAAAGAGCAATTGGCATGCCAGTGTCAGGAAACAGACCTAGTGACAGATTTACACACAAGTCTCTAAACATGCTATTCCTTGATGCAGGAAACAAACTTGAGGTCATATCAGTGAAAATTGGAGAGCTCATGCTAGATCTCAATTTGCTACAATACAAATTGATGGTAAAATACCAATTGCTTTCACTCTGTCACTTTGATATAGAAAAAGAGTGAACTGTTGCACTGTGAAAATGGCCCTCTGTGTGTCATCATGCTGATGACTTGTCATGATTACTAACCCAATATTTTCAATGTTGATTTGATTTAAGGACACTTTTTCCGCTTATTGGTGAGAGCACCAACGAAAGGATTATGCATATGATTCTCACTCTAAAATCAGTCATGACAAGTCAAATGGCCTTCTCCTGATCATGACTAATCGTCTATGGCTATGATTCCCATGTAGAAAGTAGAGAAGATGACACTACATCGGCTATCATGAGTCACAAAGTGCATTTTTAACAGTGATGTAGAGATGTAGGGAAGTTGAGGACGAAACCCGAAAGTTGTTGTCCTATCAGTTTATTGGGTTAGAGATGTATGGATCTCTCTCTCTGATGGCCTCTTCTTCCTTTGTCTTCTACGTCCTCCTTGAGTGAGCTGGTCCTCATTTTTTTCTATATCAAAGTGACAGACTGTAAAAGAAAGACTCACTAACAAAACAAGCATTGTGAATGAGAGAGATTACATGCTCGGGATACTACAATATGAATGAAATACTTCCTCTTAATAGTGCCATGACAGCACACTACTTGTCAACAGAAGAAGCAACCAAGCTAAGGAATTCTACACTCTGGCCAACCTCAGTCATAAAAATGAAGGGGTTTTTGTGCGGGGGGGGGGGGCAGGTTGGTGCTGAACTCTGTAATTACAATAACATAATTTTAGAGTGACTCTATTTCATTATGGTCAATACCCATTTCTGCAATGCAAAACATTCTCATCTCCAGATGTCGGTCAAATAATGATTCTTAAGCACATATCTTATCTCTCCTTCAGACCTTCACCTTCTAAAATGATGACAAAAACAGTCACAGCAACAAAATATGCAGATCGGTAACATATTGCATGACAGATAAGAGAGGCCATAACCAAAAAAGAAGGATATACTTTGCAGTGTCAGGATACAACCATTCCTGGGCTTCATGTAAGGCAGAATGTCCTGTATTATGTTTCATTAATCAATCAAAATATAAGATCTTTCTTTTGACGTGAAACGTAGGACTGATTTTTACATTCACAGAAGCAAAAAGTAGAGGCTCGGTTATTTCCTGCTTGCTATTAATGGTCTACCTGTAACAAAGAAGAAACAAAATGGAATCTTACACAGTTGCTCCTCAGGAGGGAATGGGTTACATGAACGTAGGACTCGAGTGGTTTTTTGGTTGTTGTGAAAATGGATGTATTTTGAAAAGGAACAGAAATTCCAATTTGTAGTAGACAACTATTGAATGATAAAATTGTTAGTGCAGAAAACCTTTCTTTTGGAAATTTTAGGAATTGTAAGATTAAATTAGGTGATCATTTTGGCAGTTTTAAAACTAAACTGATGTAGTTCTGAATTTTGGTCATCAAAACCTCTGTGGAGCATCCATAACCCTATGCTAAAGTGAAGGAAGAACTAGCTGTGTGATGGAAATTGATGAAGGCACCAAACAGACAAAAAGGTATAAAATCCTAATGGAAAGAATTACAGTATAATTCGCTCATTTTGTTAGTTTGTTGTACAATCCGCTCATTTTGATAATTAGTTTTAAAGAAGACAGTCAGGAAACCGTGTTTTCTAGTAGGATACAGGACATAACATTTTTGAAAGAACCCTTCGCAGAAGCAATAGAATAAAGTGGCAACCACTTACAGCTAAGGAGCAATTGGCATGCCCGTGTCAAGAAACACAATCTTGAGTTACAGATTCACTCATGACTTCACAAACACTCGACATATGTATGCTCGTCAGGAGATTAGCAATTGCTTGGTGTACGGTTGAGAAAGATTCATAGTTTAAGCAACTGATCAAATAGCAAGCCATCTTTCAAACAAGTGGTGAGAAAGCAAGGGGCATTCGACACATGTATGCTTGACAGGAGATTAGCAATTGCTAAGTGTAAGGTTGAGAACGATTCATAGTTTAGGCAACTGATCAAATAGCAAGCCATATTTCAAACAAGTGGTGAGAAAGCAAGGGATGGCTGATTGATTGAATGATTGACGTTTATATAATTATTTGCTCCTGGTGCAAGACAATAATATTGCAAAACAATGCATAAATATATTCGATATATAGACAACAATAGAGCTCGGAGACCGCCAAATGGTGTTATTTGCAGAAATCAGTCTGCGGCATACTTTTTTATGATTCTGTAAAAATAGTCATTGTTTCACCAGAAATGATTATCCAAATTTTGATTTCTATTATATAAATACATTTGCATTTCAGAGAAGAAACTTTTAGCCTGGAGAATTCTTATTCTCCACATTTAATGCAGTTATCAGTGTGACTTATTCTTTCCTGTTATACAAGTAACCACTTATTCTTGTACCACATTATTAGTATTTTGTAACATGAAGTCGATGAGACAAAAACAGCCTATGCAGACGACATAAAATTGCCATAGCACAGTATGATTTTGATCAAGGAAGAAAGACTCAAAATCTTATACCAGGAAAAGGAAAATGCTCACTTTGGCACTTAATTTTGGATTTTAATCCCAAAGAAAAACGATCAGGCTGAGTCGATTCAGTGCAAAACAATTTTGAGATACCTCGATATAGATTTGCTTCATTTTTTTTCCAATTTTTAAACATTTTTCTTTTGTTTCAGTGTTTTCTTAGTAAAAGCCTTGACTGATTGAAATTGATCAACTGCATACCAGAATGGTTGACCGACAAGTTTTTGTCTCAGCCTTTCTCTAATTGCATGTGAGTAGCCTTTGAAAATGAATACATTCTCTCCATTCTGTATGTACAATACCTGATTCAGGAACACTGTAAAATCGTAAATTTTGAGTCAGCTCAAATGATTGAGTGAGATGGTTGCACAATTTGTTTGAGCTATGATAGCTTGATGTTTTGAGTTATGATAATATTTTCATTGTTATAACATAAAACAACAAGCTATGATAGCTCAAAGGAATTGTGCAACCATCTCACTCAATCATTTAAGCTAACTCATAATTCAAAATTTACAGTGAACAGTTGCTTAATCAAAAGCTGGCTAATGTTTTAAGAGCACTCAGCATGGAATGAAGATGCAAACACTTACCACTAAGGAGCAATTGACATGCCATTGACAGGAAACAATCTTGATGATCGATTTCCACACAACTCTAAAGAAACAATTCAAGGACAAGGCAATGGCAGCAGTGTAGACTGCTGATGATTTCTGGAGTTTGCACAATCTGTTGATTATCATAAAGTGCACAAATAATTTATGAGACATCTTTGTCAAATGTCTTAATACAAATGAGTAGCTTCCTCGGTCGAGTGCAGAACTTTTAAAAAGATAACATATGTCCAAAGATCAGAGATTCTGAAACGGTCAGCCTATGATGCATTCCGAGGAAGCTTGCCGACACAAGGATGCAGTTGCAATGACAGATGAAGGGAATTGTTATTAACCTAAGAGTTCAAAGTCAAGGAAACACCCAAAGTCAAGTGGGTCATCCAAGGTTTGTTTATCCAAACACAATGCGAGACGCATGCAATGTACTCTCCCCTGTAATATTAACAAAAGTGTTGTTACTGCCATTCAATACTCCACTCATGTGTTGTCCAAGACTGTACTTTGGAACAATTCAACCCTCTTAGATGACAGGGAAAGGGAAATGAGATGTTCAGAAAATGGAGAACTCTTATTTTCCATTATACAAATATTTACACACAGTTTGCAAAATGTCATCACACAAATGTTCACCTTTCAGTTTTCCTTGTTGAAATTAGACACAAAATCAGGTAAAAGTAGCAAACCTGCGAGCCAAAGAAGGAAGAATTCACGTTATATTATTCTTATCAGTCTTTTATAAGTCTTTGAAAATGGGAGAGTAGAATCGTCCGACTTTATTGCACCCCTCGACACATATGATGACCTGTTTCACAAGATGAGTGAGCATGTCAGATTGCCAAAGTTAATGCATAACACCTAAATGTGCCAAAGAGTTATTGCAACCGCGTGAATTATTAATTTAGTTAATTAAGAGAAGCATTGGCTTATGGACATAATTTCCGATCTAAATACTCTAAGAATGCATTGTCTTGGAACTGCCCTGAATATTGGCACAATGGACCGTGACGTCACCAGTAACTGTGATGTCACATATAACAATGGCATGACGTCACATCATAATTAGTCTATTGTGACGTCATGTCTCAGGGCAGTTCCAATATGGCGGATTTGGTGACCTCATCTTGAGGTGGCATCAAACAGCCTCATGTCCGTTCTATGTATTTCTATGGTCTGGGGTCAAACGTAGTGCACCATTCAACATGAGCAATAGAGTAAAGTGGCAACCACTTATCACTAATGAGCAATTGGCATGCCAGTGTCAGGAAACAGACCTAGTGACAGATTTACACACAAGTCTCTAAACATGCTATTCCTTGATGCAGGAAACAAACTTGAGGTCATATCAGTGAAAATTGGAGAGCTCATGCTAGATCTCAATTTGCTACAGTACAAATTGATGGTAAAATACCAATTGCTTACACTCTGTCACTTTGATATAGAAAAAGAGTGAACTGTTGCACTGTGAAAATGGCCCTCTGTGTGTCATCATGCTGATGATTTGCATGATCACGTACCCAATATTTTCAATGTTAATTTGATTTAAGGACACTTATTCCGCTTATTGGTGAGAGCACCAACGAAAGGATTATGCATATGATTCTCACTCTAAAATCAGTCATGACAAGTCAAATGGTCTTCTCCTGATCATGACTAATCGTCTATGGCTATGATTCCCATGTAGAAAGTAGAGAAGATGACACTACATCGGCTATCATGTGTCACAAAGTGCATTTTTTACAGTGAGCTGGTCCTCATTTTTTTCTATATCAAAGTGACAGACTGTAAAAGAAATAATCACCAACAAAACAAGCATTGTGAAAGAGAGAGATTACATGCTCGGGATACTACAATATGAATGAAATGCTTCCTCTTAATATTGGAAGCACATTACTTGTGAACAGATGAAGCCATCAAGCTAAGGAATTCTACAATCTGGCCAACCACAGTCATAAAAATGAAGGGGTTTTTGTGCGGGGGGGGGGGAGGTTGGTGCTGAACTCTGTCATTACCATAACATACTTTTAGAGTGACTCTATTTTATTATATGGTCAATACCCATTTCTGCAATGCAAAACATTCCCATCTCCAGATGTCGGTCAAATAATGATTCTTAAGCACATATCTTATCTCTCCTTCAGACCTTCACCTTCTAAAATGATGACAAATACAGTCACAGCTACAAAATATGCAGATCGGTAACATATTGCACGACAGATTAGAGGCCATAACAAAAAAAGAAGGATATACTGTGCAGTGTCAGGATACAACCATTCCTGGGCTTCATGTAAGGCAGAATGTCCTGTATTATGTTTCATTAGTCAATCAAAATATACGATTTTTCTTTTGACGTGAAAAGTAGGACAAAATATTTTTTTTACATCCACAGAACCAATAGATAGAGGCTCAGTTAAATATTTCCTATTTGCTTCCTGTAACAAAGAAGAAACAGAATGGAATCTAACATTGTTGCTAGTCGGGTGGGAATTAGATTACATGAAAGCAGGACTTTCAAGAGTGGTTTTTTGTCGATGAAAAATGGGCACATTTTGAAAAGAAACAGAAATTCCAATTTGGCGCAGAAAATTATTGAATGGTAAATTGCTAAGGCAAAAAACCTTCCTTTTGGTAAATTTTGGAATTGTAAGATTAAATTAGATGATGATTTTGGCAGTTTTAAAACTGAACTGATGTAGTTCTAAATTCTGGTCATCAAAACCACTGGGGAGCATCCCTATGCAAAAGCGAAGGAAGAGCTTTCCCCTGCTATGGCACTGGCCTTCCTTATTACTATGTGGTCGAAATTGAATAAGTACCAAACACGCAAAAAGTCATAAAATCCTAATGGAAAGAATTACAGTATAATCCACTCATTTTGTTATTTTGTTGTACAATCCACTCATTTTGATATTTAGTTTTACATTGTAAAGAAAACAGTCAGGAAACCATGTTTTCTGGTAGGAGGCAACATTTTTTAAAGAAGACAGTCAGGAAACAATGTTTTCTGGTAGGATAAAGAGGATAACATTTTTGAAAGAGCTCTTTGCAGAAGCGATAGAACAAAGTGGCAACCACTTACAGGAGCAATTAGCATGCCAGTGTCAGGAAACACAGACTTGAGTTACAGATTCACTCACGAGTTCACAAACATTTGACATGTGTATTCTTGACAGGAGATTAGCAATTGATTGGTGTAAGGTTGAAAAAGATTCATAGTTTAGGCAACTGATGAAATAGCAAGCCATATTTTAAACAAGTGGTGAGAAAGCAAGGTTTGATTGATTGATTGATTGATTGATTGATTGATTGACAGTTATTTATTTGCTCCTGGTGCAAGACTATATGTTGCAAGACAATAAATATAAGTTTATTCGATATAGACATCAATAGAGCTAGGAGACAACCAAATGGTGTTATAAAATTTGCAGAAATCAGTCCGTGGTATACTTTTTTATGATTCTGAAGTAACCACTATTTCATGTACCACATTATCAGTATTTTGTAACATGAAATTGATAAGACAAAAGCAGCCTATGCAGACGACATCAAATTGCTATAGGCCTAGCGCAGTATAATTTTGGTCAAGGAAGGAAGGCGTCCGTGTTATATAATCAATCTATTCCTGGAAAATTAATCAAGATATTTCTCACTCCTCAAAATCTTATACCATGCAGGAAAAGGCAAATGCTTACGTTGGCACTTCATTTTGGATTTTAATCCCCAAGAAAAACGAGCAGGCTGAGTCGATCAGGGCAAAACAATTTTGAGATTCCTTGATATAGATTTGTTTCATTTTCCGGACTTTTAAACACTTTTTTTCTTTTGGTTTTTTCTTAGTAAAAGCCTTGCCTGATTCAGAATGGTTGAACGAATATTTTTTGTCTCAGCCTTTCTCTAATTACATATAAGTCTACCCTTTGAACATGAATACATTGTCTCCATTCTGTGTATACAATACCTGATTCAGGAGCAGTTGATTAATCAAAAGCTGGCCAACGCTTCAAGAGCCCTCAACATGGAATGAAGAGGCAAACACTTACCCCTAAGGAGCAATTGACATGCCATTGACAGGAAACAATCTTTATGATCGATTTCCACACAACTTTAAAGAAACAATTGAGGGACAAGGTAATGAGAGCAGTGTAGACCGCTGGTGATTTCTGGAGTTTGCACAATTTGTTGGTTATCATAAAGTTCACAATTAACTAATGAGACATCTTTGTCAGTTTTCTAAATACAAATGAGTAGCTGCCTCGGTTTATATTAGTGCTGAACTTCAAGACGGGGGATGAGGGGGTACCAATATACCCGGGTAAAGCAATTAAATGGGATTCTTCTCTGTTTGGACAACCAGGTTTGGGTATTGACCAATCATATGGCTTTGATTGATGCCACATTTCTAGTATAATGATCAATATGTCATAACTTTGTTAATAATGCTCCGATTTGAATGAAAATTTCAGGATTGATGTCAAATGGCATATCATACATTTTTCTTAAAATAAACTTTATAATCTGCATTATTCTATGTTTTTAGTTTTTTAAGAATTGTTTCTGATTTATTTGAATGATATGTCAATAGTAAGTGACTCATTTTACCCTATTATGTACGCTGATGATTCTACTTTAACAACAACATTAAATAAATTTGACAGTCCATCTCTCAACATTTCAGAAAACATAAATAATGAATTAACAAAATATAGCACATGGCTGAAAGTCAACAAACTGTCCTTAAACTGTAATAAAAGTAAAGCTATGATATTTCATTCTCGACAAAGACAGGTTTTCTATCCAGAAGTTATGATTAATGGTTCTACAATTGAGTTTGTAGATTCCTTTAATTTTCTAGGCATCCATATTAATAATAATTTAAATTGGACATCCCATATTGACCACACTTCTAGGAAAATAGCTAAAGTTGTAGGCATATTAAACAGACTGAAACATTTCCTCCCTAGAGACATCCTATTAATGGTCTATAACTCTTTGATTGTTCCTCATTTAAATTACGGTGCTCTATTATGGGAAACTGTTTCTAATCGGCTGTTCATTTTACAAAAAAAAGCCATTCGGGCTGTCACATTAAGTAAGTATAATGCCCACACCGATCCGCTATTTAAAGAACTAGGTTTGTTAAAATCAAAAGATATATGTGCACTGCATGGTTTTAAATTTTGCTTCAGGCTGGAGAACGGGATGTTACCTGATTACTTTAACTCTCAGGTTTTTCAGAAAAGATCAGCTTCTCATGATTATCCTCTCAGAGAATCAGATCTATATACGCTACCTAGAATAAAACATGAATTTGCCAGACAAGCTATTTCTTATAAAATTCCATACATTTTTAACAGCATGAATCCTAATTTCAAAAACAAAATATATTCTCATAGTCTAGTTGGCTTCAAGCTTTATATCAAAAAGTCGGTCATTCAATCATATACTACATCATGTACACTTCAAAATTGTTACATTTGCAATAGAATATAATTTACTTAATAGTAGGCTACCCTTAATTTCTCTGTTATCTATAAAATACAATAGATCAATTATCAAAAATTAACCATTCAAGTTTTTTCCGAAAATTATATCATTCAACAACCACTGTTTATTTGCTTGCATGTGCGGACGCTCCTCTGTTCTTTCTTTTTAATTTTCATTGGGGGTCACTTGACAACGAAATAATTTTTTTCCTAAAGTGGCCTCCAGTCCCTGTTGCTATATATTTTCTCTTACGATAACTGTATTTAATTTTTATAATAACTGTACTGGGACAATAAAAGATATTCTGATTCTGATTCTAATTGCTCCTAATGAAGGGCAATTAAACTGTAATTAGGGTTTCTAATTTCAATGTAATTCGGAATTTCTTTGAAATTGACAGCCCTAATGACCTCAAGTTGTAAATGTTCATAACCAATCAGCTCTTAGCAGTTCATGTTCAATTTTTGGCTAGAATTTTTACTAAAATGCCATTTTCATGGTTTTAAAATGCCCTGATTTGCTCAAAACTGCATTAATTTATTCCTTCGTTACGAATTATCATATGGTTGAAAATTGGAGGTGTTTCATGCAGTGTTATTACTGGTATTGATGATTTTACCTGACGAAAGTGGGAGATGTTGACAGTTTGATTGCCAGAATCAGAATGAAGGCTAGCTGGACTGGGTCCTTTTATAGGTGGTCCCCCGTCTTTAAAGATGACATATCATGATATGCCCAAAGATCAGAGCTTCTGAAACTGTCAGCCTATGATGCATTCTAAGGAAGCTTGCCGACACAAGGATGCAGGGCCAGTGACAGATGGAGGGAATTGTTATTAACCTGTAAGAGTTCAAGGTCAAAGAAACACCTGAAGTCAAGTGGGGCATCCAAGGTTTGTTTATATGAAAACAATGAGAGACACATCCAATGTACTCTCCACTGTAATATTAACAAAAGTGTAGTTGCTGCCATTCAACTCTACTCGTGTGTTGTCCAAGATTACTTTGGAAGAATTTAACTCTCTTAGATGTCAAGAAAAGGATAGGAGAAGTTCAGAAAATGCAGAACTCTAATTTTCCATTATACAAATATCTACTCCCAGTTTTCGAAATGTCATCACACTAATGTTCACATTTCAGATTTCCCTGTGAAAATTAGACCTAAAATCAGCTAAAAGTAGCAAATCTGCAACGCCAAAGAAGGAAGAATTCATGGTATATTACTCTCATCAGGCTTTTAGAGCTTGGCCTGATCTTGTGATCAATATGGATTTGAAACTGTGGTCAGACTTCATCGTTGAGAATGAGAAAGTAGAATCATCTGACCTGTTTCACAAGATGAGTGAGCATGTCAGATTGCCTAAGTCAACTCATAACACCTAAATTTACCAAAGAATGATTGCAACTGTGTGAATTATTAATTTACTAAATTAAGAGAAGCTCACAACTGGCTCATGAACATTACATCAAACGGAATACTCAATGAATGCATTGCCTGATTTTATCTAATATTCAAGTTACTGCAGATTCAATAAGTATGAGTTTCTCTGACCAGGTTTCTCACTATCTACGTAGCATTTTCAGCTTCTCTGGTTGGACCCTGAGCAATAAAACGTCCTCCAAATGTGTTGGTTGAACGTATAAAGCTATGAAATATGTATTATCCTGCTCAGTGAGCAGATGGGTTTGACAACTTAAATCAGATTAACTGGTAAATACAGACATTCATTGCTGGTTCTAGACACGTCAGCTGCAAATTAAATACATTTTATGCCATTCAAATGAGTTTTGTGTCATGTAATTCAGTGCCTCAGCCAATCACATGAATTGTATTTGCTACGTTTCACTATCCTTCAGCTGAAACTCATACTTCTTGAAATTGCAGTAATGTCACCCTACTACAAGAAATTCTGTTAAGTTGAGGTGAAACAGGTTTTACTTTGCATCTTTTTTTCTGGTAACTGGGCCTAAAAAATTCCTAATTAATTTGTTTGCCTTTTCCATGAATCTTATTTTCAGTCTAAGCATTGAAATTTAAATAAATGGTTCTACTTGGGCTCTTGGTTAGTTTTCCAGACGCTGAACAAAATGTTGTTTGTGCCACTTTTCTTGCACACAGCATTTAATCTCATGATCACAAACTGGGCTTCCTCATGATTAATCCTGCCTGCCTCTGGAGATGGTAATTACAGTGCACAGGCACAGGGTAAGGCATGCAGCTAGTCGTGGGGCAGTATATGAATTAAAAGCAAAGTGATGAAATTTTAGAGGATTGATATGTTTGAACACATTTTTTCTTTCACATACTACATATTACAGTTATTGAGATTTTTCTTGCAAGCGAGTTTTGCAGACGACTCCACTCGTTTTATAGCCAGACAGTCACAGTATTATATCAATGAACTGTTGTTCCAGCCAGGATTGAACTAAACAATGAAATTAACAAAGACATGCCATTGCATTGTTAAATTCAGCAGTCTGCAGCATAACAGTTTTTACAGGCACCTGTTGTCCAATCTCGTGAGTAGCCTTGTATGTGAAGGAAGATAATGAAAGTTTGAACTAGGAAATATATATCTATGTAGTCTCGTATAGCGGACCCAGACAAGCGTTGTCATATTTTTTGGATTCCTGGACCAGCATCAATGCAAATTTTCATAGCAGCGCTCTAGGAGGGGGACCCATCTAACCTAACTCTTCTGAGCAAACATGAAAGCATAAAACATCAAAATATATATAAAAATAAAATTGAAAGAAAAATCAGCAGAAAATAGCAAAACAAATTACTGCAAAAATGTATCTAAAATGTGGGAGGGTGTAGGCTTATTGACTACATTATTTCATCAAGGAATTCCTTAATATATAAAGACAATTGAAGACTTTTGTACATATGAGCATCAGTCATGATTCGCAAGCATTATTGGCCATTTCGAGATAGCTTATAATGTAAACTATTTTGATGTAAAGGTTAATTGTACAATAATTTGGATCATTTTCTATTTTTAATTCAAAATAGGTAATCTCAAGTGTCTTGAATTACCTGATTCATTAAAAACTAGCTGCATGGATCGAGATATCATTTTAGTTGAATGCAGTTTGGTCTACATGCACTTCGATATGATTCACCATAATTAAATGACCTTACTGTGTATTTCATGGCAGAAGACAAAGATGACATCGTTTTTCATAAATCAATGCTGATGTCAACAGTCGAATAAATATACTGAAGTTGTTGAAAATTGTAGTCAGCTGTTTGAGCCTTGTATACTTTTGGCTGTAACAACTGTAATTATGCCATGGTGCCTGTAAAATTCAAATTCTTGTAAAAATGGAGGCAGTTGTTGGTCAAGCCGAAGCTTATTAGTTGTGCTTCAAATTGAGTTATTAACCTAATTGAAGGCCCTCATGTTCTAAAAATGAATCAGGAGATGAGGCAAAAACAAATTCATGAGGCATTATGCAATGTTGAGTGTTCTGCACATTTTTTTACAGCTGCTTGCGGCCTGTATTACGAGAGGAGTTTCAGGAAAACTTATGACAACTGCCCTGGTCGTGCTGTTTCACCTATGTCATTAAAACTTGGCATGCAGTCTGAATAGAATATTGTCTTGCTTCCATCAACTTTTGGTCAACTTCTGTGACAATAAATTTTTATTTCCTAAACTAAAATGTACATTTTTCCCGCGAATTTTAAATGTTCTGCTGCAGTGATGGCAGCTGCCAACTGCCAGCCAGGGGGATAGTTTACAAATGCATTAAAAAGCTTAAACCAATAAAAGAAGAGAAGGAGAAAGGAAGGAAGGAAGGAATGAAGTAAGGAAGGAAGGAAAGAAGGAAGGAATGAAGGAAAGAAGGAAGCATGAAAGGAGAGAGATATATAGACAAATATAGATAGTTAGATAGTTAGATAGATAGATAGATAGATAGATAGATAGATGGACATATAGATAGATATATAGATGGCCAGATAGGTATATAGTCTATCTACAAGCAGCTGTTAAAGTGCTTGCACGTTATTTTTTCTTAAAAGATCTGTGAGGACTCATATAGTTGGATTAGCTTTCATGTTTCCGCAGCAACACAATTTGACCCTCTTCCTTTACTTACAAGTCAGTACGGTCAGATTGGCATGTCTTTCTTCTTGCTGTCCGTTTGACCTGCTATTTTGCAGTTTGAAGTTCCATTTTCAGTATTGTTTGATGCACAATTGTATCATAATAATAATTATTGTGAGGAGTTGGGTGTCAGAATCATGAATTATCCATTGATGTACAATGTATCTTTATAGCTATATATTTGGTTGTGTGGCGGCAAGCATACGTACATATATAGTTGATGATTCAGCGCTCAGTCTATGTATCATCTACAAAACGCTATATTTATACAACAAATGAAAAATATTTGATTTTTGTCTTTTCAGTTCAAGTTATGCAATCATTGCATTGGCTGCCAGAAGCCTCAGTTTTGAATTTGCCTTCTGCCCTCAGAAGATAAACATCAAAGGATGTTGAATGAGATGTCTGGCATGAGATATCTGGCAAATGTATAGAGTCACAAAATATGCAAGCTGAATATTTCATGTAATGTGAGCCACACAGGACATGCACGAGCTTAAAAAGAAGTACACCATAATCTTATTAATGAGTAATGAAATTGTATAGCATATGTCGAAAAGGTTTGAAATTGAAAGTAAATGTATTGTTTGCATTTTCTTCTAAGGGTTTTCTTATGATATCTAAAAAACATAATAAAGTAATAATTCTGCTAAAAAATGAATTCCTAGTTGTTGTGTTTCTGATTCTCTCCTTCATTTACAGTAGAGGAATGACGAGTACTTACATTCAGCTGCTAGTGGCAATCAGTGACTTCACTAAAGCCCTTATCAAAAACATTGATGTGAAGTGCTAATGTGTCATAAGGCAACGTGTGACCTCATTGATGAGTGGTGTGACTTGGTCAGTGACTCTGATTAATAACATTAGAAGTATAGGATATGACTCACTGGCTGCATACACGTCATAGAGTTTAACATGGCATTGATAGGGCTATGACACTGCAAGAAACATTTCATTCCAATTCTGTAAGCACTCGTTTTTCGTCTACTGTAACATCATTATCAACTTCTATGTAGCCAAAAGCTCGTATCTTTTATGACATTACATTGTGAAATTAAGAAAGAATATAGCTTTGTACATAGTACAGAAAAAACTTAATAAACGTTAGTGAATGTTCTATTTTCATTTCAAAGCTTGTAAGTTTTCATGTCTACTTTTGTTCACTGTTTCAAATTTTACCTCGTATTGAACTCTTATCGATATATCAGATAACAGTTAATGATTCTTTTGTCTCAAAAGAGAATTCAACTATACTTTAGTGAGGTAGACAGATTACCTATACAGCTCCTGAGAAGGTTTTTTCAATAGAAGTAGCAAAATCTAGACCACCTTACTGAAACTAGGTCATTTTGGTCAAAGGAGGGAGAGTTATGGTTAATGCCATCAATCTTTTTTATTGAGCACTGGGTGTAATCTTGTAATCAGTCTAACGTGTTCAGACTCCACCTTTGAAATCACATATCAACCAAAATGGCATCTTCAGACTGCAGATGACGGCTCTGTGCTTGCGATGAGCTCGTCAACAAGTGTGTAGGGTTTATTGTACCATGTCACAACCAAACATCTTTCAAAGAGACGTTGATTGAGTTCATTTCTGTGCTTTAGATATATTAATCTTTTTTCATAATCTACTTCACCAGATAAAGTAGTCTGTACTTTTTGATTACGGTCAAGAGAAACTTGCAGTCCAGCCAAGAATTTTAGTGATTTATGTTGTCCTCTTCTGTGATCAAAATCAAGACTCAAAATAGGTGTGTTATGTCGTATGAGTGTGCATGAATTGTTACATGGCCTTCAAGAAAATTCATGACTGCTCTGTGCCATGCATTTGACTACTATCTCAACAGACGTGTAGGTTTGTGTGATTAAACATACAATGAAACAAAAAAAGGCACTTGTGTAAACAATTCTCAGCAAAATAGTGCTCTGAAGTAAATGTATCTTTGGCAGGTTTTTGGCAGTGAACTGAGACCACGGAATTGCCCACAGGTCTTGAGAAGTGGATCAGAGAAGTCCAATGGAGCCTCAGGATTCCACTTTCTTTTTATCAAATTTCAAAGGTGAGGTCTGACCACTCGAGATTGATTAGGTCAAGTTTCCTGAGAGAAGATTGATGGCATTACTAGAATTCTTCCACCTTTAACGGAAGAGACTATTACTATGTCTCACATCAGAGAAGTGAAGAACATTGATTTATTGTTGCCCGGTATTTTAGGCATTGAATGATATACCTCTGATATCATTATTTTTCAATGTGTACAAAGTATATTTTAAATATGAATAATTTTTAAAAGAGAACATATTGCTTTTGTCTAAACAACTTTATGGATATTGACTGTTCATGGAATCACTTTGTTGTTAGTTGCAGACATTTGACAATTGTATAACTGCCTCCAGACATCTTTTTGTAAAGGTTGACACCCCCCCCCCCAACTTTTGGAAATCTGAAAGGTCATACAATAGTGTGATGACATTTTGCAAACTGAGTCTTGACATTTGTACAACAAGAAAATGTGATCAGTTCTGTAGTTACCCAACAACCTGTTTCCTCTCCTTGTGATCTACATTTTACACAACATTGTACTTGTTGACCTGAAAGTTCTAATTTGCTCCAAATTACAGTCTTGCACTATAGTTACTTTTAAGATACCATAGTGTAGCCTGTTGAATGTCAGTTACAGCAATTTTGGCTAAACACAAAGAGGGAAGTATATCCCATTGCAGTTTAAGATGCCCTTGGAGACACACAACCTTTGGTTTCCCCACTTGACTTCTGGTGTTTCCTTAACCTTGAGATTCTTTAGGTTAATAACATTTCCCTTCATCTGTCATTAGCTCGACATCCTTATGTCAACATGTTTCCTCACAAATGCATCATAGACATCAACTTTTGTGATCTCTGGTCTTTGGGTCTTATTGATTTGCATTCAGCTGACATAAACAAATATCAGCATTGAAGCAGATTCGTTTTCAAGTTGTATGAAAGTAGTTGTATAATTATGAGGTATTGATGGTAGCCTATCCATGCATGGGTGATACTCTGTACATGCAAAAGAGGGGTAATTTTCAATGATGACAATAGCAATGCCCCAATGTCAGAATTAAAACAGCAGGTAAGAGCACCCCTGACATGAACTTGTTTCACTTCGATTGCCTGAATCATAGATCTCACAAGCTGCCTATCATCACCCTTTTACAATAGTGATGGATGCCCTGCTTTTTCTCTATTTGACTTCTTGGCGCTTACAACAAAAATTGAATCATGACCTGAAATCTGTATTATTGCACTTGGTAGGCTAATTAGGACAGGAAGAGGACATAGCAATGAGGTGAAGGATAACTGAAACAGTCATCAAATATAGGTCCGAGTGACCCGGCTGGAGCTGGATTCGAACCCAAGCTTGACCCAGCGATTGGCAACCAAGCATGCTATCACTAGCTGAACTGACCCCTTCCCCCCCCTCCTTCAATATGAAGTATGCGAACTTGAGATCATCAAAATTATGCTCACATCTGCATGACTATTTTTAAGGAACCCCTTTAATTTGTCTAATTGATTTACTGCCTGATTTATCCAGAAATTCATACAGGTTACAAAATGAAATCGAGAAATGACATGAAGATGTACATCATCTGATTGCAAGTGAATCGCCTGTACATAGGCGTAGTTATGGTATTATTTGCCAATATCTTTGTTGGTAATTGTCCAATAACGGGGAGCCAATGACAAAAATGAATAGTATTGAATACGTCAAACAGGTTGACCCACTGTTTTGTGACAGTACAAACATTGTTTTTTATGTGTTTCAGAAATATTAATCCAATTATACTACATCATAATATTTGAATAACTGTAAAATTCATCAAAATACCTGAAAATCAGCAACTCAAATCTTCTAGAAAGATCGCTACATTCCTTAGCCTGCACATTGTCTGTTGATGAAAGATTAATTCAATAAGCCAAATTTGCTTATTGAGCTCATTTTTCATCAACAGTCAATTGGCAGGCTAAGCAATAATTATTGCTATATGAGCACCTTAATACAGCTGTACCTTCAAATTCCTAAGTAATTGAAGATGCCAAATTCTAAAAATTGTTCTATGTACTGAAGGTTAATTGCTCAATCATCCGGATTGATTTCTGCTATTACCTTCAGGTAATCTCCTGTATCCTGAATTACCTGACCAATTAGTGACCTTCCTGGTGGAGATGTAATTTGAAATGCAGTTAAAATTAAAATGCTCTATATTTATTCGTAATTCAGCTTTTCTATTAGTATGACTTCCGAAGTGGTGAATTCGAAATACTTTTCATAATCCCAATTCTCTGTCATTTGGATGGATGAGACTATTGATAGGCAATGCCTTGTTTCAGTGTTTCTTGATTTTGCAAGATACCCTAGGTTATGTCTCAGCCTCTGAGGTTCTGCATCACTGCATAGTATAGTTAAATACATAATACTTATTATGCAAAAAGGCCATTGGATAAAAAGCAAACACAAGACGATGTATTTGACATCACTATCAAACAGCTTCACACAGGTTCAAAACTGGGCAGCAAAAGTAGTTCTGCAGAGATCAAAGTATGACAGTTCAACAGATGCCTTATGGACTTTGCATTGGCTGCCAATTAAACAGAGGATTGATTTTAAGATACTCTGCATTGTATTCAAATGTTTAAATAATACAGCTCCTGAGTATCTATCACGCCTAATCCAAATTAAGACATTCAGTAGGCTCACTCGATAAGCCAATAATTCTGCTGTCATCCCGGTGGAACCATTCACGAAACGTGCTACATCCGCTCGAAGAGCCTTCAGCGTATATAGCCCAAGGCAGTGGAACAGCTTGCCAACAGACATTCAAAGCATTAACAATTATATTTCTTTCAAAAGACAATTGAATATATTTCTATTTTCTAGTACATTTAATACCTAATTTGTAAAGCGGACTTGAATGCATATCTGCAACTTGTAGCGCTATAGATCTATATGTGACATTAATAATTATAATAACATATTGGTGTAATCTCTTTTGCAATTGTAGCCTTGGACGTTCAATCATGCATCTGAAAGGCATCGTTCAATTATCAAGTTTTCTAAAAAATAGAGGCATTGGATCATGAAGCCATATTGTCATCAGTGCAAGAGTGCTCTGCTCTTTAATCTGAATTTTGAAAAGTAATGCAATGGCCCGGAAGAAAAGAAAAATAACAAGACGCAGTGTAAGGTGACTGGAAGAACATGCAATTGTTGGGGTACCTTCATTTACTTTTTGAAGTGTAATTTACTTTTTGCTCTCTACTCTTTTTTTAAATTTTTTCTGCTTTCAATCTGCTTCTATTCCGAGTTTCTCAGAAATGTATTTTTCTGTGTCCAATCTCGCAACTACATTGTATACCTGAATTACACACCAGACATTACAAAATGAGAAAGGAAGGAATCTGACTTAATCACACATAGCGGTGGCAAACAAGTTCCGACTGTACAAATTTTCAAAGGTCAGCTTTGTTACATAATTTGCAAAGCTTCATGGAATTGGTGTGGGAGTATCTATGTAGTATATTGAAGAAGCAGAGAAAGAAATAGTAATTTTTACAATTTGGATGAAAGGGACTCAGTGTCCTCATGGCCAGGAAACATCAGTGATTAAATGTAGCTGTTGAGTGATGTTACTGCAGTGACAATTGTTTCTTTTGCATTGAAATAAGTTGTCACTGACAAACTAGTTAAATGACATTACACTCCACATTTGTGTATGTGCAACACCTAATTCATGAGCAGTTGTCTAATCACAAAGTCGGTCAATGCTTTATGAGCTCTTAGCATGAGCAACGGAATGAAGATGCAAACACTTACCACTAATGAGCAATTGGAATGCAAGTGACAGAAAACAATCTTGATGATCGATTTCCAAACAACTCGAAAGAAGCAATTCAAGGGCAAGGTAATGAATGCGAGCTGTGTAGATTGCTGATGATTTCTGTAGCTCGCGCAATCTGTTGATTTCAATTATACCCATAATTAACTTATGAGATACTTTCTTCAGTTTTATTGATACAAATTAGTAGTTTTTATTAATTGAGTGCTGAACATAAAGATGATGAATACCTAAAGAACAGAGATTATGAAACTGTCAACCTATGATACATTTTGAGGAAGCTTGTTCAGGAAATGCCAGAAGTCAAGTGCTTTCATTTTTTTATTAAGCAAGTGCTGTTACTATCATTCGAGACTCAACTTGTGTGTTGTCCACGACTGTGCTTTTGAATAATGCATTGAAAATTCGTAGATCACTCTTTTAAAGAAAGCCATTCAAAAGAAAGAGAATCTCCAAAAGTTGTTCGACCATCTTTCTTTGTTATCTAAACATGCTGTAAGATGTCATCAATTTTGATGTGACGACATTTTGTGTAGCAGTGAATACCTGAAAGTCACTGTCTTGCATAAAACAGTACAAGTGAACTAGATATCAATTATACATTTTGACCAAAGGTTTGCATTTCAGTTTTCCTTGTTAAAATTAAAATAAGGGACAAATTTCCAAAGAAGGACGAATCCACCATATATTACTCTCATCAATCTTTTCTTTTAACGATTGGCCTGATCGTGTTTTCAATCAAGTGCTGAATCTGTGGTCAGACTTCACCTTTGAAAATGAGAGAGTTAATTAAGAGAAGCATACAACTGGCTTACGGGACTAATTTCCTTTGACACAAACTGATTATTGAAAGAATGCATTGTTGGTTATTAATTATATTTTCTAATATTCAGCTTTATCTCAGATTACTATAAAATAGTTTCTGTTTGTGTTGAGGTGTAACAGGAAATGATTAGCTTTTTTTTTTGGCAACTGTGTCTTAAACACTTTCTAATTAATTGGTGCCTTTTTCATCAATCCTCTTTTCAATTTAGATATTGAAATTTGAATAAATGATTCTACTTGTGTTCTTAATTAGTTTCCTGACGCTGAACAAAATGTTTTTTGTGCAACTTTTCTTGCACACCATGTTTAATCTCACAAACTGGGCTTCCTTGGGATTAAACCCGCCTGCCTGTGGAGAACTGGAGATGGCAATTTCAGCGCTAGGCACAGGGCAAGGGATGCTGTGAGTCGTGGAGCTTCATGAATTAGGGACAAGAGATTAAATTTCTGGATGTGATAGAAATGATTGTGTACATTATATCTTTCCCTTACTACACAACCCAGTCAAGAAGACTTTTCTACAGTAGTTTTGTCAATGAAGTGCCTGGACTGAACTAAGCAATACAACTAAAAAAGACATGCCATATGTACCTGGGCATTTTATTAATTAATCTTCAGTGTTGGGGTTTAACGTTTCACATGTAAATGACATCCAATCTGGTGAATTGCTTCATGTGTGAAGAGGAAGATGATGAATGTTCACACAAGAAAATAATGTATTAAAGTAATGTCCAGTGGTTGATCCTGCCAGTCAAATAATTTAATAGTTAACATTAATAAAAACAATCTTTAAAAACATCTATTCTTCAAAATGCCACTTTTCACATCAGATACATGAAGATTGATAATGTCACATATATCTCAAAATATACACTGGGTATGTCACATATGGAATTAATTGTTTCATGAAATTCACGTCATACTATTAAAAAAGAAATTGTAATGTCTGATTTCTATGAAAAGTAATCCAAAAATCAGAAATATCAAATAAAAAGATAATAAAACAAAAGACTGGACAAAATGTGTCTATGGCGTGGGAAGTTATGGGCTTATTGACTGCATATTTCATCAAGGAATATCTTTGAATCTGAGCATCACTCATGATCCCTTCGCATTATTGCAAAAAGAGAGCTAATAATGCAAAATTGTTTAATGTAAAGGTTAATTGCACAAATTATTTGAATTATTTTTACAAAATCGATAATCTCATGTGTCGTTAATTGGAATTCTGTTTAAATTTGAGAAAAAAAATATTATTATGCTAAAATATTAATTCCTATATAGTACATACTGACTCACTCCTTCCAGTTATATCAATATCAACTTCTTTGTGCAAATCAATCACCTTCAATGACATTTCACAAAATTAAGAAAAGATTCAGCATTGTATATTGCAAACAAATCTTTACTGTCATTACAGAATCTTCTATGCTTATTTCAGAGCTTGTAAGCGTCCATGATGATATACTTTCACAATTTCACATTTAACTTCATCCGAGGGGCATTCGGAAAGTTTGAGGCTTTTTTTTATATAGACACTTATTTTCAATCTAGAACTATGCATTTTTCATAGGATAAAATTCAACGTATTTGGAATGGATTTCTAAAAATTTTGAACAATTTGAACATTTTAAAGCCATTTTGTTGTTGCCATGGAAACTGAAAGTTCAGCCAGGTGGGGCGAGTTATACCATAACCAAGAAAGCCAACAAATCGTGACTGAGAAACTTCTATCCCTGGCTACATATGGACTTGTGAAAAGCATGGAGGAGAAAAGGCTTTGGATGACCGAAGTGCTTTCATGGAATTTTGTTCGGAGGACTTCAAGGAACATTTACTTTAACGGGTCAGGTAAATGAATTAATGCTTTTGGTGAGGTTTGGAGTAATTTTAAAGGCTAATATTATATTTCTTGTGTCAAATATTGTCAAACTAACTAACACAAGTGATATAGAGAGGTCTCTCAAGGCCAAAATTCATTGGCTTTCTTGGTTTCAGTATTACCTGCCCCATCTAGATTGAAAATAAGTGTCAATTTAAAAAAAGCCTCAAACTTCCTGAATGCCCCTTGTATCGACTTCATATTGACTTCATATCAACAGATCAGGATTAGCAGAGCTTTCTGTGAGGATGGCAGATAACTTAGAATATTTCCTGGGATGGTTTTGCAAGAGCAAAATCCAGACTACCATACTGAACCTGCTCAGGGTAATTTTGGTCAATTCTGGGTAATGCCATCAGTTGAAAACTGGGCCTGGTCTTTTTATCTGTCTTACATGGTCAGACTTCACCTGTGAAATCTCATATCAACCAAAGTGGAATCTTCAGATTTTATTGGAATGCTATGCGCTTGTGATGCGCTCTTCCACACACAGGTAGGGTTTATGGTGTCAAGCCAGTACAAAAGACCTTTCAAGGAGACATTGATCTCTTTTTTTTCTTTTTTTTTCAGTAAACTTCGGGGTCATAAAGCTTGACTGACAGTCTCTCATTGATACAAGAGATTCACCTTACAAAGGACACATAAACTTGCAGCAGACAAGACTTTGTCAAGAATATTAATCAAAATGGCATAATTTTTCCATCCTCTTACATAACACAATTAACTCTGTTTCACACTACTGTTTCAGAAATCAAACTGGATCCTTCTTCACCCTTTTCAAGCTATATGAGCATTTCTTTTGTCCTTTGCTTAAAATAAGTATGTTATGTAGTACGTGTGTGAATTAATTGTGAAAAGGATTCATCATTGCAGTGTGTAATACATTTGATTGTCAACATAATGAAACATTAAAAGCACAGACAATTCTAAATAAAATAATGCTCCCAAGTAAATGTTTCTTTGGGAAGTATTTGGCAGTATTTGGCAATGGAATCTGCCCAACGGTCTTGCGAAGTAGATCATCAGAAGCACAGAGAAGTCCAATAGAGCCTCAGGATTCCACTTCCTTTTCATCAAATTTTCAAAGGTGAAGTCTGACCACATGAGATTGATCAGGTCCAGCTTCCTGAGAGAAGATTGATGACATTACTAGAATTCTTTCACCTTTGACTGAAGAGACTATTACTACTACTATTACAAAGCCTTCTGGACACAACATTTTCACTGTCTACATGCATGATGGTGACTGCTGAAGCCCATGGTGAGAGTGAGAAAATAATGTGCTTAATATTATCAATAGCATAAATATTACAATGTATAATCATCTAAGCTATATTTTAGAGAAATTGAAGAGCATTACTTGTTGCTTGCATTGTAATATATAGAAAATGTATGCAAAATATAATTTAAATTTAAATGATTTTAAAATCATTACGTTTTTCTTTGTATGCTTAATTTTTGTTTTGACAAGTTTATTTCACTCGATCACTGTTTTTGTTTCCAGACAGGAGAGGACTGGCCACATTTTGGGCCCTTGGCAAAATAAGTTTATGGGCCCTCATATTCTTATTTCCTGTATTATTACTCCATTTAAGCCAAGGTAGAAGGGCCCATTCCTACATTGTGCCACCTCAGATTGGGGGCCCTAACCTAAAATAAGATTGTATCATACTGATCTCTGGCCTTCTGAAATGTATAAAATGTGAAAATATCAAGTAAAAACAGCTGGTACACTATTGCTGTAAGTGTATTCTTGAGCCAATTTCCTGAAAATGTCACAACATTATGTCTCATGGTTATTGAGATAGAGTTGGATTATTTTGAAAAACAAGCATTTTTTCACCAATTAAACGTGACATAACATTTTTGACCACTTGAATTCTTTCAGTTTTATGAATTTTGACGTATTCTAATGCAACTTCCAAACACTTTTAGGAATCTAAGACTTCAAAAATCCATCAAACGAGGTATTTTTATTTGCCTGTGTTGAGTTATTTACATTCAAAGGTTGAATTTTGAAAAATCAAGTCAAATTTGAGGCTTACTGATCTGGGATGCTCTAGCTTTCCTTTGACATGTTTCAGTTGAATCTTTTTGCCCTTGAGACCTAGTCTTATATCTGCTTACCTGTTTTGGAGCTTTTTATGGTTGTGGAAAATGTGGTTCATTGAACAATTCTATTGAATAGCGGGGTAGGTGAATCTGTCATGCCTAGAATACTTTGCAATGCCACATAGCTATAAAAGCTCCGTTTTAAATCTGGTTTGGCTTGTAATAATGTAATATAGCAAAATAACGATGACGATAACGATATACTTTATTTCAGTCTCAAAAAGAGAAACACTTTTTTGTTTTTACAGTGCAAGTCAATAAGTGTAAAACATAAAACATACAATACATGCATGGCAGTAATACTGATTAGAGATAAAGAATACTGATTTAAAAATAAATAATACTGAAAAACTGAATACTGAGATGTACATATTTACATTTTGATATATATATTAATAAGTTCACAAAATTATAATATCTGATACTAGATGGTACGAAAGTATGACCCTATGTGCTTGTTAGTTGTACAGGTGTATTTAGTCTTTTACCAGATCTTAAGTATTTATACTGGCTGCTCCATGCTTTGAGATGTCTTTTCGGCTGAGTACAGTTTAGTTCACTTACAGCTATATCTATTTGGTAGTGTGGTGGCGAGCATAATTTTTTTTTGATTGTTTTCTACTTTTTTACCAAGGTATAGACCTCACACACTTGGAATTCTCAAATGTCATACAAGAGTGTGATGACCTTTTTCTTGACATTTGTACAGCAAGAAAACCCAACAACCTGTTTCCTCTCCTTGTCTACATCTACATCTTACACAAGATTGTACTGGTTGGCCTGAAAATTATGCTTTGCTCCAAAAAACAGTCTTGCACAATAGATACTTTTAAGATGCTGGTGTAGACTGTTGAATGGCAGTGAGTGCAATTTTAGGAAAACACAAGGAGGGAAGTATATCCCATTGCAGTTCAAGATGGCCTTGGAGAGAAGCAAACCTCTGATGTCCCCACTTGACTTCTAGTGTTTCCTTGACCTTGAGATTCCTTAGGTTAATAACATTTCCCTTCATCTGTCATGGGCAATGCATCCTCATGTCAACATGCTTCCTTACAAATACGTCATAGTCAGACACCTTTGTGATCTGTGATCTTGGGGTCTCATTACTATGCATTCAGCTTGACGAAAAACAAACATCAGCATTGAGGCAGATATTTTTCCAAATTGTACATATAAAAGTAGTTTGGGTGTATCTAATATGACTAATATGCTGCAAATGCAAAAGAGGAATTAATTTTCAATGATGGCAGTGGCAATATGTCCAAATGTCAGAGTGAAAACAGGAAGTAAGAACGCCCATGTGATGACCTTGTTACACTTCTTGAGGCATGACTCTAACACATCATATGCCACAATCAAACATCTCACCAGCTGCCTATCATCACCCTTCAGTGGCCTTCACGAAAGTGATAGATGCCCTGTCATTTCTATATACATATATAGTGAAAACTCTGTGGATGGAAACAAAATCATATAATGCTGTATTCCTTAGAATAATTAGGAGTTTCGGTTGTGTGCCAGATTAATCCAATAACATTTTATAAAATTATTTGGAATAACAGTAAAATTAATCAAAATACATCAAAATCATCAACGCAATAGACATCAGCAACCAAAGGCTTAGCTAAATGAGAATCTTCATCCTTTCAAATTTCTTGGAATGTGAAGATGCCTAATTGTAAAATTGTTTGAGGCACAAAAGGTTAATTGCTCAATTATATGGATTGATTTCTGTTATTACCTTAAAGTAATCTCCCGAATACTGAAATACCTGACCAATTAGTGACCTTCCTGTTGGGGTTGTAATTTCAACTTCGGTTAAGGTTAATATGCACTCATCCTTTGGCTTCTTCTGTTAGTATGAGCTTCCTAAGCAACGAACACGGGATACTTTCAAATCCGAACTGGATGTCACTTGGATGAGACTTTTGATTGGCAGTCCCTTGTCTTTTGTTGGACAAAGATCCCTGACATGAAGTAACATGCTTAGGCAGGACTGCAACTCCTCTCCAACTTCGTCAGCCCTTGTGAGCATCAAGAACTGGCCTACAAAAAAGTTAACACCACAATAGCCTGGAAGAAAAGAAATTCAAAGAAAATAGTGAATGGTGATTGAGGAAGACCTTGCATACATGCAATCGTTTGAGCACCTTCATTTGCATTGAAAGAATAATTTACTTTTTGATAGCCACTCTTATTTCTTCTGCTTTCTAAGTATCAATCTCTTTCATTTCCAGGTTCCTGAGAAATGCATTTTTCTGTGTCTAATCTTGCAATTCGCTGTATGTGTGAATTCCACGCCAGACATTGCTAAATGAGAAAGAAAGGAAACTGACTTCATTACACATAATGGTGACACAAAAGTTCAGATTGTTCGATTCGTGAAAGGTCAGCTTTGTTACACAATATGCAAACAGATTGTGGTATTGGTATGATATATTGAAGAAGCAAAGTAAGGAAAGGAGATTTTACACGATTTCCAATAGAGAAAATAGAGTGACTCTCATACATAGGAAAGAGAGTATACGCATGCCCCTAAATCATCAAATTGTGCATGGCAAAGAAATTATTTCTTATCGTATTATTTGTTATTCCATTTTTGCTGGTTATATTGTGTCGGTGAGACTAGATTTCAAATAATGTTTTATGGAAAAAAACTGAAAAAAAAAAATTGGTCTAGTCTATGTCTATAGACATCACTAGTGCCTAGTATAATTATAAATCCCTTGATTATCTTTCACAGTTTCAAAAATACCAACTTGTGCAAGAGCAGAACCAACCTGGTACATCGCGATATGTAAGAGGTCAAAACCTACTGACTTTGCAGTTGCAGGAGATAAGTCAATGGCCTTGCTTTAGAAGTGTTCTCTCAATTGAAGATCTGTGAATGGCCTCGGTTGGTGGGAGGCCTTTCATGTTGCCAAAGAATCACCTTTGATCATTTCCTTGTACCCCTCATCACTGCGCCTTTCTTTCTTCTGGTCCAGTATTTAGCTGACTCATATATAGTTACACTGCCAGTGTGCTGTTTTGATACACACATAAATTTGCATGATCACATGATCAAAAACTTCAAATTAACATAGCTGCATACCTTTAATGTTCTCATCAACGAAACTCTCAGGAAAAGTTGGTCATGTATCCTATTTTATTTTCCAACCGAAAAATTAGAAGGCAAGTCAAAACGTTCTGAGAAAACTTAAAAAACCATTTTGCACCGCCGCTCCGTTTTGCCCCTCGTTCCCCTACATGCCAAATATACCTCCTTCTTGAGGCATGACTCTAACACATTATATGCCACAATCAAACATCTCACCAGCTGCCTATCATCACCCTTCACGAAAGTGATGGATGCCCTGTCGTTTCTCTGTTTGACCTCTTGACACCTATAATGCATAATGTAGGTTCACCTGAATTTTCGCCCGGTGTAAAAAGTCAATTACTTAGAATCTGGCAATCTAAATTTGTATGACTTCAGTCTTTTAACATTTTAGATCACATTAACATAGTCCATGGCATTTGCGGCTATTTGGCTTCCTTCAACATGAAGTAAACAAGCTTGAACTGGGTTATTTCTTTTAGAAATCTTCCATAATCAAGTAAATACAATTCAATGCCTTTGAGATAATTAAAACTATGCTTCCACCTGGACAGCTGTAGTTTCAGGAAGCCCTGTTATTTGTCTTTGGTGTAAAAATTCCATCATATGGACCTTCTTACTTCCTCCTTCCTCTTCAACTTTGGGGTTCTGCTAATTATCATTGTACATCATATGGTTGCAAGTGCAAGACATAGTTGTGGCATTATTTGCCAATACCTTTGTTGGTTATCATGTTTTGAATAGAAACTACTTTAATGAATATGTCAAATTGGTTACACTGACATTTAATTGCGCTGACGCATGATAAATGTGTCATTTCTGATATTTTTATGTCTAATAAAAATTCCACATATATATATATAGTGAAAACTCTGTGGATGTAAACAAAATCATATAATATGAATCATATGTATGCCTTAGAATAATGAAGAGTTTGGGTTGTGTACCAAGATTAATCCAATAACATTTTATAAAATTATTTGAATAACAGTAAAATTAATAAAAATACACCATAATCAGCAATTCAAAATATTGCACATTTGAAGGAAGCTCTATTTAATAATACTTTCACCAACAAACATCAGCAACCAAAGGGTTAGGGAAATGAGCGTCTTCATCCTTTCAAATTCCTTGGTATGTGAAGATGCCTAATTGTGAAATTGTTCGAGGCACAAAAGGTTAATTGCTCAATTATCTGGATTGATTTCTGTTATTACCTTAAGGTAATCTCCCGTATACTGAAATACCTGACCAATTAGTGACCTTCCAGTTGGGGTTGTAATTTCAACTGCGATTAAAGTTAAATATGCACTCCCCCTTTGACTACTTCTATTAGTATGAGCTTCCTAAGCGCTTAACCCGGGATACTTTCAAATCCAAACTGGATGTCACTTGGATGAGACTTTTGATTGGCGGTCCCTTGTCTAAGTGTATTTGTTAGACAAAGATCCCTGACATGGAGTTGGGTAACATTGTTAGGAAGGACAGCAACTCCTCCCCAACTTCTTCAGCCCTTGTGAGCACCAAGAACTGGCTTACAAAGAAGTTAACACAATGGCCTGGAAGAAAGGAAAATAAAAATAAATGGTGAATGATGACTGAGGAAGAACATGCTTACATGCAATCGGTTGGGCACCTTCATTTACACTGAAAGTATAATCTTCTTTTTGATCTCCACACTTATTTCTTCTGCTTTCAAGCTATCAATCTGTTTCATTTCCAGGTTTCTGAGAAATGCATTTTTCTTTGTCTATTCTCGCAACTTCGCTGTATGTGTGATTTCCACGCCGCGCCAGACATTGTTAAATGAGAATGGAAGGAAACTGACTTCATTACACATAATGGTGACACAAAAGTTCAGATTGTTCGATTCGTTAAAGGTCAGTTTTGTTACATGATATGCAAACAGACTGTGGGATTGGTATCATAGCATATTGAAGAAGCAAAATGAGGAAAATTGGCTTTACACAATATCCAATGGAGAAAATAATCTGACTCCCACATTTAGGAAAGAGAAGTAACCGCTGTTTGAGAATCTTAGTCTCTGCAGTTCCTATGTTGTGATGTGTTACTGGGAAACTACTGGAATTAGTGGTGAGTGATATTGTTCATTCATGTAACTGGTGAGTAAGCCCACTTATAGTATACACATGCTCTTAAATCATCAAATTGTGCATGCCAAAGCAATTATTTCTTATATTATTATTGTATTATTCCATTTTTGCAACTTATATTGTTTCGGTGAGACTAGTTTTCAGCTAATGCTTCCCGGAAAAAACTGAAACAAAATAAAATTGGTCTATGTCTATCATCAGTCAGTTCATTTTGAGATACATTATATTTCAACAGCAGTTTTAAACACTAGTATAATAATATACCCCTTGATTATCTTTCACAGTTTCAAAAATACCAACTTGTGCAAGAGCAGAACCAATCTGGTACATCAAGATATTTAAGAGGTCAAAACCTACTGACTTTGCAGTTGCAGGAGATAAGTCAATGGCCTTGCTTTAGAAGTGTTCTCTCGATTGAAGATCTGTGAATGGCCTCGGTAGGTGGGAGGCCTTTCATGTTGCCAAAGAATCACCTTTGATCATTTCCTTGTACCCCTCATCACTTCGCCTTTTTTTCTTCTGGTCCAGAATTTAGCTGACTCATATAGAGTTACATTGCCACTGTGCTGTTTTGATATACACATTTTCATTATCAGGTTGACTTAGGATGAAATATTATAAATTAGCTTATGTCATATAACATTATGGATGATGCAGTTATGACAATTATGGTATTCATACCAGGCTTTTTTTGTTGTTGTTTTTTTTTCAGTTCAAGTAGGCTAATGTAACTGTTGCTGCCATGGTAGAATTCTGAGGTTATGCTCAGCTCTGACCTAAGAGAGTCAACATCAAAGAATATGGAAAGGGGTGTTTGGCAAATGGACATGGTCAAAGCATACAGAAACTGAATAATTCATATTACAAGAATCACATTGACCAAGAATCACATTGATCAAGAATAACTTCGACCAATATTTTGACCGGCAGGCATATGGTTGCTAAGCATTAAAACTACAAGATTTGTCAATTGCTAGACATTCAGTGTCGACTCAGAACACATTACCAACTTCTGTTTCTTGCTACAAATAAATTGGTCAAGAACACTCCAGGAAGTTCTCTGTGTGTTGCATGTAGTACTGGGCTGGTTGACCTTTGAAGCGTTGTCAAAATAAGCGAAGACAGCCAAGTCAAACAAACTGAAGCAGGTCACATGGCGCAAGATGCAAATGACATGTACCACATCGTCTTCATGTTGCTCACATAAGTATCTGCACTTGGTTTGGCAAGACATTATTATGATAATGTGCAGTGTAGTCGGTGGACCATTGACAGTTACTGCAACATCAAATGTTTTACATTTCATGGGATTGTTAATAGTATATATACTCACCAATTTTGAGCATTGTCCCATCTCGAAAAGAGCCACAATAGCAACAACTCCAAAAAACTTTGCTTATCTTGATATATCAGTCACACTGTCTCAAAACTGACAACCCCTATGTCTCATAATAAGAAAAAAAGGCGAAATGCATGCTTTGTTCTGAAACTTTGCTGATCTAAAAATGACAAACGGATACAATGATAATAACTCCTTTCAGAATTTATTTTTCAATGGCTCCTTCGAAGACTAGTTCTGACTGAGTCACACCAAGTACACATTAACATAATATTAAAGACCAAATTTTCTGTGTCCTCAGTTTTAGTGAAATCATCTTGAAGCCAAAATTTAATTTTAAAATCGAGGATGTTTAGATCAAGCAATTCTATCACAGAATTTTTAAAAAGTTGTCAATGATTATGGTTATAGATTTAAGCAATTTACCAGTCATGATCTAATTGACAATGGTACCATAACCTATTACTTTAATGGTTCATTGGATGTTGCCCTCAAAAGGCAAGCTTAACATGGCAAGAGAGATGTCTTGAAGCTCATGACTTTCTCACGTCCATCAACGCCATCAAACATTTCGCAGCTGCTCATTATTATCACCCTTTTGAACAGGGATGATAGATGTCCCTTATGCACTCTCTTTTGTTTAACCTTCAGACACTAAAACAAATGTATATTGATGTGACCAGGAATTTGAATGGATCTTGTTGTGTTGAGGACGACATTTATTTAATCGTTTGAGAAGCTGACCTGATTTGATGAGGCTTCAGTCTTTCAAGGAACACGGATAACGGAAAGGTAAATTGTGTTCTTTGGGCTTCTCACTACAGGGTTTCTAATGATAGTTTAGAAAGTACTTGAAAAAAAGAAATAAGGAGTGAGTTCTGAATGACCAATTTTCTAGAAGACATAATATCTGTTTTGGGTATCTGAAAGATATGTTAAAACAACACCTAAAGATATATTGAGATGTAATAATTATTGAGATGTTTTGAACAAAATAAATAGTTTAAGAAGAAGGAATTCAATGTCTTCAAAACAGATAAGACACCAAGTACATGTCGGTCTTTTACATCTGCCTCTTCACATTATTCTGGTTTTCCTAACGAGAGTGATTTTCCTATAAACATGTGGGCCAGCCACCAACCAAACCGACATGAGACCTAACGCCTACGGGGGACCACTTAGTGTTTGCAGAAGAGGCATTCTCAAAATGCAGGGAACATTTTACTGGTAATGCCATACAACCTGTCTTTATTTTCATTTGAATCACTGAGTAGTGATACAATGCACCGGCACTGATAAATTGAAAAAAAAATCTAATTCGAAGTCAACAATTGCAACCAAAGCATCTGGAAGCCAGGAAGACTTAATCCCTCATGGAAGTCTCCAAATTTAGAACGAATTTCCCACTGATTGCAAAGGACTCAAGTGGACCAAATTGTGTGTGCCTTAGGCAAGTTTTGACGTACCCTCCACAGTGACCTTTAAAGTGATAAGGCACTGCTGAGACATTTGCAAAACAATTCTTACAACATTTCAAAATAAGAAATGTCCCTGTGGCATATACATCAGTGAGATAAGACAGTCCATTTGATAAATATCAATTGTTGTAAACCACATTAATCCTTATATACTCATGTTTGCTTATGCATCATGTCTTTCAATATATATCCTTTGCTCCCCCTGTTGCTCTGTTACTTTCTTTCGCCTTTGTGTCAATTGACGAGAACATAAATGATGGAAGAGCCTTATTTCCTGTGAATATAAAATGACAAATTTTATGTATGCTCCCATAATACTCACTGAAATACATATATATCTCAGTCACCTGACCCATCTTGCTGCAATATAATTATTATTATTGCAAAAATACTGACAACCTTCATTATCTCATAATAAGAAAAAGTGACAGAACACTTGCTCTGTTTGGAAACTTAGCTCGTTTTAGAATGCAGACAAATACAAGTACAGAGAGACGAAATTCAACAAAATATCTCCTAAAGGAAAAAAGGTAAAGGTAAAGATACTTTTATTTAACGTTGGTAGCCAAGTTAAGTGAGTGACTTGTTTCCAGTTTGGCCCACGGCGCCTCCAATTTACGTCTGATGCAAACGACGATGACATGATGGTCAGCCTGGGGATTTAACCTGGGTCCTCGCTTGTAAGGCAAGTGCTCTACTGCCTGAGCTATCGGGGCTCTTTGATCGTGTTATTATGAAAATTGACTGCGGCTATATTTGAATAATTGCTTTTTTTTCCTGAATTTTTTTAAATTGCTCCAATAAATAGGGCCATAATGGATCAACAATGCTATTGGGGGTACACATAAAAAAATGCTGTTACAATATATTACACTAATGGCGTAGAAGTACAGGTCAACTCAATGGCGTAGAAGTACAGGTCAACTCAATATCAAATGGAAAATGGAATGTCCCATCTGATTGACATATATGCCACAGGGACATTTCCCCTGTTTCTATAAGGTGTTTTCAGAATTCTTTTGCAGACATCTCAGCTGTGCTTCGTCACTTTAAAGGTTATTGTGAAGGGTTAAAACTAACCTGAGGCATATACAATTTGGTCCACTTGAATCCTTTGCAATCAGAGGGGAATTCATTCTGAATTAGGAGACTGTTATTGTTGCTTCAGTCTTTCTGGCTTCTAGATGTGTTGGTTGTAATTATTGAATTAGGATAAGATAAAATACTTTTCAGTTAATTGGTTTAGCTGAATTATATCACATCTTAATGATGCAAATGAGAGAAGGGATGCACTCTCACTTTTTTTAGGAAAACCAGGATGAAGTGAAGAGCCAGATCCCATAGACTGATACATTGTATGTACTTCATGTCTCTCTGCTTTGAAGACATAGAATTCCTGCTTCCTTAACTTTTTATTTAATTATATAGATCCCATTGTATCTACATTTTGTTGATTAAACATTTCAGTCATTTCTTAAGTACATATATGTCTGCCAGGTGATTGGTCATTCAGAACCTGCTTCTTATTTACCATTTCAAGTGCTTCCCAAATTACCATTTTCAATCCCTCTAATTAGTGTGAAGTCCACAGAATACAATTTACCATTTCACTATCTTTGTTTTCTTTAAAAGGCTGAAGCCTATTAAAATCAGGTCAGCCTCTAACCAATTATACAAATTTCGACTTTAACAAAACTGCAAGAACAATTCCAATTGTAGGTCACTTCAATATACATTTGTTTTAGTGTCAGAAGGTCAAATGAAAGAGGGTGCATAAGGTCCATCTATCATTCATGTTCAAAAGGGTTATAATGAGCAGCCGCGAAAGTGCTTGATAGGGTGTTGGACTTGAGAAAGTCATGCACTCTCAGATGTCTCTCTTGCCACATTAACCTTATCATTTAAGGCGAACATCAAATGATCAATTAAACTAATTGGTTATGATACTAGTGTCAATCAGACCATGACCGGTTAATTGCTTAAATCTATAACCAAAATCATGGACATCTTTTAAAAAATTCTATGACAGAATTGATTTGATCTAAACATCCTAGATTGCAAGACCCAGTTTTGGTTTCCCTTATAATTTTACTAAAATTGAGGCAAATCTCAGTAAATTCAGTTCTTTATGAATTGTTGTAAAACAAATTAATCCTTATACATGTATACTCATGTTCCTTTATTTATCATGTCTTTGAATTTCCTTTGCTCCCCTGTTGTTATGTCTTTTTCGCTTTTGTGTCAATGGATGAGAATATAAATGATGGAAGAGCCCTAGCTTCTGCAAATCAAAGATGACAATTTTGATATATGCTCCCATAATACTCACTGAAATATCTATGTCAGTCGCCTGACCCATCTTGCAGCCATATAATTTTGTTATCATATGTGTCATAAGCACCATCGTATATGTCTCCCACACTATCTCACTGCAACAACACTGACAACCTTCATTATCTCACAATAAGAAAAATAGAAGAACTTAGCCGGTTTTAGTATGACAGACACACACAAGTATAGTGAGACAACATTCAACAAAATATCTCTTCTTTAATCATTATAATAAAGCTTTACTCTGGGCCTAAATGAATTATTGTTTTTTTTTTTCTGAATTTAGTTTTCAAATGCTCCAATAAATAGGCCTATAGTGAACTTGGTCAATCACAGACTTTCAATCCAGTAAAACATTAATTCTGTCTGAAACCCAGCAAGTCAACA
Source organism: Platynereis dumerilii (assembly GCA_026936325.1). Taxonomy (NCBI): domain Eukaryota; kingdom Metazoa; phylum Annelida; class Polychaeta; order Phyllodocida; family Nereididae; genus Platynereis; species Platynereis dumerilii. The sequence goes on along the minus strand of JAPTHN010000026.1, from coordinate 5,996,198 downwards.
ATTTTATTGGGAGATATGCATAAAGTACTTTTCAATTGACAGGTTCATGACAATTCTATCACAACTTAATTTTTATACAAATGATAAAAAAGGATTTAGATCCCAACAATATACATTTTGTTGAGTAAAAATATCAGGCAGTTTCTCGTAACAGATACATCTGTCAGAAGATTGGTTACTCAGAACCTCCTTCTTATTTACCATTTCAAGTGCTTCCCAAATTACCATTTTCGATCCCTCTAACTAGTGAGAAGTCCACAGAATACAATTTACCACTTCACTATCTTTGTTTTTTTGAAAGGCTGAAGCCTATTAAAATCAGGTCAGCCTCAAAACCAATTATACAAATTTCGACTTTAACAAAACTACAAGATCAATTCCAGTTTAGGTCACTTCAACATATTAACTTTGCTTTAGTGTGACATGGTCAAACAAAAGTGAGGGCTTACAGGCATCTATCACTTCCACTCAAAAGGGTGACAATGAGCAGCTGTAAAAGCTTGATGGTTATGTTTGACGTGTTAAAGTCATGCGCTTTGAGATGTTTCGGTTCTTGCCTTTTGAGGTCAACATCAAATGAACAAATAAACCAATAGGCAATGATGTCAATGAAGATGTCGGTAAACCTCTTTCATATTATAAAACCAAATGTAGAATTTCGATTTATATGAACTAGTGCATCCCAGGCCAAAAGTTTGGAAACCGTATCATGTGTGCATTTGATTAGAGTGACAAAAAACAGCTTCTGAGTCCCCTGATTCACACTTGAACATATCAGAATATAAGGAATATTAGAGGTTAATTTGTCAAAATAATGTTATATTTTTGAGATTGCTGTTAGCAATATGGATGTATCAAAGTGAGTAAACCTTGGCTAGTGAACAACCTGCTGTTTAAAAACTTCTGACCTGCAATGAATATATATTTTCATGTATTTTATTGTCCTTCCAATCTTCAGATATCGTTTGCTCTCTCTGCTACGACATCTTTCCTTGTCATCTTGGCTTGTGTGTCAATTGACGAGAATATAAATGATGGAAGAGCCCAATTTTCGAAGAATCTAGGATGACAATTCTGATATATACTGCCATAACACTTGTCACTCCAATTTGTTTATCAATCACCTAGGCAATCTTTCTGCAACCTAGTTGTGTTATCAAATAATATTATGTCAAAGGCACCATCATCATTCTTAATATCTCAACCACTCTATCTCATTGTTGCGACACGGACAATCTTACATTATCTCATATTTGACACAACACTTTTTTCATTCTGACAGCTAGCTTGTTCCCGAATGACAGACACATATGGTGAGAAGAAATTTATCTGCATGTAAGTATCTCATTCTCATAAATCATTATAGTGAACCTTGAGTCTTGGCCCATGTGAGCCATTTCAATTTTTTTTTTAGAATATCTTACTCAGGTGTTCAAATATAGACCTGTGTTTGAGTTGATTATGAGAGTCACAGACTTTCAATAAAAAAAAACATACTACATTTCTGAATCATAGCAAGTGAATGATTGTATTGGAATTTTTTCATAAAAAAAGCTGAACAGCTAATATGTGTTCAGCTTGGGCTTAAGTTCCATTTTCAGAGACATAAAACCAATGAAGTATGGACGAAAACAATATCAAATCGAAAATGGAATTTCCCATTTGACTGATATATGTGCCACAGGGGCATTTTCTAGTTCTAAGATGTTGTCAGAATTATTTTGCGGGTATCTCAGGAGTGCCTCATCACTTTAAAGGTCAGTGTGAAGGGTTAAAACTTCCCTGAGGTGCATACAATTTGGTCCACTTGAGTCATTTGTAATCACTGGGGAATCCATTCCAAATTTGGAGACATTTACTGGTGGTTGAGTCTTTGTGGCTTTTGGATGTTTTGGTCATAATTTTCGAATTAGAACAAGATTCAGTTCTTTTCAATTGATTGGTGTATCTATGACCTATGAAATAACGAATAAATAATTCAGCTCCATTTGTTGAAGTCCCACCATTGTCCACCTCAGAATTTCTGAAACCTACTTAAATAAGTTAAATTGATTTTATTGACAATCAAAAAAGCCTACTCTTGCTTCAGAATGTTATCCAGTTTAATCAACAGATCTCTCCATGACAATTTTTTGGCACAACATTACGACTTTATAGCATTCAAAATAAAAACAAAGGCCTTACAATCAAACTGGAAGGCAAATAAATTTCTTTTTAACAATTGCAAAACTCCTTGATCCGTTTTCCAAAACAGCGATTCGCATTTCAGAAAAGATTTAATGGCGATATTTCTGGAATATGCACGATGTTGAATATTTGTAAATGTGCCAAGGGGCAAAATACGTAAGGAAAATAAATGATAATTGCAGAAATGAACACTGCCAATCTCCAATTTGGAAATTGGCACTGCAGAGATTTGGCATGGCGCAGGTGAGGTGCCACTGGAGTTACCACTTCGCTGTGTCCAGAGCATTTATTCTTGAAACTTTTGAAATTAGTCTTGAATTGTCCAAAAAATATTCTGAGTAAGCAAATAAATTAATTGTTGCGATGACTCAAGATTGGACTGTTAGGTCAATAAAGGATTTATTTTGACATCATTACTCAACAAAAGTGTACTTGTCAATTCCAACATGACATGCTGTGGAGCCAAACTACAAAATTTGAATTCTTGCGGAGTGATATTGTGCTTGTGGCAGTTGTCAGTCTGCTTAATTTCCTATTGCGCTGCTCAAAATATTTAATAAACTTGTAACAAAAGCTGCGAAAATTGCCATGAATGCCCTCCTGACAATACGTTCATACAGGACAAAGGTGAAACCAATTTCAGCATAGAAATTACCTACTGGGCAACATGCACATATCAGAGCGGAGTACTTTGCCATTAAGAGATGAAATTTTTACTAAGCTAAAATTACTTCATCCTGGCTCGCCATATATAAGGCAGGAGTTTCCTTTTTCTCTGCCTGAACTTTATATACAATGATTAAATACATTTTTAGAACAAATGTGTGTGTCAAACACTGTTTGTCATTTATTTATTCTGTTGAAACCTTGAAGTTGTAATATATTTCAACACAACTTTGAAATTTGTATATTAAAATTGATAGAAGATCAAATAGATATAATATTTGAATTATCAAAAATGGTGTAAAGTTAAAAGACTAAGAAATAAAACAAACTCAAATAGTGTTAAATCAGACTCAGACTCAGAATATATTTTATTTGCCTCAAAAGAAATTTTACATAGCGGCTATTTAAGCCTTTAGGGAGTCTCCTGACTCTAACAAAGGGCCAACTTAATTATTGACTAAACATAAATAGAATAGAATAGAATAGAATAGTTTATTGACCATTTTAAAATAATATTTACATCGACAAACAAAAATCGTCAGCATTAATCATGGTAGGCTGACGCCAATACTGACGTATTTGCCTTTACCAAAAGAGTCTTAAATACATTAAACATAATCATTTGCATATTGGAAAAATCCAAAAGAAAAGAAAAAAGAACATATAAGCATATAGCTACATACAGTGAGAAAAGAGGAAAAAAAACAAAAAACAAAAAAAAACCCAGAACAGTAATATCTTATTTTCAAGTAAATAAACACATGTTGATAAAATCCTAGTATTACAGATTAATTAATCCTATTGCTGCCCAGGACATTATGCTGACAGAGTAACCTTTATTTCAATGATCAGAAACACTGACCTTTGTATTACAATATATCCACATTCCACAATTACTTGATATATGTTATATCTATACACGTACAATGAAGTATGCTGCATCAGAGATAAGTAATACCATACTATTAATACTTCCCTACTGTGTTACATTGCCATTCACATACTTGTTTCTCGTTACTCCATTAAGTAACACTGTACTGGACTGCATGCATTACAGGAAATATTGACAACAAATAAGTCACTAGAATTATACCATTAATTACTCTGTACTCGGTAAAAAAGAAAAGAAAAGAAAATCTACAAGAGGAGAAGATAAGTAATATTTCAAAAAGAAACATTGTCATGGATACCTCACACCAATTACATTAAAATCAAGGTTGCCAAAGGTATTGGAATAATTGCCAAAGCCAGTAAATATTTGAATTCTTCATCATTGATATCACTTTATTATAGTTTCATTTACCCTTATCTATTTTACTGTGTTGAAGTATCAGGATGTGCATGTAAAACCCATTTATTACCTATTATTAAAATCCAGCGTAAGGCTCTGCGCATAATCCTTTCACTTCCGTTTTCTGCAGATTTATGTTCTACCTTCTAGGAGACTGGAATTTTGTCTTTCCAGCAGCTATTTTATTTCTATTCTTGCCTTTTTGTTTTTGAGCACAAAAAGGGAATGTTACCCTCAGTATTTGGAACTTTCTTTGAATCTCCTGACCATGAGTATCGGACAAGAAATCAATTTACATTAAAAATACCACAGTGTAACTCATCTCTCTCTCGAAAACGTATCCGTTATATAGGAGTGAAAGTAAGCAATCATTTCCTTGGCAAGATAGAATGGAATTACAGCTACCATGCTTTTAAATGAAGTCGAAAAAATTTCCTCCTTATTAATCCCATTGACAACCTCTAAAAACAGGCAAAGAGTAAGTGAGAAAAAAAAAACCCAAACTACTGTCGATATGTCTATGTTTGAATTTCCATACCTTCCCAATATTCCTTGCTTCTGTTTGGTTAATGAAGAAACCCACTCCAGTACGGAATGGGTAGAGCAATCGGGTTAATGGAGTTGCTTCTGAGGCTTGGTGTCTGGAGATATTTTGTCTCTGGTTGTGGATTTTGTCTGATTGTTAAACTGACCTGAAATACGGACTGGGATTTTATATTCCTAACCCTGTGATTCTCATCTGATTTGATTTTGAAGAGTTTTTGGTTTGTCAGTTTTTGACTATCGTTTTGAAAAAATTGAAAAGCGATTTGGGATTCATAATCCACTACCCTGTGATTTTCATCAAACCTGTTTCCAAAAGTACATCTCTTTTACTTTATGTCTGATGATGTGCCAACGGAGAGCATGTTTTTACTTAAAAATGTTCCTTGATTCTCATTTTCATTCATCTCATTTTCATACCACTCCATCTTGGTGAGTCTTTAAATAACTGTTGAACATAAAAATTGTTTGCATTTTGGAAAAAATAAAGACCAAGTCATTCAAACACAAGGCTATCAAAATATGTTAACTCGCTGGTTCATGATGTTACAGGAGGAGAAGGTGCATGTGATGCTATTTGCAGAGCAGAAATTAAAAAAACCCATAGGAAATATATATTTCAGATAATAACAAAGGATGATTATTTGAAATACAACAACTTCTATGTATTCAGGTAGAAATAATCAATTTTGAGAACATATGTAGCAGTTAGTTATACTGCAGTTGGTAGTATAACAATTAATTATGTAATTTTTAACGTATATTTTAAACCCTATGTAGCTGTGAGTAAATAATTGATCCTTAATTGATTTGTTCATATCATTATAGATTTTTGGGAGCCTATATGAAAAATCAAGCCTCAGAATTTTGTTGACAGATAACGCAAAAAGCTGTCAGCACATCGATTAATGTGGCACGTCATGGTCCCATGATGTATAAAAAAGCAGTGTTATAGACCTTATTTCTTTGTTTCACTAAGATGATATTATTTAGTTTATGTTTTGGGAACTTCATTCATCATCGCAGCAAATAAAATGTACTGTAAAGCTAGCACATATCTAGCATCACAAAGGGTCAAGCTCACTCATGGTAGATGATAACTGTAGCTAGCCAAGAGCATTCTGAAAATTATCTTAGAGTGGCCTGACAGAGGGCTGGGCAGATGCCTTCAAGCATTGGCAGAATGGCACTAGCCTGGACCATTGCATGAAATAAATGTTCCTTGTAAGAATCCAAAGGCTACTTCTGTAGACCTATGATTGGCCTGGGGGCATTGTAGAGACCTGGATAGAATATGGCAATCATTCTGGCCAATATCCGTCTTTACACAGAGTAATTTTGACTTACATAAAGAACTTTGTTATGGGCGCTGCACAATCATTGACAATTTCCAACCTAGAACTGTTGAATTGTTATTCACTCATATCTTTAATGCACCACCAACTCCAAGCATTACAAAGTTGTGCTGCTTTAAAAATAAAATATCGATTGAGTACTATTTTAGAACAACTCTCAATTTAGTAAGCTTTTAAATCATGAAGGATATTCTTGCTTCATATTCTTCTCCTTTTCTGCTTAAGTTTCATTTCTATTTCTAAAATGAACGCAGCAAGAGATGACCAAAAACAGAACACTTTCTATAATTGAAATGGAACTTAATCTGAGAATAACAAAGACACTAAAAGGCTACACTCTAGGTGATCCTTTAGTTTCATTCTGACTTTGTTTGGGTTTCGACTATATATGTTTCGTTTTCCAATTTCTTCAAATACATCTGTGCTATTCAATACAATAACAAAAATTACACCTAGTTTTCAGACAGCGTAGGGCATCACTTCGAACTTCGTTTTTCCAGAGATGGATTGTATTGTATTGTCGTCATGTGTCACAAGATCATTTTAGGGACCTGGATAGAATATGGAAATCATCTTGACCAATATCTGTCTTTACGGAGTAATTTTGACTTACATAAAGGACTTCTTGACAGGCATTGCACGGTCAATTCATACTTTCTTCCCTGAAGTTGTCATGATGTTTGTAAATTTACCCTAACCTACTACTAATGCTGGCTTATACAAAGGTTAGTGCTAAAATAGTACTGCTTTGAAAAAAAATTATTTTGGAGCAATTTTCAATTAACTGTGTTTTTAAAATTCTTGAAAGATATTGTTGCGTCTCTTCCTCTTGTAATTGCGTTTCACTTCTATTTTTGTAATGAACTCAGCTTGAGACAACCAAAAGCAGAATACTTGTCCTAATTGAAACGGAACTGAATCTAAATATTAGTGTGAGGAAATGTACTATTAGCAAGAGGCTGTGTGCTCTTTTTGTTCTCCCTGATCTTGTTTTTTAATCAACTAACTTTTTTTGTTTCTAAGTATTTTCAATCTGCCCTGTTAAATGCAGTAACAAAAATTATTTTTCTATTTAAGATTTTTATTTAGTGGGAACGGGGGCACATTGGGACGCTTTTAACGTCTACTAATTTTGCTCAATGCTGAACGCACTGAAGAACTCAGAAGTTTGCATGAATATCACCCATACTATTGAGCTTAAATGCAAGGCATAATAAACTAGACTGCGGCTACCCTTTTGCTGCCATAGGGTCATAAAAATGGCTGTCACAGCCGGGGCACATTGGGACATCAATTAAAAAATCATTTTAACACTCCGTTTGCAATAGATATCATATATAAGTAGTGCGTAAGACAATATACAGTGCATTAACACCTTGTAGTGCCAATAGTTCATAACTTTGAACAGTTTTAAACATTCAACATGAACTGTCCTGGGTGCGGACATCTATGTAAGTAACACACAGTGCTTTGCGACAAATTTGTTCACAGAGCATGGTAATCCACTATACCTCTATTCACTGTGGCCTAAGCAGTTGTGTGCTGTCCCAGGCGATTCAGTTACCTTGGACTCTTAAATTCTGCCATATTAAGTGCGTCCCAATGTGCCCCGAATTCACTGTCCCAATGAGCCCCGATATGACTTTTACCTGAAAATGCTAATTTCTCGGACACCAGTGAGTGTGTTTATCACGATAGCAATTCATAACTGTTAGTTAAGATATATATAAAATTCATACAAGCACTGAGAAAGCCTCTTTGTTCATGGTTTGTCCACAGAATGGTACCAATTGAACCTGTCCATATTTACTTTACACTGCGTTCCCAATTATTATGCAACTATGCTTTTTTGCAATATCTCAAAAACAAATAACACTATTGGGATATCCTTTACACACAATGACATGTGCGCCATTAAGCAAGTATTCCACGACCTTCGTTCAATTCTGTTATTTCAGTGAGAAGTTATGCCATATAATCAGGTTTTTGTGGTGTTTCCAATTATTAAGCAATTTCTTTGAAAAGCTTTCATTGCCATCCAAAATCAACAAAGTTGATTATGAATTGACATTAGAATATACCTCATAACACTAAATAAAAAATGACCAAGAAATCAATATAATACAACTGCATTGAAAAACCATTGAAATTGGCTTTTTTCTCAATAAATAAACCTCACATATTATTAAAAAATGTAATATCAATAAAATTCCAATGTAGAATATATCTATAGCACAACACGGTAATACTATGTGATGAAACACCAAATCCTGTATCTCTATAAAATATGACACCAAATCAAAAACTCACACTTCTGTTTCCCATTGGAATAGCATTGGCAATTGGATGCGTTCAATTCATTTCAGGATATTTGTCAAATACAGTGGTGTAACTTAATTGCCATTGGTTTACTGGAGAGTTCTAAACCTAAGGAAAGTGGAAAATGACTTAGGTAATAATTTTTCATTTTGTCTGGCTAACAGAGGCTTTTTATTGCAATAAAACTGTAATTTCAATGCTATTTCAATGCAGGAGAATAACATGAATTTCTTGGCTATGAATGCATCCACGTCTGAAATGATGGTTATACTTTTTCTTTTGTGTTATGGGGTACATGTTGATGGCATCTTCAGATCAGTTTGGGTCATTTTGAGTGGACATGGATGCTTTTCCAAGAATTTGCATAATAATTGGGAACACCCCAAAACATCATTATATGGCATAACTCCCAAATGAGTCAATGGAATTTATTAAAATTGGCAGGATATTAGTTTCTTTTTTTTTGTTACATAATTGTTATGAGTTTTTGTGAACGGTGTTATTCATTGTGTTGCAACGTAAAAACAGGAGAATTGCAAAAATAAAGCGTGGCTTAAATGCTATGAGCTTTTCTAAGACCTCATTACACAATTCGGAATCCGTACAGTCAAAGTAAGACTTGCAGGTTTTACTACTAAGGTTTCATCTGAGGCAAACTGTCCAGATTTCTATTTCACCTATCAATCAAACATGCAAAGTTGCCTGACATGTGATATATAGCTATGCCTACACTGTTTACATTGCAGACTCCAGGCTTCTTGGTTTTTTTGCCTTTCACACACTCTGCAAAGATTGCCACTCCTTCTAAATACTGAAAAAGAAGATTGATGACCGGTAGTTTTAATGATAACTAACACTATTTTGATTTCAAAAAATGTACTTTTGTCAAATGGTGTGATTAAAAAAATTCAAATTGTCTGCATAGACCTGTTACCTTTTGTAATTGCTTCCAATATTGTTGCAGCTTTAATTCCTAAGCATTCTTTGAGGTTGGCAGATGCCTCCCTTCATTGTGCAAAATATATCTAAAAAGAAAATTCCACAAGATGCCACAGAGGCTGGACAACCAAAGGTTGCCACAGTTAGGGTTAGTTTGGCCAAAGGAGGATAAAAAAGTGTTTCGTCATTAATCTTATCATGGAGAACAGGCCTAATCTAATGATCAATCTAGTGTGGTCAGACTTCACATTTGAACATCTCATACCATAGAAAGTGGAATCCCAGGACGTGATTGAATCTCCTCTGATCTCATTGCCAAGAACCCTGAGAAAACACATTTCAAGGACTCATCTGTTAAGAGATTAGCATGCCTTGTCTCTCCAGCTGTACTGTATATTCCCATGAAAAGTCAGATTCAATCTGATATCTCAATATTTTGAAAGTCAAAACATTCCTTTGATTATCCTTAAAAATTGAGCAGTTGGCTTTCCCTATATTGTGTTCTCTTAGACCATTGTTTTCACACTTACATTTAACACAACAATGCAAATCAAACTGTCAGTTGATATGTAGGTACTAATATGTATAAGTCTGCTAGAACAGTAAAATATGCATCAATCTCAGTGTCTGGACGAACTCAATTTTCTTCAAGCATTATTATGTGTATGTATTCTTTTCAGGTACAAGAAGAAACATCATTACCACAGGTTGCTGACAGAGATGACCCCTAAGGATCATTATCAAGAATAAGAAATCAACCGAGCGCAGTCAGACTATCGGATGGCACGGACAGAATATTTTTAGTTTCAACACTCGCATAAGTTTCTGTAGTCTTTTTCATGAATGTATCAGAAAGGACAGGTTTTTTTTTTAAGAAGTCTGTAGCGTGTCACTCAGTGCATGCGAAAGCAAATTGTCTTTGGTCAGACATTTTGTCTGACGGAGAGTCTGTTCTGGTCAGACAATTTTCACTCTTGTCAGACAAACCTGTTGTCTCTTGATGTTTGGTGACAATAGCCGCATGGCCAGTATTTAGCATTTTCAACCAAAAACTAATAAAACATGTGATATGTCTTATGATTTCATTACGAAGTCTCTCAGGCACTTGCGGCAAGTGTTTTCTAGCAAGGTAGTTAATCTTTTGATCCTTATCTGTAGCTTGGCAAAACTAACAACATCTTTGTCTCTCCTGCTCTCCTGCTTTATTTGGATCATCAGATTCTTGTGTTCTCAATCTGCTTCCAATAATTGATTGATTGATTTTATTATTTAAGTGACAGGTGCATAAAAATTAACAATAATACAACATAAACGACCTGTGGTACCCAGCCTTCTGGGGGCTTATCTGTCACTATAAATCAATTAATATTTAAATTTACCAGAGGATTACAAATTACAATTACATAATTGTCACAACATATTGAATTATTAAATGTAACAATTAGAACTTTCTTTCAAAATACACAAGTGAACTTTAAATGTAGAGATATTACAAAATTACACTCAATTACAATATCATATAACTGGAACTTCAATAATTTTTGTCAAAACACATGAAAGGTTTTCTTAATACATAATTTCATAAAGAAGATACATCAAATTAAGTATTGTATAAAATGTCATTTCTTGATTTCCAAGCACTGATGATAAATGTGCTAACTTTATATTGTTCATTTGTCATGATATGTATAAATTTTTCAAAATCTGTCATATGTACAAAATTATTTACAGAGATACTAGCATACAACAATTCCCTATGGTACTGGTAAACTGGACATACACAAATAAAGTGAAACTCATCCTCAATTAAATTACTTTTACAAATATCGCAAGTTCTCTCTTCTAACTTAATGCCCCTAAACCGTCCAATTTCTATATTTATAGGGAGAATTCCTAATCTAATTTGTGCAATTAATGATCCCTGTTTTCTATTTTTTATATAAACATATTCTTCACATAACAATTTATCTTTAAATTTCATATATGTTCTTAACTTTGGTTTTAACAATAGAGATTCATGCCATTCAACATTTCTTATATCAATTAACCTTTTCTCTATCAGTCTCAAATCACAGGTGTTTCTCTCATCAAAATGTGAAAGACCTACATATTTAAATATTTCTTTTATACAACTCGACCAACCCCTTACTTTACAAAGGTCCCATGTAAATACTTTTTTAGTCAAGCGATTTTCATTCATAAGCAAAATCCTGTTCCAATATCTAACCATATTTACATTATGTCTTATTTTGCTAACATTCCATCCCATATCACCTTCAAGACCGCTATGAGCAGCTTTATTATGGACACCGAGATAGTACCTTATCGCTCTATACTGAATTTTATCAGCATGGGCAGAATTATTGTAACCCCATATTCCCGAAGCGTAATCCATAACTGGTATAACATTAGAAAAATATAGTTTTTGATAAGTATTAAATCCAACATTTTTCAGGTTTTTAAATTTATTTATAACTCCACTTAAGGCTCTACCCGCTCCGCCTGCTAGTACCTCTGAGGCTATATGTAAATCTAAGTGTTCATTAAAAATTAAACCCAAGTATTTATATTTATTTACAATTTCTAAAGTACTGTTATTAAATTTGAAATTCCAAGTTGTCCCTTTTTTCTTTCTTGGTCTGAAGTTTACTATTTTTGTTTTGTCAGTGTTAACTTCTAACCTGTACTTATTGCACCATTTTTCAGTAGTCAACAACATCTTTTCTAGATCTTCCTCGTTTTTTGCAATAAGAACGATATCATCTGCAAATGCTAATATAGCAACTCGACTCTCATTAATTTCTATTCCGACATTTAAATCATTTATTTCTTGAATCAAACTATTAATAAAAATACAGAACAAAGTTGGAGACTGGGGGTCACCTCTTTTACTCAATAAAAAGAGAGCTTTGCATATTTTAAGTACGAAGACACTGTAATATGACTAAATGTAGGCCTGTGTTTACTTAGGCCTAATTTATTTCTTGTCAATGAATTCAGTAACCAATTTATGAATGATCAAATAAAATCTTAAAGTATAAGTTCAGGTAAATTGCTTTAACTGTAAGTGAACTAGCAACATGGGACAGAGGGTGAAGAACTTGGTTTACAGTATTGTAGATTGTAATTAACCATTACACTTCTGTCATATTGTTCCTCTGAGCCAGAATTGCAATTTATGTCAATTGGCAATTGAGTGTCAAAGAAAGCTCAAAAGATGGCAGAATTGCTATCTGTTGAGCTTCAGTTTGGCCTCGGATAAATAGCAATCACTGCTAATGTTCGTTGTTGTAAACTCCGAGATTAAATAAAATTTTGTATCTTGTATCATCTGAAAGAGCTGCTAATTGTTCCACTGAGTCATTGTAATGCCCACAGTACTTACTGTCAGATTTTTTGTCTGACGTGGACCAGAGACAGGTCGTACAATTGTAAAAATGATCGGCAACAGCCGATTGTCCGACGTCGTTTGCTCGCACTGGTGTAACTACTTTCAGTAGTTTGGGAATGAAAATGTATCAATGTAAACAAATATAAACCAACTTTATATATATTTGAAAACAAGATACAGAACCATAAAAAGACCTATCAGAAGGTGAGATAACTCTCTTGCATTACAGTCTGATAAATTACTGTTTCTTTTTTTCGAATGAATATTTAAAATGCCTTTCATACCATTGTGCAATAAAAAATTGTCAGATTCTAGAAATTTTTCTTACTAGGCTGTCAGTGTCCAAGTATCTTTATAGACTTTGGCTCATGCAAAATTGTAATTTGACAGGCTAAGGACACATTGAGACCTTGACATTTGCAACACTGAATATCGCAACACTTTGTACTTCCACAAGGACAGAAAAACTAGCAACGAGGTCCTTTGACTCCAACAGCACTCCAACAGCACTTTGACTGTCACCATATCCATTGCTCAATAAACAAATTGCCTTTTCCTGCAGATACAATTTCTGCCTGCCTTCAATTTGAGTGTCACCTGGACAATCATTCCTTGAGACCATTCCGACTTTCTTCGCTCATGATTACGCCTAGAATCTGCCTCGGGTGGAATTTTCTCACTCAACACTTATACTTGCAATACATCCAGGGATTAAATGTTTGTATACTATAGCACAAGGCGACATATCAAAGTGTCAAATCTGAAAAAGGGAGAAAAATGTGAAAAGATACACACAATGGCATATATGCTAGGTTTCAGGCAATCTCATATTACATACACTGTATATAAAGTTCAAAATTGGCAATAAAGTGTTGATGACCTCATGGGTCCGATATCAAAGAATATGAAAAGTCTGCAAAATATGTCCACTGTCCAGAATACCAGATGGCATTATTTCATGTTATCACTCTTGTTGATGTCATAGTCGTATTGTTATAAAAATGGTGAAATGAGCTAAGATGCGAGGTGTGAAATAGATATTGCAACAATTCAGTTCGAAAAGTGTTCCAGGTAATAAATACCAAGCATTTCAAGCCTACCTTAGAAGGGGACAACAGGGTTGTTCTCAGTACACACAGGCCTTGCAGCCCAGCCACACAGTTCTGAATCCCACAACCTAAAAAGCAATTCAATTGAATATACACAGGTTGTGGAAGGATATATTGCATAACCATAAAAGATTGTAAAAGCCATGTCAAGCAAAGACTTCTTATTTTCTTGGCATCGCCCCTGCTCTGCAAAAAATTGCTGCTCATAGGGATACTGAAAAAGAGTATTGATAACAAGAGTGATAACAGGAAGTTTTAGTGATGACATTTTAAAATTGTTTATTTTTCAAATTATCCTTTCATTTCAACATATGTCCCTGAGTCTTTTGGTGGGAATAAAGAATTTTGCTTACTTTAAAAACTTGTAACCTTTTGTCATTGCTTTCAATATTCATTTTAGCTTCAATTCCCTTAGCACAGGCGGAGTTGCCCCTTCACACTGTCCTGATCTCTGGTGTGCTTTGAGGTTGACAGATGCCTTTCATTGGCAAAATGTCTCTGACAAGAAATTCCACAAGATGCAATAGAGGCCAGACAACCAAAGGTTGCCACAACTGGGTTAGTTTTGGCCAAAGAAGGAGAAAAATGTGTAAAGTCACTGGTCTTATCACGGAGAATTGACCTAATCTAGTGGTCAATCTACTGTGGTCAGACTTCACCTTTAAACATCTGATACCATAGAAAGTGGAATCCCAGGACATGCTTGAATGTCCTATGTGCTCTTTGATAATCTCATTGCCAAGACCTGCAAAAACAGAAACCCGCCCAAAGCAAACAGAATTCGAGGACACCACTGTTTAGAGATAATAAAAAAGCTGGCCTTATCTGTCCAGCTGTACTACATATTCTCATGAAAAAAGGTCAGATTCAATCTGATATCTCAATATTCTCAAGTCAAAACATTCCTTTGATATTGTTGCCAACAGTGAGTCAATGGCCTCTGCAAAGTGTCCTCTAAACTGATAAAAGTTTCTCAACATAATTATAATGGAAAAGTTATAAAATTCAAAATTAACACATATTATAGCCCCCCCCCCCAACACACACAGCAATACTTACACATCTTGTCATATATATGCACACCTTCGAGAAATCAAAATCAAATCGAATCAATACATTTTTTTATTCTGTTGTCAACATTGTTTCTGGTCATCAGGAAGTGGTCATGTGTTGGGGACTTGAAAGTAGTTTTGGCTTTTAACATGCAACTGGTGTATTCCTTTATTTCATATAATATTAGGGAAAAGTTCAAGATTAATGCATATATTCTAGCCTCCTCCCCTCAAACACACACAGCAATACTTACACACCTTGGAGAAATCAAAATCAACTCAAATCAATACATTTTTTATTCTGTTTAACAATTGACAATATCAGCTCAGTTATTATCAACAAAGTGTGGATCCTCATTTGCACACTTTTTCATACCCCCCCCCCCCAGACATCTTGTAAAAAAATTGTACTCCCATGAAACACATGTGAAAAGTCAGTGCCCCCTCAGGCAAGACTCCCAGCCATTCAAGTCGTAAATTCTGAACAGTTCCCAATAAGAATAAATCGCCTTTCTTTTCATAAAGAGAGCTCTTGACTCCCAACTCGTTAATGTCAAAAACCCTTTCCCTCAATAGGCATTGGAAGTTTAGTGACAAGGCTAATATGTTACCTTGATTGGTCTGTCTCCTTTGCTCATACACTGAGCTGATACACTTATAGCTGATTCAACCTCCAACTGCCCTGAACTGACATATCTAATATAATAGAGATCCATCAGGCTTGATGTACACTGCAACAATGTAGCTTTCATTGCATGATAATGCCTTGGTTAACCTGAAACAGGTGAAGGCAAATTGAGTAGTTCCTTATGCTCTTACCTAGTAATACTTGTTGTTGCCTTTCTTTAAGCTGGATAAAGGATACTCCTGGCTACATTGGTTCTCCTAGTCCATTGTTTGCACTCTTACATGTAACACAACAATGCAAATCAAATTTTCAGTAGATAATAAGTAATAATTATGTATAGTTCAGCTACAACATTAAAATATGCACCACTCTCAATTTCTGGATAAACACAATTTTCTTCAAGCTGTGTATGTTTTCTTTTCAGGTACAAGAAGAAACATCATTACCACAAGTTGCTGACAGAGATGACCCCAGAGGATCATTATCAAGAATAAGAAATCTGGCAAATGCAGTCAGACTGTCAGATGACACGGACATACTTTTTTTAGTTTCAACACTCGCACAAGTTGTAGAAGTCTTTTTCCTGATTGAACAGAAGTTGCAGAACATTATCATATGTGTCAGAAAGGGCAGGTTTTATTGTTTTTTTTTAAGAAGTTTGTAGTGTGTAGCTACTTTCAGTAGTTTGGGAATGAAAACGTATCAATGTAGACAATTATAAAGCTGCCTCTATTTATTTGGTCCTTGGGATTCCTGTGTGCAGGAATTGTGTGTTTCGCCCAATACGGATTATTAAGTTCTAACCTTTGGCTTTTTCCCTACTTTCAAATATAGTTTGAAACAAGATGGAGAATCACAAAAAGACCTATCAGATGATCAGATAGCCCTCTTGCGTTTCGGCACCTACAGTCTGATAAAAAAAAAAAAATAATGATAATAATAATAGTGATTTATATAGCGCCTCTTCCAGTAAACTGCTCAGACGCGCTTGGGTAGAAAAGGATCATTTGTAGAACATTTTAAATAAGTAGGTTTTCAGTTTTTCCTGAAACACTCAAGGGTCTCTGTTGTGCGAAAACTCTCGGGCAACTTGTTCCAGAGTTTCGGTGCTGCAAAGGAGTAAGCTCGATCTTCAAATCTATTTTGACTGTTTTAAGCCGGTTCGTTTAACAAGCGCTTGCTGTTACTTCTCAGATTACGGTCTCCATTTGGTTTCAGCTGGATCAGTTGTTGTATGTACGAGGGTGCTTGGCGGTTTAGTGCCTTCCAAGTTGTTGTCATCAGTTTAAACTGAACTCTGGCAGGAATAGGTAGCCAGTGAAGTTGCTTTCTGTGTGATCTCACACTGTCTTGTCGTTTCAATCTCTCTATGATACGAACTGACTGTTTCTTTTTGTTCAATGGATATTTTAATGCCTTTAATACCATTGTGCAATAAGAAATTTCTCAGATTCTAGAAATTCGTCTTACTATGCTATCGGCTTTAAAAACTTTGGCTCACTCTTTGCTGCTGGATTATTGTAATTTGATAGGCTGAGGACATATTGAGATCTTGACTTTTGCAGCACTGCTTATATCAAAACACTTTGTTTTTCCACAAGGACAGGCAATCTAGCGACAAGGTCTTGTGACTCCAACTCCACTTTGACTGTCACCATATCCATTGCTCAATAAACAAATTGCCTCAGCCTGCAGATATAATTTCCGCCTGTCTTCAATTTCGACTGTCACTTGAGCCATCATACTGTGAGACCTTTCTGACTTTCCTGGCTCATGACTGAGAAACTTATGCAGAGGGTGTCATTATGTCACTCAACACTTGTCCTTGAATTGCAGTATCTCCAGAGATTGAAGTATCTGTACATACTGAGACGCAAAATGATGTACAGAAAGTTCAAATCTGAAAAAAGGGAAGAGAAATATAAAAAGGTACATACACTGGCATATACGGCGCGAGTCCTCTTCATCGATTTTTCATCCGCCTTCAACACGATTCAGCCGCACTTGATGGTCAGCAAACTGGAAAATCTTGGAGTACCAACATCACTACAGTCCTGGATATTTAATTACCTAACTGAAAGACCTCAATTTGTGCGCACGCAACATGAAATCTCTAATGTCATCACATTAAACACCGGTGCCCCCCAGGGATGTGTTCTATCCCCTGTCTTATTTGTGTTATACACCAATGATCTGAAATGGCACTCAAGTGATGTATTTATAACTAAATATGCAGATGATACAATTGTGGCAGGACTATTAAAGAAAGATGACACAAGTGAATATATTAATTGTATTGATTACGTGAGTAATTGGTGTAGTGATAATTATTTAGACTTGAATGTTTCAAAGACCAGGGAGATAGTCTGGGATTTTAGACGTAGTAGATCAATGCAGCCACAACCTGTGAATATTGGTAACATGAATGTGGACATCTCTGAGAATTACAAATATTTGGGCATTATTGTGGACAATCAATTCAATTTTGCTTCGCATGTTAACACTCAATGTAAAAAAGCATCAAAAAGATTGTATTTTGTAAGGTCTCTGGTTAAACTGAATGTTAATTATGATTTGATTGTGTCTTTCTTTAGCACTGTTGTTACACCAGTTCTTATGTATGCCAGTGTGGCTTTCTTTGGGTTGCTGAGTAAACAGCTTAAGAATGAACTGAGTAGACCAAACAAAGTTTGTGAACGTTTATTGAAACGGAACTATGTAATTGACAAAAATGAATCTCATTATAAGAATTGTGTGGTTAGCCTGGCTAATAAGATCATGCGGGACTCTACACACCCACTTTATGAACTCTTTGAGCTTTTGCCCAGTGGGCGCCGATATCGAATGCCCTCTATCAGGACACAGCGTTTTAAAGACACTTTCCTTCCTGTATCTGTTTCCCTGTTAAATGCTTCACTGTAATGTACCTTAACCTTGTACCAAGTACCAAAATTTCACTGTTGTATATATATATATCGATGTATACAATGTGACCAATAAATTATCTGTATCTGTATCTGTATCTGTATCTGTATATATGTCAGGCTTAGGTAATCTGATATTACATACATCGTATATAAAGTTCTGAATTGGCAATAAGGTGATGATGACCTCATGGGTCCAATATCAAAGTATAAGAATATTCAGCCAAACATGTCCAGATTGCCAGATGGCATGATTTTATTTTTTCATATTTGATGATGTAATAGAATTATGAACTGGCACGCCAGGTGAAACTCACTAAAAAATATGAATGTTTCCTAAGCCAGCAAAAAATATATTTCTGACACCTAAAATCTCATCAAGTTTCACATGGACAAAATGTCAAACAAAGTGTAAAAATTATAATCTCATATCAGACTTCAGTAGCAAATGGGCTCATTTGAAGGACTTTTTTCTACAGTAATCAGTGTCTAAAATGTTCCTTTGACCATCCTTCCCCAGCAGGTTTGTTGGTGTGTTGTGTGACACAGCGTAGACATTTCCTTGACAATGTAAGAGAAAAGCCCAGTATGACTTTTTTTACACCGTTTTACTATTTGAAATAATACCAGAAAAAAGTTGCACAATACAAAACATGTATTCATGATTATCATCTGTAATGACGAACAGCACCCCACTAATTCAATGTATCTCTTTATCTTATTCTGTTGCAGATCACAACAGAGTTTATGAGTATAAGAACTCTTTATTCTGCAAAGCCAAGTTGATAGATCTATACACCAGCTGGATGTGTACTTTCGTAATTCCAGCAACGTGAAAAGATTGGTTGCAAGGTAATGAAGTTTTGGTTTTACCCTAATATGCCAGAGAGTTTCTGCCTTAAAGCTCATGTTATCATTTGGCAAATGGGAATGTCACATTTGACATTATGTGAATTTTCTCTCTATCAAATTGTCCCTTTTTGCTCTTTAATGGAAAAATAATGTAATATCTGCATTTTTCAATTCTGTCATTTTCCCATTTGAAGAGAAAGCTGATTGCTTGGAAGCAGAAAAACAAGACTGCTTTATGTAATACTCAAAGGAGGGAAGTTACGATGAAATTGAGCGCTTAAGGGTCATTTGCAAAAGAGAGGTGTGTGGCTACATGATAATAATAATAATATTTATTTCTCATAAAGCGCATATCCAAATATTATGCTCATAGCGCTTGATAAAGTCATAATCAACTCTCTATTGGCCTCTGTGACATTTAGGTGTGTTTAATGTCTTTATATGATTTTCTATCATTGCAAAGTTGGCAAGGTTTATTCTAACAAATGCCATTGTTGTTGCTCAGGCTTACTCCTGAACTTTATTGACAATCTGCATGAATAAAAATCGCTGTGCCAAATATGTATGCCACAAAATCAGAGCAAAGAGATACTTGGTATACATGTACAATGTGCAAAATAATGATCGATAACTGCATCTTGCTCCATTCAGATAAACAAATGTGTTTCAAAATTCCATGCCATTATTTGCCTTTGAGGTCACATACATTGCGTTAGAATAATTACATATGATCTATAAAGTTTGTATGTCAGGTAAAGGATGAATTGCAGCAGATAATCAGCATATTGCATACAAAGTTGTGAATCAACGAGGCAGCTGTTTCTAAAATCTAATAAAGACATAAACAGGGCCATGACTTATAGCATACATAAGGAGCAAGTGTCTGACAAATTTTTTATAGTATTTTTTTTTTAGCGGCAGCTCAGTTCCGCAGCAAGTAATCGCACAATGACCATCACAAAGTAATCACACAATGACCATCACACTAACTTGAGGGCTCTTTTATGACTCTACTCACTAGTCTTAGGAATAAGAGGCATGCAGGAAAGACACGGTTAGAAACTGGATGGCAACATTTATGACCTGTTTGTTCTATGGAGCCCTGTCACTCCAGTGCATGCTTGGAATATCAGTTAGGTGGTTGTTTGAAAAGGCCAAGCACATTGCCAACAGACAAACGCTTCTATGATAGTATTAACCTCAGGAAATGATTAATGAAATTAAATCTAAGTAGACAGGCTTGGTAAAGCTGTTGGTTAAATTGCATAGTTCTGTGGCTAAAAATGTAAAAACAATATACTATACACAACTTAATTTTGGTACATTCCATTGCATATACATTTGTAATGTATATTTATCAAGTTCAATGTGTCATAGGCATACTGGAGGGAAGGGGAAAATTTTTTAACACTACGATTTGGGAAAAGCAGCTAAAAAATGCAGGCAGACAATTAAATAAACATTGTTGAAAATCATTAATTTCCAAGCAATTTCATTTGCAATGGTATCGAATCTGGATCATGATATTCAATCAACTGTTATTCCTCCCCACCGCCCCATGTGCATTACTTCCGTGTGGAAGCATTACTGCTGATGATGTCAATAATGCTCTTTGACCGAAGCCAGCCCTCAGGGTGAGTAAACTTTTTCAAAGAGATTATCAACGTGCAGGGATATTTCATCTTAATGAAATAACCTCAGTTGATAAAATTCCTTCAGGCCAATAAATGCCTAGCATACTGCTTACTACGTTTGCTTTTGTGAGGAAAATGTTGAAACTTACAGATAACCATCATTACCATTACCGATAACCTACTCGCCAAACCTATAAGAAACATATCTATTTATGCTGAATATCATTTATCATTGTTATTATATTATAGAAGCATACATTTTTTACCTTTTTGTTCAACTGCACTTCTAATCGAAAGACTTCTTCCAAGCATGCATGCTGTGGAGCGACAGGTGATACATAGAACAAGTGAGGGTCATTTGTAAACGTTGCCATCCTGTTTCTAACCATGTCTTTCTCGCATCTCTATGTAAGACCGGAGTCATGAAATAGCCATCAAGTTAGAGTGATGGTCCATGTATGATTAGACAAACCAGAAAACTGTAACTGAGCTGTCACTAGAAAAAGAAAATGGAGAAGTGTCCAATAACCTTCAGTTTCTGATATATACAATATGGCACAACTCACCATGTAGTATTTTCTTGGAAGAAGCTGTTGCCTCTTTGATTCATTATTGTGCATGCAATAAACTGTACATGTGCTGCTTATCATCCCCTTGTCAGACATAACAACTTCATATATGATAAGTAATTGTTCTTACACAATGATTTTGATATCAAATACACATGGTGCGATGAAATTTAGAAATGAATTTATAATCCAAAAGTTTGTCAGTATATTTCAACGCATTCATGCCTTTGCTTCCTCAATATTAGTAGAATTCATGTTGATGACATAGAATATCATTACAAATTTTATCTTATTGACAACGAAACTGTTTCTATCTGAAAACCAAAACAAGATACAATGCAGAGCAGGTCTGACTTCTGATGATCAGTGCAAATCTCTTGCTGATGGAATTTAGATTGGGTCATTCCTTTGTGTTGAGACATTGTGGACATTTTCAATACCAGATGTAGAATACAATGCATTGAGGCTTGGAAAATATTTATTAAAAGGAAGTGTGTTAGCAAAAGAAATTCAATAACTGCAAGAACAAGATTAATTTCCTGTAGCACCGAAGACAAGAAGAACATGTCATGTGATGAAGCATTTAGACAAACACCGAGCATCATTTGCATCTCACTCCATGTGCCCTACTTTCTCGTTGTTTGAGTTGGCATGTTGCACCAACACTCTTTGGGTCACCTTGGTCCTATCTCATAATTCTTGAAGAATGGCCTCTATGTATTGTTTTTATCAATAGATTTATGTAAGAGGGTGAGACTATGATAAAATATTTTGTCTTTGTCTTTTTTGCCTATCATGCCTCTTAAGACAAGTGTGTATCAGACAGGCCACTGCAGCTGAGGTAACACACAAATGTGATACGGTCCAGAAAGTACTTTAGGACTCTTGATGAAAAGCAGCCTGCAAGCAAATGACATCTTATGTTACGGTAGTTTATTTGATTTTGTCATGTGCTGTATATCCTCTTATCTTTAAGCCAAAAGTATTGCTTTGGTTAGATGGATAGAGTTGGTTCCAGTAAGCAAATAAAGAAGGAAGTAACATTGCTCTTTTTGGGTAGGTTGCTTCCTCTTAGACAGATATAACATGACTACTGTCTTTTTTTTTTTGCCTTTAAGCAATCTGCCTGCTCTTCGTGAAAAATCACTGAATTAGAAAATGCGGATGAGACATTCTTTTTCCATTAAAGGAGCAAAACAGGATCATTTGTCAGAAAAAAAGTGCATGTAATTTATAAATTGACATTCCCATTCCTCACTGATGATAACTGGAACTTTAAAGCAAAAAGCTTTTACATTACCATGAAAGGAAAATGTTACACTACTTTGCCAGCCATGTTTCCAAATTGGTAGACTTACAAAAATGACAAATGCAACATATTTATTTGTTTAGAGCTTTGTAGTTTTAAAGGCATATAACAGAGTGAATCCGAGTGATCTGCTGAATATATAGTTCTTTATTCATGCAAATAGCATACATGGAAACAGAATAACAGTACATAATTTAAAAAAGTTACATGTAAAAGATAAAATATTAAAGAGATAAAATTAAGAAAACTAGGCTAAACATAAAAATTCTAAAATAGATAAAATTTCGTGTTTCTCTAAAAACACTTCATCACAGTTGTCTCTCATATCACAGAGTTCCCGAACCTGTTTACCTATTCTTATATCACAGTCAGACACCTCTTTCTTCCAAGCACTTTCTATTAATCTACAAGCATCATTAGCACCAGTTTTGATTAGAGTCCACACACTGACATTGCAATAATCGGCGATATACTTGAGGTTTTTATAAAGTCTTGAATTTTCATATAAGCAGGATTTGAAAATCTCATTCACTCCTACATTTGAGTGATTATACCCATTTAAAAAGTGTTTGATGAACCTTTTGTACAGAACTACATTACATGGCATGCAGTCACTAATATGAGGCAAAAGTAAGCTGTGAGTCCTGAATGGCAATGACCAAACTCTTCTTATAGCCTTACGCCATGCAACATTAAGGTCATTGAATGACTTATCATACATCATACATGCATTACTGCCATATATACTCATACAGTATTGATTAAATAATTTACTTTTCACATTAGCAGAAACACCTGCGAAATTTGCGAGATATGTATTTACCTTACCAATGAAATCTGTTTTTACATGTTTTACTAGAGGGTCATTAAGATTATTAGTCAGGGTATGACCAAGATATTTAATTTCGTTTACAAGTGGCACCTTTACACCATTTACATGGATATCACCAAAATTTACACATTTACCAAAAACAATAAGCTGGCTCTTCTTACCGTTAAACGTTATGCAGTGATCCTTCGCATAATTTTCACATACGCTAATCATACGTTTCAATGATTGGACAGTTGGAGCTAACAATATTACATCGTCTGCATAACCGATTATTCCGACACAATTATTACCAACATGGCAACCAAGTTTCGTTTCTTGAATTGCACTTAACATGCCATCAATATATATGCTAAACAATGTAGGGCTCAAAACTCCACCCTGCTTCACACCATTATTGATATCAAACCACTCAGAACCTTTGCTATCATATAGAACTCTTAGCTTTTGGTTTGTATACATTTGCATAAGAACCCGGATATACAGTGGATTTATACCTCTATCACATAATTTTCTGAATAAAGTGACATAATGCACCCTATCAAATGCCTTTGATGCATCAAGGGCCAGGGCATACACAGTACCATTATTTTTAACATAGTAGTCAATAGTCTCTTGTAACACAGTAGTTGCTATACTTGTTGAGAGTTCTGACTTAAAACCAAACTGCATATTGGATGTAAACAGTCGACTGTGCTCTTTAGACATGATCATTATATCTAAAATTTTACATAATACAGACTGAAGGCAAATTGACCTGAAGTTATCTGAATTAGAAAGACTAGCACGCTTATCTTTGGGGATTGGCGACAGTGTCCCAAGCAGCATATCACCAACACAACATCCATGAATTAACATACTATTATACAATCTCAGTAGGACAAAATATAGGTTTTCACTGCCATGTATTATATGATCACTATAAAGTCCCAAGTAACCATCACTCTTATTAGCCCTGATTGACTTAAGAGCTTTCTTTATATCATCAATTTTAAATAGCGCATTGTCAAAATTACACTCATTCTGAGCAATTTTGCGTTGTGTTAGATTGAGCAGTTGTAACATTTCATTTTTATCATAATTCACAGAACGGTATAGGTCATTATACTTCTACGCAAAGAGTTCAGAAATTTCATACGGATCTGTCAGACCGTCGACTGTACGTGGCAGACATTTGGACTTCCGATTTACTTTCCGAACTTCCTTCCACAGATTTCGGTTGGCCCCATTGGCGTACGCTTCAGCCATGCGTTGCGGGCGCAGCTGATTTTCACGTTGTTTCACCATCTTCACACTACGATGATACTCCGCACGGCTGCTTCTTCTCATTTGAGCATAATAGCCCTCAGCTGGTCGGCCTTGATCTTGCCATAACTGATGCCAAAAGAGTGCATTGTCCCTCTTTGGTTTACAGAATTCACCGAATCCAGGAATAACATGTCTGCCCGACTGCCTACTGCTACCACTTTGAGGAATAGATTCACGGGAGGCTCTCAGGCATGCATCAATCATGTTATTATACAGAGCAGACAATTCTGTAATGTGGTCAGGATCACAGCACTGATTATTCTGGCAGTCTAACACTGTTGATGTCACACTTGAGAAATTATGTTGCAACTGATGATCGAGACATTTCTTGTAGTTTTCTGTATCGCATAAACTGGCTTTATACCACATAGTCCTGGCTTGGCTGGGCTCACAGCTGACACCGATATATTCACACTCCAGGTTGAACTCTGCTACTACCGGTGTGTGATCCGACAAGTTATCAGGATTTTCAACACAGTAATACTTGTTTGTCGCTTGAGTAAGATTTTCCGTAACAATTATGTGATCAATGCAAGAGCTGGATCCAACTGCAGACTCAAATGTACGAGTGACAGAAGACTTGCTGTCATGTAGCAGAGGTATGAGAGTCTCTGCACTGCAAAATTCAGCCAGCTCCTGGGTCTGGTACGTTCTCCTTGCAAAGTCAGTGTTAAAGTCACCGGCTAAGCAGATGTAAGTAGAACTTTCTTGCTGACAGGGTGTGCTGATTTCACTTAGGATGTCTTGATATTCGTTCAGACTTTCACCACGATAACCCTCATCACAGGGCATGTAGACGTTGAAGATAAGGAGTGTGCGATCCTCACTGAACGTCACCTTCACTGCAGACAGTCTTTTGGAGACAGTACTAATTTGTGACACCGAGTGCTTCAGGCAATTCTTCCAAAGTATTGCTGTGCCACCAAATTTTCTGCCACGATGGAACAGGTGCATACTCATCCCACTGTTTCCTGTGAACATGACACTATCTTTGCCACATAGGTCACCAAATTTGTAAAGCTCGGACTCGAAGAGATGGTGCTCTTGCAAACATAAAAAGTCAATTTCAGTCAACATACTTGCAATAAATTCCATTCGCAGTACACTGTTAAAATTTTTGCAGTTATAGCTTCCAATTTTAAAAACGGCCATAATCAAAATTCAAGTGAGTACAGTCCTTGAAATATCACTGACGCCTGTCGTCAGTTTCCACATATTCGCGGATCTCAAATCCCTTGCTTTCTCTACTTCTGAGCAGCTTCCTCATGTCCAGGTCTGACATGAAGCACACAAAGGATTTCTTGGCAGCTGTGACACGTGATCGTTGGTAAAGACCAGTGACTGTTACTGCATTGTCATAGAGAAAGTCTAGGATGTCCTCCACATTGTGACGCCTGTCGACATTCCCAAAGAAAACTTTCTTCAATTTTCTATTCCGTTGGCTTTGTTTCCATTGTTGTCTTGGGGTGATAAAACCATTTTTATCAACCCTCGGCCTCGGCCCTTTCATCTCATGGGATGGGTTGTTAGCTCGTCTCAATTTCACTTCCAGTTTGGAATGATGCGTTTTTCGTAGCTGACTGGCATATGTGGCTGCCCGCAAGGAGTTTTTCACTTGCCTCTGGGTTGCAGACGACTTCACGTGAGCAAGAGGCTTCTGCTTCCTTGACCCTACCCTACTTGCCTTCTGTAGAATGCATGGGGGGACTTCAACAACGCTGTCGCCATCACTTGATGTTTCATAATCCACGTCACTGTCATCAGTGTCGGAGTCAACTTCAGATGGGGGATTATGTCCACTCTCTGGGGCATCAGTCTTATCAGTTTTATCTTCTTGTATTTGCTGTTCAGGAGTAACTTTAGGCCTATTTTCAACGGAGACCTGGTTTCTCCTATGTGTGGTTTCTTCGGTAGAGGTCCCTGCAGGTACATCAGGAATAGCTGCAGGAGGTGCGACCTTGCCTTGTGACTGCAAACTATCAATGAGGCCACTATGAGTTGCTAGAGTATCCTCTGCTGCCTTCAGCTGTCCAGCTTGTTTAACCATCACATCCGAAAATTTGTTGAGTTCAATTGTGTTATGGTTTGCAGCTGATTCTAGGCATTCAAGTTTCTTTTCTAGGTCCTCAACCCTTCGTAGAAAAGCAATAGTATTCAGTTCCTCTGGGTTGTATTTGGGAAAGTCCTTAATATCCGAGACCATAAATTTCAGACAATGATCCTGTCTATCTAGGGCTTGTAATCCTTCAATGATATCTCCAGTATTAATTTCACCCAGTGATCTAGTTGTAGAATTTCTCCTCTCCTTCCATTCAGGTAAGATATTTGCAGCTTGGGAGGCCCAAAGAAGCTTTTTTGCATTCAGAATAGCTTCCTCTGAGAATTCATTCACAACAATCCTTTTCACATTGGCTGGTGTACAACTTTGCAAATAACAGTTTATGTAACAAAGCACCTTGGACACCAACACATAGGATTCTGCTTCTGTCTCATTGTCATTACATAACACCTTCAATTGCACACATTCCATTCTAAAGCTCGTGCAGTGCAATGAATAGTCCTTGTGGTTGTTCACACTTATTCCAGTTTCAATGAATGGGACACAAAGTTCATGTGTGCAATGCTTCAATGCACAAATTGAGCGAAATATCATATGTTATATATATACCATGAAAGAGTATTCCTACAAGATTCTTGGAGCAAAAACATAACCTCATAACATCTGGCCCTCTGGACATATTTGGCAGACTCCTCTTATTCTTTGATGCTGAACCCATGAGGTCATCATTCCATGCCAATTCTGGACTTTATATAACATTAAACCTCATATATCAGTGCCAGTATCTCTTCACATTTGTTTTTGCTTATTTGGACTTGAACTTTTTGTATTCATTCTGCATTTAGTGCAAAGATGTTTTATTCCTAGAGGCGTGCACAGATAACTATTGGGTAGCCAAATTTCATGCAACCCTCAGGATATTCAAGTTGCGCTAGCATAAGCCAGGAGTCAGAAAGGTCTCATGGATTGATGGCTTAGGAGACACTAAAAACTTATGCAGAAATTGTATCTTCAGGCGAAGGCAATTTGTTTATTCCGCAATGTATATATGGTGACTGGAAATGTGCAGTCCAAATCATGAGATTTTTTCACTAGATTTCCTGACCTTGTGCAAGTGGAAAGTGTTTTCAATATGCCATACGGAGAAGTTTCGTTGTTCAGTGTCTGACTTTATTCCTTTTTTGATATATCATCAATTTGTAAAAGACTTCAATTGTGAGTTCAAAGAGATGTCTAGTAAACATGGTTATACGTGACACTGAATGAGGGTTTCTGAGTTTCATACTGTGTAGATATATATGATAAACTTGTTGCCTAGTTCAAAAACAGTTTTTCATGATCTTCGACATGCTCTAATTCAAAATACCATGGTGCAAATTTTGGCAATGACAATGCTACTTTGAGTCACTGAATCAGTACCCCAGGCATCAATGAAAAACAATGAAATGATCTACAACAGTTGTTACCCAAAAAATTGAGTATCCATGAACAGGGACACCTTCATCTGTAGAGAGGATGCTTTGGTTGAAACCTTTGACCAATTTTGGTTAATATCTAAGAGGGATGTTCTGACAGCACAAGTTCAAGATATTTGGATAGACAGCATCAGTTTGTCCTTGAAATGTTGTTAGCCTTTGACGACTGCCTTCTCACTGTTCTTGTCACTAGAATTATCAAAGAGCAAGGAAAAAGTACTCTAATGTCTGAGGATTCCACTTTCTATGATAACAGATGTTCAATCATGTTTGAGGATATAACTTTCTTTTGTACCAGGTGTCTAAAGATGAAGTCTGAAGATACTAGATTGCTAGATTAGGTCCAGTTCTCCGCGAGAAGATTAATGACAAAACCCTTTTTTTACCTCTTTGACCAAAATGACCCCTAGGTGTGGCAACCTTTGGTTTTCTGGAATCAGTGGCATCTTGGGGAATATTTTTGTCAAAGAATTTAGAAAGGCAGCTTCCAAGCTCAATGAGCATTAGAGATAAGAACAGTCCCGAGGGGAAACTAAAGCAATTAAAGCTTAAACGAGGATGAAAAGTCAATGCCATGACAAAAGTTATTGAATGCTACATTGTGTTAACCATCATAATCTTCATTACATATCAGTTTTTTTTTGGCGTGCTTGCCAAGCTGTTGCTTTGGCAGAACAGCAGAAATACCAACAAAAGTATAGACCAATAAAAAGATAGAAGACTACAATCCGCAATGTAGGCCTCTTGTCTACTGGTGTACTAGGTCTAAATTTACAATCTTTACATCTAGGGAAGTAATTGATTTCTACAAACACCACTCATCAGTAGGATCCCGGGTCCCAATGACCTTGATCACTCATTTGAAAGCAAGGGATGTGATCTGTGTTCTCAAACAATCGAATGCATTCATTTTTCCATCTGTCTCTTGAAGAAGAAGCATAATAGTTCTGTCACAAAAAGCCCATTGCACTGCCGAAACACTAGGTGTTGTTATTGTACTGAACATGGATAGTTAATGCCTTTAGATGCATTTGAAGAAGAATGAAATGCAAAAATGTTACCTGATGACAAAAAGGGCTTTAGACTAAAAGAGAATGCAGCATCATAGTGTTTTATGTTGTTTCTAGAATCAGCTCCTATTGAATTATCAAAAGTGTTCTGCTTTTGCCCATCTCATGTTGTGATAATTTCAAAAATAGCAGTGAAACTCAATAACATGAGGAAGAAATGCAATCTGAAGAGTTCCTTAATTGAAAACTGTCCCAATTTAACACACTATTACTATTTTATTTTTAAGCTCCAACAATTAACAACCAGACTATTTTTTAGTGTTTCCTGGTACTGAATTTTAAAACATTCTGACATTTTCAAGGAAGAAAGTATCGACTGACTGTGCAGTCCTGAAGTTATGCTTGTGAGTCAAATTTTCTTTGTAAAGTCTGATATTTGTCAAATGATTACCATATTCTATCCAGGTCTCTAAGATAACCCCAAGGCCAATCATAAGTCTGCAGAAGGAGCTCTGGATTCTTGCAATAAACATTTATTTCATGCCATTGTCCAGGCTGGGGCTATTCTGCCAGGGCTTGAAGGCATCTGCCCAGCCCCCTGTCAGGCCACTCTTGAATAATTTTCAGAATGCCCTTGGCTAGCTGCAGTTATCATCTAGACTGTGTCACCCTAGCTGGTGGTAGATCTATGCTAGCTATGCATCGTAATAATAATATGCCATTGTGTATGCAATTTCTCAATGATTGGCTTGTAATCCCTATTTGGTATATATGCAGCTACCATGGCATGCCCTACATATGTATAAGCTCAACCACTGACCAATCAATTGATGATTTGATTAAAATTTCAATATGTTTAGCAACTGGTTTTGAATTTTTAATAGAAATGTGGAATTGCAAAATAAGGAGAGTGGGAAAGCCTTGATCAATGAAACATGTATTTTTATCAAAAATCCAATCAGATGTCCTTTATCTGTCTTACAAAAAAATATTTGTCTGACTTCACTAGTTCCCATTAAATGGGTCGGCATACATGTGAAGAAGTTTATACTTGGGGGGGGGGGGCAAACTCCTGTCATATAATGACACGTGACATGGTGTGTTTTCTCTGTTAATAATTGCTATCCCCAAGGATGGAAGAGTCCCCACAAGACATGTGCAGTTGCCTTTTTGCTAATCCAAAAATGTCTCACCTGGAAGCAATTTCAACAAATCTTACCTAGAGGACATTCTCTGCAAGTTTCCGAGCTGTTATTAAAAAGTTCATGGAATATCTCTAGCACCATAACAGGAAATGTGAGTTAAAGTACAGCAGACACTGACAAAATGAAATACCAAGAAACATTCAGGACATCATGTCACAGCAAGCTGAGGCAATTATTAAACACCAAATAGCCATGAAAGAATAACATGTATTATGTTTAATGTCTTGAAATTAAAAGACAATGGCAGGAATCGCAAGCCACTCTTGATATAACATATTCATTTTTTATTTCTTGGGACATCCCCACAAAGAAGAAAAAGTGCCCCTGGGGACATGCCTATTTTGATGGTCTCTGCCTTGGTCTAGGCTGCCAAATCCTTGGCGTTGGCTTGGTCCCTGATGTCTTGGTTTCGGCTTCGGCCTCAGTCTAGGAATCTCATGCCTCAGCCTCGGTCTCGTTTTTGGATGTCCCGGTCTCAGCTACAACACTGCCCACAGTGCCCAGGGTTGAAAATGTCCCTCCCATCCCCACCAAATTGCGCCTTTCCCTAGTTGACAACTAGCAGACTGATTTAACTTGTATTGTGTTATTACTACATTGCTCGAATTCATATCAATATCAAATAGGAGTAGCTACATCATAGCGTACTTTCCTCTCTTCAGTCCAGACATGTGATTCGCTTCCCTGAAGACCTTTCCCAAGTTTACCTCCGGTCCACTTTAAATGCTTCATTCGATAAAATTTCTTTTTACTAAATGTAGTTGTTTACTGCTTTGCTGTTTAGATTCTGTCTTTTTAAAAAATGTATATTCCGACGGAACCTGACAAATTCATAGTATTATTTCACGAGGGATCAGAGGGAGTTTGAGACCCCTCTGGAATCAGGGAAAATGGAAAATCAGTGCAAATCCTGATATGACCAATATCAGGGCTGATTCACTGCCCTGATTGCATGTGTAGCATGTTAAAATTTCAGGGCAAAATAGTGACCAACCCCTCCCCCCCAACAAAACGGCTGTCCCGAATGCCCGGGCATGACATCACTACCTTTTTTTTCTTGTAACAGATATTAGACCTAAAGGTCTCCTTATTGTCCAGCTTGAATGAATTACTATCATTGCAAAATGCTTAACACTGTTTGAGCAAAGTCACCCAGAGAGCTGAAGTGAGGAAAGTAAATATTTGGGAGCAAAAACTTTTTCTGAACAAATTACTGGCCCCAAATGGAACTGACACTGGCTTTAAATTGTCATACATATATAAACAATAATAATTGTAAACACTTAAAACTCATTATGTACCCAATTAACAATGTCATGATGGCCATTATTTATAATTGATCACAGAAGCAGGTGGAATATATTTTTTTCTTACAAAAACAAGCAGAAAAACATACATCCTGGACATAAAGACTATATAAAGAAGAATGCGTACATAAGATCGAGTGTGCCTGGGGAACATATAACTATGTGTTTCCAAGACGCTATTCCCATCAGAAGAAAACAGCACTTCCACGGATCTTGTATAATAGGCAAGCATTATCATTTGTATGAATCAGGCAATGATGAGGAATAGATGTCTACATCCTGAAGCAACCTGTACCATAACACATCTCATATAAGAGAAATAATGATATTTATCTGTCTCCTAGATGGATAGAAAACATCAATCACAAATTTTCATACAATGTATTACTAATTTTCTGAAGTTTCATTAGCCATTAATTCATTTAATGAAAGAAGCTAGTATTTGTTGACAATCTAACAGATCCTAACTCCCAATTGTTTTCTTGTGATGTCTCACAATAAGGACGATGCTTTACAATGACCTGCCATTTATTCTTTCTCGATCAGAAACATAATCTGGTCCTAAATTGACTCATCATATGTATTTGGTGACACAACATTGTGAGGCAGTACAAGCCTGACGTGGTTAATTACAGAAGAAGTGTATCTCTTTAGGAATATTCTTCTCATCAGGGACAACTGTGACATTATTACAATAAGCAGAAGCGATTTAAGAAAATAGTGAGGTTCAGAAAGGTCAAGAAGGATCGAGCAATAATTTCACCTTTTTCAAAAATACTGAAGTTCGTTAATATGGTCAACGATGATGAGAAATATAATGGTGCTTTTTTCTGAAAAGTGTCTGAATAAGGTCACTTTTTTCCCAGTCAAAGCGACATTTACTCATGACAAAACTAATTGAGAAGTCAAACTTTTATAATCATCACTGTTCTACATTCATCATCAATTTACATGTCATACTAACTCACTTCTCATTGCGCTGAATTAATGGCTGTACGCAGATATATAATCTGGTCCTTTACATTTTAATGACAGGTGGAAATAATAACGATTCTGGATTATCACTGATTTGCACACTTGATGTTGGTAATTACAGATGAAGCTGATATTGTCAATAAGCTAATTTTCTTTGGAGAAAACTGAGGATGCTCACAAATGATTTCTGAGGTATCACAACAGCCATTGATATCAATGGCTTCCATGAATTACGGTTGTTATGCAAACAGAAAAAAAAAACCTTCAGTTGCGATGTGTGTGCAGATATAAAATCATTTGCGGTGTTGGAGAAATGAATATTATGCTTGAAATGAATGATCTTCTTATTAGAGTCACAGGTTCATTATAGAGGTAAGAATAACACAGGCTGCACACTCATGTAATAAACCATCAGCACTTGTGTGTTAGCGCAACCACGCAGGGTTTCAGTGTTAGTATTTGACAAGCAGAGCAATATCAATCTTGCCAATCTCCCAACATAATCGGACTTCAGGAGCTTTATTGCGCTGCCCTGGGGGTGCCCCCCCTTGGGCAAGTCCTTGGTTTCGTAAGCAAGCTTTTTTGCACACACTGAAATGTTAACATTCTTGCCCCAAATTTCTGTAAAAGCTACTGGGCACCTGCCACGACTTTCAGAGCCCTTCTTCACTGTATGTTACGTTACTGTCATAAAGTTTGTCCCCGAATCTTTAAACTAACATTTAGTGCCTTTATTGTGACATTTTGAAAGTATTTCTTGCCCAGTTCTACACACACACTCCCCCAGTGTGGCTATGGCTGCATTAGCCTGGTCTCCTGGCCGGTATGCATTCACATAGCAGGGCACAGGACTGTGGCTGCATCACAGTCATCATTGAGGGGGGCACTCGCTTTCAATTCAGTGAGATTTCTTTTACAGCTTTTTGGGTTCCTATGACATAGTGGGGCTCACTGGACTAATAAAATGAATTGAACTCACTTAATTCAGACAAACATGTAATTGTGTTGATTGGTATTGTTTCATATCACCCCAATGTTGTGAATTTACCAGTTTGTGTTATTTTAATGCAAGTTGAATTCTACATAGAATTGGCAGATCTAATCTTTAATTTTCAAATATAAGTACAATGATTTTTTTTTACTTGATTTGTGCAGTTGGTCTTTTTCAGTGCTTCCTTGTACTAAATTAATCTCAACAGGAAGTTTATTGACAGTGGTGCAATCATATTACAAATCTAATGGACAACATTTCATGTGACATGTTATTTACTATTAGCTGACAATGATAAGAAAGCCTAAAGAAAAACATACCTTAATTCCTGTTCACATATCAAGTATTCCCTTAGAAGTGAAAAAAGCAGGTCAGCATATACTTTATACTTCAAGAATGTCCATTTATCACATGGAACTAGGTGTAAGAAACATAAAACACCTTGTAGCAGTCATGTTTCATGTTAACTGTAAAAGTTAGCTGTTATCAACAACTTGTTTATACTTAATTTGTCCTAAAAGCATCCTAGTGCCAGCTAGATCCTGTGTTTACAAATTCGGTAGAAAGAATGCAGGAAGGAATGAAGAAAAGAAGGAATGAAGGAAGGAATGAACAAAGGAATGAAAAAAGGCATTAAGGGAGGAATGTAGGGCATAATCACGAAATAAGCCCCGCACCTCTGATGGAATGAGTGGCAGCCTATGCTTTTCAATGGCCTCGCTCATTCCGTTATCGGAGGGCGGGGGCTATTTCGTGATTATGCCGAATGTAGTGGGGGAAGGAAGGGAAGGCCTCGAGATAGATAGACAGATAGATAGCCAACTAAACACATAGATAGATAGATAGATAGATAGCCAACTAAACACATAGATAGATAGATAGATAGATAGATAGATAGATAGATAGATAGATAGATAGATAGATAGATAGATAGATGCAAGAGCAGTGTTGCCAATCGTAAATAAGAGAGCAATAACAAACTGGTAAATTACTCCTGGGCAGAAAGACAGGAGAGTAAAATCAAAGACAGGTGGATCGTTTGGGTCAGTGGGATGGCCAGGAAATGCATATTTAGCCAAGACAGCAGTGATCCTGTGAGCCAAGATTTGACTGAAATATTACACAGAGGGATATACACTACCTACGGATACATGTGTGATTCACCCTTAGGACTCAGTCCGGGCAGCGCATCAATCACCGGTTTCCGGTTATGACATTTCTAGTTTAGCAAGTTATTGTGTGATTTTTTCTGCTGCTATGTGACTCTCCTGTTGCATTGCAGCAAGAGAACAGCATTACACCAGCACAGTGGGTAAGGTGTGCTTTGACATGACAGTGGAGTTTCTCTTTCGCTTGCTATAAACAATTTTTATCTGAAAAATGTACTGCAGGCAGATTGAACATATTTGTGGTTTTACACAGTTGAGTCAGGATTCCATCTTTCACATGATATGCCAAGTAAGGATGTGAAAGAGCTGCCTATTGGGTTGCTTGTCCTATTTGCTGTGAAACAAAAAAGATGATATTAGGACAATGTTTTTACTGACTGGACAACATTAATACCTTGTTACATTTGTTTCGGCCCAAACGTGTGATGCCCGAGTCATTGGCAAATATCCATAATACTTTTTAAGGGTAAGTTTGTTTATTTGGAAATATCACATTCAAAAGGCAGAATATGTGTAATGCAGTTAGACACACATAATGAGGAAAACAATCATTTGACCCCCTACCAAAGTTTTTATTTTAAAGGCTTGCTCAGTTGCACCTTATGTGTCATTCTCTGGCCAGTTTCTTCATTTTGAAGATGTAAAGTATTTCTATTCTGATTTTTTGGACCAATGCTATATGTACAGCAAAAAATGGACATTCACACAGAATACAATAGAAGCTGGTGAAGACCTATCTGTGACTTTTCCATGACCAGTAAAAAGGAAATCCTCTAGAGACATGATTTGTGACTGATCTAAGGCTGGCTTTGTTACTCAGGTCCCATGTCTAGAATTAAAACTTCAACAGTTGATGACATCGTGTGTAAATTTATAACAACTGACAGAATTACCATCAGACTATGCTAATTTGGAGCACCACTAAAATCTTCCCTATACAGTACCAGATTTTATACCATTATAAATGTATACCGTTATAAATGTATAACTTGGGTTAAACTAATCTGGTTAACACCTACAACTCATATTCTGACAGGTTTAGTTGAAAAATAATTTTTTATATTATGACGTGAGCTGAGTCAGTTAAGACTAGTAATTGAACACATGTGGAACATTTACTCAGGTTCAAAATAATTAATCTGTAAACCTGGAAAGTTATTCCTATTTGAATCAATATAACATAAGTTGTTTGCTTTGCACAAACTTGCTTTGTGATTCGTGGTTACAAATGGTAAAAAGGTCATAATATTATGAAAAAATAAATTATGAAAAGTACCAATTACAATATAGCTCTGCAACAAATGTATACGCAACTTTATACAATCCATTGCATAAACATTTGTAATGTATATTTATCAAGTTCAGCGTATCCTAGGTGTAATGGAGGGAGGAGGAACATTTTTGAAACACTAAGAATTGGGGGAAAAGGCTAAATAATGCTGACAGATTATTGAATAAATGATGTTGAAAATCAATAATTTCAAAGAAATTTCATTTGCAATGGTATTAAATCTGGAACCTGATATTCAATCGAGTGTTAGTCCGCCCTACCGCTCCATAGGCATAACTTCTAAGTTGAAGCCTTAATGCTGATGATGTCAATAACGCTGTTTGACCGAAGCCAGCCCTCAGGGTAAACTTTTTCAAAGATGTTATCAACATGCAGGGATATTTCATCTTAATAAGATTACCTCAGCTGATAAAAATTATTCAGGTCAATAAATACCTCTAGAGCATATTGCTTACTACATTTGCTCTTGTAAGGACAAGTTGAAACTTAAAGATAACCATTATTACCATTGCCAATAACCTGCTTGCCAAACATATAAGAAACATGTCTATTTAGGCCTATTTTGCATATCATTTATCATTATCATTATATTATAGAAGCATATATTTTTTACCTTTTTGTTTAACTACACCTCTGATAGAATGACTTCTTCAAAACATGCATGCTGCGGAGTGACAGGTGCTCCATAGAACTTTGCCATCCTGTTTCCAACCATGTCTTTCTTGCATCTCAACGCTAAGACTGTAGTCATAAAATGGTAGTGTGATGGTCATTGTATGATTAGACAAACCAGAAAACTGTAACGGAGCTGTTATTAGAAAAAGAAAATGGAAAAATGTCCGATAACCTTTAGTTTCTGATACGTATATACAATATGTCATAACTCACCATTTAGCACTACCTTAGTAGAAGCTGTTGCCTCTTTGATTCATTATTTTGTATGCAATATACTATACATGTGCTGCTTATCACCCCCCTGTCTGACATAACAACTTCATAGATGATAAGTAATTGTTCCAACGCGATGATTTTGATATCAAAGGAACATGGTGTGGCATGAAACTTAGAAATGGATTTGTTATCCAAAAGGAGAGCTAGATACAGTTATTGATCATTATTCAACACATGATGCATACCATATGCTCTTTGTTTCAATATTGTGGCATTATGTTGAAGAGATTTTAAAACAAAAAGACTGTCAGTACATTTCAATACATTCACAACTTTGCTTCCTCAATATAATTGGTAGAAATCATATTGATAATTGGTAGAAATCATATTGATGATATAAAATATCATTCCGTATTTTACCTGATAGACAACAAAACTGTTTTTATCTGAAAACCAAAACAAGATACAATGCAGAGCAGGTCTGACCTCTGATTGTCAGTGCTTTAACAAACTTTGCCAATCTGTTGCTGATGGAATTCAGATTGGGTCAATCCTTTGTGTGGAGACATTGTGTACATTTTTAATACCACACATAGAATACAATGCATTTAGGCTTTGAAAATATTTATTAAAAGGAAGTGTGTTAGCAAAAGAAATTCAATAACTGCAAGAGCAAGATTAATTTCCTGTTGCACAAAAGATAAGAAGAACATGTCATGTGAAGAAGCATTCAGACAAACAACGAGCATCATTTGCATCTCGCTCCATGTGCCCTGCTTTCTTGTTGTTTGACTTGGCATGTTCCACAAACACTCTATGGGTCACCTTGGTCCCTATCATGCCTCTTAGGACAAGTGTGTATCAGACAGGCCACTGCAGCTGAGATGACACACAAATGTGATACGGTTCAGAAGGTTTGCACAGATATGAATTCTGTTCAACTGGTTTAATTAACATTAGGACTCTTGATGAAAAGCAGCCTGCAAGCAAACGACATCTCGTGTTACTGTAGTTTATTTTATTTTTTCATGCATGTGCTGTATATTCTTTTATCTTTAAGCCCTAAGTATTGCTTTGGTTCGATTGATGGAGTTAGTTTCAGTAAACAAAAAAGAAGGAAGTAACATTGGTTGGTTGCTTCCCCTCATTCAGATATAACATGACTAATGGCTTTTTTTCTGCCTTTCTGCAATCTGCTTGCTCTTTGGGAAAAATGACTGAATTAGAAAATGCAGATGTGACATTCTTCTTCAATTAAAGGAGCAAAGCATCTCCTTTGTCAGAAAAAAATGTATGTAATGTCAAAATTGACATTCCCATTTTTCACTGATGATAACTGGAACTTTAAAGCAAAAAGCTTTTACATTACAATGAAAGGAAAATGTTACACTACTTTGCCAGCCATGTTTCCACATTGTTAGACTTACAAAAATGACACATGCAACATGTTTATTTGTTTAGGGCTTTGTAGTTCTAAAGACATATAACAGAGCGGATCCGAGCGATCTGCTGTATATCATAAGGCAAATAGCTATAATGAATTATCCTTTCGCCATTCTTGCTAAATATCATATATTATATATATACCATGAAAGAGTATTCCTACAAGATTTTTGGAGCAAAAACATAACCTCATAACATCTGGCCCTCTGGACATATTTGGCAGACTCCTCTTATTCTTTGATGCTGAACCCATGAGGTCATCATTCCATGCCAATTCTGGACTTTATATAACATTAAACCTCATATATCAGTGCCAGTATCTTTTCACATTTGTTTTTGCTTATTTGGACTTGAACTTTTTGTATGCATTGTGCATTTAGTACAAAGATGTTTTATTCCTAGAGGCATGCACAGATAACTATTGGGTAGCCAAATTTCATGCAACCCTCAGGATATTCAAGTTGTGCTAGCATAAGCCAGGAGTCGGAAAGGTCTCATGGATTGATGGCTTAGGAGACACTAAAAACTGATGCAGAAATTGTATCTTCAGGCGAAGGCAATTTGTTTATTTCGCAATGTATATGGTGACTGGAAAAGTGCAGTCCAAGTCATGAGATTTTTTCACAAGATTTCCTGACCTTGTGCAAGTGGAAAGTGTTTTCAATATGCAATTTCATGGTTCAGTGTCTGACTTTATTCCATTTTTGATATATCATCAATTTGTAAAAGACTGCAATTGTGAGTTCAAAGAGATGTCTAGTGAATATGGTTATATGTAAAACTGAATAAGGGTTTCTGAGTTGCATGCTGTGTAGATATATATATATATAAACTTGTTGCCTAGTTCAAAAACAGTTTTTCATGATCTTCGACATGCTCTAATTCACAATACCAAGGTGCAAATTTTGGTAATGATACTGCTACTTTGAGTCTCTGAATCAGTACCCCAGGCATCAATGAAAAACAATGAAATGATCTACAACAGTGACCACCAACAAAATTGAGATTCCATGAACAGGGACACCTTCATCTGTAGAGAGGATACTTTGGTTGAAACATTTGACCAATTTTGGTCAGTATCTACAGTAAGAGAGATGTTCTGACCAAACAAGTTCAAGATATTTGGATAGACAACTTCAGATACGGTCAGTTTGTCCTTGAAATGCTGATAGCCTTTGATGACTGCCTTCTCACTGTTCTTGTCACTAGAATTATCAAACAGCATGGAGAAAGTACTCTAATGTCTAAGGATTCCACTTTCTATGATAACAGATGTTCGATCATGTCTGAGGTTATCACTTTCGTTGGTAACAGTATCAAGGAATTTCAGTTTAGTGAAAGTTTGCACATATTGTGAAAACAGATCAGCTGCTACAAACACAATGTCTCAATTTCCCAAACAAATGGCTACACAGAAGAGAGAGGGGCTTGGAAATCCTTTTAATAGATAATTGCCCAACCAGTCTTGATGAAAAAAAAAACAAAGTTCAAAACTTCCCCCTTTCCAATTAACCTATTTACCTATTATTGCCATCACGCAACCAAACAACACAATAACCTATGCTATGACTGTATTTTCAAAGTATCATAGTCTCTCGCACAAACAACAACTTTCATATATTAACTTTTTTGTCACATTTAAGACGACATTCAAGGTGCTCATCATAGTCAACATTATCAACGGCTCTACCTGAACCAAAATTAGTTCAAAGTTGGTACTCTGGATTTCCCACAAGTGAGCAAAATGTGACAAGAAGTCACATTTTGGTGCTGAGGTCTCTGACCTGCAGTAGCGACATACTTTGAATTTCATTATCCAGACTGCATAAATTTCAGTAATATTTATTTGATTGCTGGCCCAAACTATTAGCGTCACATTACTTTTTTTTACCAGTTCATTTTGGGATCTATAAGAATTTTTGCTCTATGATTTACCAAAATGTGTGAAATGGTGAAATTGGCCTCATTTGTGTAACACAAATATGTGAAAACTTGTGAATTGGCTGGCTTTCAAGGTGTGTCTGACCTGTTCACTGGGTGGAAATAAACTTTTATTTTCCAGTATCATGTGCTGAACCTTTTTTTTTCATCAAAAGTCCAGGGCCCCCCCTCCCCTCATGTATTATCTGGTCAGCCCTAAAGAGACACCACTTTAACAGTTTGACATCACTAATCTGTAAGTTGTCTAACAATAGCTGTCAACGACTGAACTTTGACAAGTCTATAGACTAAAACCCAGTTGCTGAAAGGGACTTAAATAAACCAGGTTTAAGGCTGTGAAGACCTGGACTAACTATTAAAACCATCTTGGTGAAATCGGCCCTTAGTGTCTATGTTATTTCTAGAATCAGCTCCTATTAAATTATCAAAAGAGTTCTGCTTTGCCCATCTCCTGCGATGGTCATTTAAAAGATAGCAGTGACACTCAATCACATGAGGAAGAAATGCAAGAATATCTGAAGAGTTCTTTAATTTAACGCTCTATTACTATTTTATTTTTAAGCCCCAACTATTTAAAAAAAAACAGACTATTTTTTAGTGTTTTCAGGTAAAATAACCCCAAGGCCAATCATAAGCCTGCAGAAGGAGCTTTGGATTCTTGCAATGAGCATTTATTTCATGCAACTGTCCAGACTGGGGCTATTCTGCCAGTGCTTGAAGGCATCTGCCCAAGCAACTATAGAATAATTTTCAGAATGCCCTTGGCTAGCTGTAGCTGTCATCTATACTGTATCACCCTCAGCTGGTGCTAGATCTGTGCTAGCTATGTCTCTTAATAATAATACGCCATTGTGTATGCAATTTCTCAGTGATTGGCTTGTAATCCATATTTGGTATATATGCAGCTGCCATGGCATGCCCTACATATGAAAATGTTTAGCAACTGGTTTTGAATTTTTAATTTAAATGCGGAATTGCAAAATAAGGAGAGTGGGAAAACCTTTATCAATGAAATATGTATTTTTATTAATCATCAAATAAGATATCTTTTATCTTACAATAATCATGTGTCCGACCAGATCCCATTAAACGGGTCGCTGTTCCTGAAACACACAATGGTTCTGGAAAAGGCATATATGTAGAGAAGTTTATACAAGGAGGGGGAGCAAACTCCTGTCATATAATAACTTGTGACATGGTGTGTTTTCCCTGTCAATAATTGCTATCCCTAAGGATGGAAGAGTCCCCACTAGACATGTGCAGTTGCTAGGTTGCTTTCTCCAAAAAATTCTCACCTGAAAGCTATTTCAAAATATCTGATCTAGAGGACATTCACTGCAAGTTTCAGAGCTGTTATTAAAAGTTCATGGAATATTTCTAGCACCATAACAGGAAATGCGAGAAAAAGTAGACACTGACAGAAATGAAATACCAAGAAACATTCAGGACATCATGTCACAGGAAGCTAAAGTATTTATTAAACACCAAATAGCCATGAAAGAATTACAGGTATTCTGTTTAATTATCTTGTGTCGTGGAAATTAAATGAATATAGCAGGAAACGCAAGCCATTCTTGATATAACATATTCATTTTTTGATGGCTCGGCCCCTGGTGCCTTGGCTTCGGCCTCGGCCTAGGAAGCTCATACCTCAGCCTCTGTCTCATTTTTGGATGTCCCGGTTTCAGCCACAACACTGCCCCCAAAGCCCAGGGTTGAAAATGTCCCTCCCTTCTTCACTAAATTGCGCCGTTCCCTAGTTAACAACTAGCAAGACATGTGATTTTTTTTTGCAAAAACAAGCAGAAAAACACACATCTTGGCCATATAGACTATATAAAGAAGAATGCGTACATATGAGTGTGCCTGGGGAATATATAACTATGTATTTCCAAGACGCTATTCCCATCAGAAGAAAACAGCACTTCCGGGGATCTTGTATAATAGGCAAGCATTATCATTTGAATGAATCAGGCAATGATGAGGTATAGATATATATCCTGATGCAAAGTGCAACATGAGACATTTTATAGAAGAAAAATACTGATATTTATATCTCCCAGATGGATAGAAAACATCAATCACAAATTTTCATACAATGTGTTACTAATTTTCTGAAAGCCGATGGAAGTTTCATGAGCCATTAATTCATTTAAAGAAAGAAGCTAGCATTCGCTGACAATCTAACAGATTCTAACTCCCGATAGTTTTCTGGCCATGTCTCACAATAAGGACGCTCCTTCACAATGACCTGCCATTTATTCCTTCTCATTCAGATCCATAATCTGATCCTAAATTGACACATAACAGTGAAACAATATGTGAGGCAGTGCAAGCCTGATGTGGTTAATTACAGGAGAAGTGTATCTCTTTGTGAACCTCCTTCTCATCAGGGACAACTGTAGATGTGTCACACATAATTAAGCTCCAGGTGTGACAAAATACTGGGTGTGACATTGTTTCAATAAGCAAAAAAACTTTTGAAAGTTGTAAGGTTCAGAAAGGTCAGGAGGAAGGAGCAATCATTTTGCATTTTTTCAAAACACTGAAGTTCGGTGAGAAATATAATTGCGCTTTTTTCGATAAGTGTGAATAAGGTATCTTCTTTTTCCAGTCAAAGTAACATTTACTCATTACCAAAATAATTGAGAAGTGTGGCTTTCACGATCATTAGTGTTCTACATACATCAATTTACATCTTGTACTAAAACACTTCTCATTGACACTGAATTAATGGCTATATGCGGATACATGAACCGGTCCTTCACATATTTATGACAGGTGGAAATAATAACGATTCTGGGTTTTCACTGATTTGCACACTTGATGTGGGTAATTACAGATAAAGTTGATCCTGTCAATAAGCTCATTTTCTTTGGAGATAACTGAGGATGCTTCACAAATGATTAATTCATAGGTGTCACAACAGCCATTGATATCGATGGCTTCCACGAAATATGGTTGTTATGCAAACAGAAAAAAAATTTCAATTACCGTACTTGTGCCTGCAGATATACACTCATTTGCGATGTTGGAGAAATGACGATTGTGGGTGAAAAGATCTTCTTAATAGAGTCACAAGTTCATTATAGAGAATAACACAGGCTACACAGTCATGTAATAAACCATCAGCACTTGTGTGCTAGCGCAACCACGCAGGGTTTCAGTGTTAGTATTTGACAAGTAGAGCAATATCAATCTTCCCAGTCTCGCAATATAATCGGACTTCAGCAGCTTTATTTAGCAAGTTATTGTGTGATTTTTTTCTGTTGCGGAGTGACTCTCCTGTTGCATTGCAGCCAGAGAACAGCATTACACCAGCACGGTGGGTAAGGTGTGCTGCTTGACAGCGGAGTTTCTTTTTCACTTGCTATAAACAATTTTCATCAGACAAATGTACTTCAGGCAGATGCTACATATTTGTGGTTGTACACAGCTGAGTCCCCAGACCAAAGAGAGGCACATTTGAGGCATAGAAATTTTTCAGAGGTACATTTGAGGCATGTTTGAGGCATACTTGAGGCACATTTGAGGCATAGTCTACCAAGTGCAGTGTGCCTCAAATGTGCCTCTAATGTTAATGATGTGCCTCATCTATGCCTCCCTGCATAATGATATGCCTCAAACATGCGTCCCTGACTTACCAAGAAAAGCATTACCTGCATCTATGCCTCAAATGTGCCTCAAACTGGACTCTGTTTTTCTACCCTGTGCCTCAAATGTGCCTCTCCAACATAGCCAAATTTTTGTGTGGCCTGAATTCCCCCTTACGCCTCAAACATGCCTCTCCTGTAGATTATACTGGGGTGTCTCCTTGTGGTGACCTAAATTTTCATTGAAAAGGGAAACCCCAACTAGGGAGCATGGTGCCAATGTTGTAAGTCACTTTTTTTATTTGTCATACTTATAAATATGCAAGTTGTAGTTTTTATTGTAAAGGTGTTCTGA
This sequence comes from Platynereis dumerilii, assembly GCA_026936325.1. Classification (NCBI taxonomy): domain Eukaryota; kingdom Metazoa; phylum Annelida; class Polychaeta; order Phyllodocida; family Nereididae; genus Platynereis; species Platynereis dumerilii. The sequence goes on along the minus strand of JAPTHN010000026.1, from coordinate 5,951,588 downwards.
ACAATTAGTTCAATTTATTTGGTTGTGTTGCTGATGTAACTCTTAGAATTTTGTGTTTTGCTCAACAGACTATATTATCACTCACATGACAACATGCTCTTTTGTTAGAAGTCGAATAACAATATCCCTAATTTGACAAATAATCCTGAATGCATGTCAGATTGAATGTGCCACCCATTTGGCATTTACATCAAGGTCATTAAGTTTATTTAGTAGTTCTGCTTTTGTACCAAGTCTTTCCTTTGTTTGAGATAGAAGCACTATTTGAAAATTCAAATATTTGGCTCACTTCCTTAACTGTCAATGTGCCTCATTCATGCCTCAGATATGCCTCTTCTGTACCTCCATGCGGAGGTACAGAAGAGGTACTATTAAAATATTTGGAACGCCTCAAATACGCCTCATTTATGCCTCAAATGTACCTCCAATTACATGATGAGCCTACGCCTCAAATACGCATCAGTTATGCCTCAAACGTACCTCTTATGTGACTCAAATATGCCTCTTCATTTGCATATGAGGCACATTTGAGGCACATCATTAACATATCTAGAGGTATATTTGAGGCATTATTAAAATTTTTGGAACGCCTCAAATACGCCTCCTATATGCCTCAAATGTACCTCGAAAATGCCTCATATATGCCTCTTGCATATTTAATGAGGATTTTGATATGCCTCCTTTACGCCTCCTGTGATCTCAGCTTATGCCTCTACCTACTCCATGGTATGCTTCAAATATGCCTATTCAGTGCCTCAAATGTGCCTCTCTTTGGTCTGGGTCAGAATTCCATCTTTCACATGATATGCTAAGTAAGAATGTGAAAGAGCTGCCTATTGGGATGTTTGTCCTATTTGCATCGTATCAAAAAGATGATATTAGGACAATGTTTTTACTGACTGGACAACATTAATACCTCATTACATTTGTTTCAGCCCAACTGTGTGATGCCCGAGTCATTGGCAAACATCCATCATACTTTTTAAAGGTAAGTTTGTTTATTTGGAAATCAAATATCACATTCAAAAGGCAGAATGTGTGTAATGCATTTAGACACACACAATGAGGAAAACAATCATTTGACCCCCTACCAAAGTTTTTATTTTAAAGGCTTGTTCAGTTGCACCTTATGTGTCATTCTCTGGCCATTTTCTTCATTTTGAAGATGTACAGTATTTCTATTTTGATTTATTGGACCTTTACTATAGGTACAGCAAAAATATAGACATTCACATAAAATACAATAAAAGCTGGTGAAACTTAATCCTGACTTTTCCATGACTGGGTAAAAAAGAAATCCTCTAGAGACATGATTTGCGAATGATCTAAGGCTGGTTTTGTTACTCAGGTCCGATGTCTAGAATGAAAACTTCAACAGTTGATGCCATTGTGTATTATACAGTTATCGCACAGTTCCGAGTGCAATATCAGTTTTTATGGCACCGAGGTGACTAATATTGCACGAGGGCGCAGCCCCGAGTGCAATATTAGTCACCGAGGTGCCATAAAAACTGATATTGCACGAGGTGCTGTGCAATAACTGTTATATCATATGGTTTTTTGTGGTAAAGGCAAAGAAATGTGAAGTTCTGATGACATTGTCTAAACTTTGTGTTTCTTTTGACACACACATCTAAAATGTATCTCGTCATTAATCAATAAGTATTTCATGGACAAATTTTTTTTTTCACATTTTTGGATTGCAAAAATTGTACACTTGATGATGGGTCTTGTTAAGATTTTTTTTTTAAAACTTTGTAGCAGACTTTTTACCTCTACACACATCAAAGTCACTGACAAATCGTGAAAAATGCCGTTTTTCGGCCACTTAATGCTTTATCCTGGTGTCAAAAATAACATCAACAGCACAAAAAATATATATTCATCTAGCCCCTTAATAGGCGCATCTTTTGCCACCAACCCCATCTTCCTATCTGCTTCCGTTGCTGTGCAATAAATGTTTTACTAAAAGCGAAAAACACAACATTTTTGCTTGCTTTTGGCTGCAGCAGCATCAAAATATGGTGCTTCCTCTCAGGTCCGTCCAATCTCTTACATGTTAAAATGAGCGTGCAATAACATGCGTGCAATATCGTAGAATATTGCACGGCTGTCGGCCAATGAGGAGCCAGTATTTCGGCTAACCATATGATATAAATGTATAACAACTGACAGAATCTGAAATGGGATGAGCTGAAGACCAAAAGACTCTTGAATGACCTCACATTGTTCTTCAAGATAAAACACCAACTTGTCAGAATACCATTCCCACCAGCTGTCGCCCCATCGCCATCATCAGGCACGAGGAAGAATCATCATTTCACCATGCTCATTCCACAAGCTACCATCAATGCCTATAAGTACAGATTCTTCATACGGACAATCCCCTTCTGGAATAGCCTACCTGAACAAGCAGTAGAAGCCGCCACAACAGAGCTCTACAGGAAAGCTGCCTACTCCAACCTTGTCACACCGTAGTCACAATTCAGATTTTATCAGCTTCTAACTTCATGTTTTTTTCATCATGGTTTATATGGTTCTATCGGGCACATACCCATACTATGCTAAAGTAGTCTACGGACTTCTAGCATCACTGATACTGAAGAACTGAAGAATCACCATAAGAATATGCTGAAATCTTACCTTTACAGCACCAGATTGTATCAATGCTTAACACGGGTTACAATGTATACTAATCTGATTAAAACCCACAACTCATATTCTGACAGGATTATTTTAAAAATAATTTTTTCACGTTATAACATGAGCTGAGTCAGTTAAGACTAGTAATTTAACTCATGTGGAACTCAAGTTTCAAAACAATTACTTGGCCCTGATATTTAAATCGATGCAATACAAGTTGTTTGTCCTGCACAAACTTGCTTTGTGATTCATGGTTACAAATGGTAAAAAGGTCATATGAAAAAATAAATGAAAAGTATCACTTTACGATAGCCCACGTTTTAAGAGTTGATGCAATCTAGCACAGGATGTATAATGAATGTAAGAATGACTTCAGAAAAGTCAACGATGAAGGAAGGATAAGATAATGAAGGCTGCCAAATTGGTTGTAGACCCTTTTAGTGGATTTACCTTGTAACTTTGGCACTCCCGTAACCACAAATGCGTAAATAAACAAAATGCCCATGAATGTGGATACATTTTCCGCCTGCATTTCATTTGAGCTGTCATCTGAAATTTAAAGAGGAAGGCATTCGATGTGATTTGGATGTGCTTGCGAGTTACCCGAAATCTTTCCACCATTGTAAAGGCAGGTTTGCATGCTCTAACATTGGCATTACCATTCCCCCTCCCTTGGCGTCACGAAGCAACACCCTAACCACTGTGCTGGCATAACTACTGTTCTTTTGTGAATACGAATATTTGCTTTGAACCCCAAATTCAAAACTCAAAGTGAAAATATATGAAACATGCAACGAAGTATAGACACATGCATGTAGAAAATTTTTGAGAATAGAAAATTTATGTTGTGGGAAACCGGCCTTTCCCGCCACCAGCCCGCCGCCAGAGGCGCCAGCGGCGCCCCTCGCGCATGCGCAGGGCGCCGCGGACAGAAGAAAAGATGACACGGACATGAACAGATTGTATATTTGGACACTGTGATATTCTGTATTGTATGCATATTTCGGAGGCAAATACATTTGCTTTATTGGTGTCAGAACCTATGGAGCTGTTCGGGACGTTCTATAGGACTGCCTGAACGTTATTGCCTGGTTTTTCGGGCGTTTCCTGGCGTTTTTTGGCGAGAAATTGACTCGTTTTTCGCTGGAATAATTTTGCTTTTCTGCCTGTCATGGCGGCCGAGCGATTTTCGCTGAATTATTTCGTTTGGCGAACGAATATTATTGTTTTCTGATCACTGACACTGGTCAATGGTGGTGTCATTTTGTTTATTAGGTTGTGTTCTACGAGCGTGAATAGTGTCTTGGTTGTCACGGCTGTCGTTTTGGTGCAACTGTCGTTTTTCTGGGACTTGTTTTGGAAAGAATCTGACCATGCTGCATTTTTCTTTCATCATGGCGCTCAGGCAGCTGTGAGAGCACGTGTTGTATTATCTAAATTTTCGTAAATTAATTAATTTGCTCTGGTTAGTTAAGTTGTTTGAAGTTGCGTTGAATGTATTGCCCGTAGCACCGTGACTTTGGGCAGCTTGACTTCAGCGATTTGACTTTAGCACTTTGACTTTAGCAATTTGACTTTAGCGACTTGCCTTCTGCGACTTGGCTTTAGCACCTTGACTTTATCGACTTGACTTTGGCGACTTGACATTAGTGACTTGACTTTAGCACCTTGACTTTAGTGACTTGAGTTGAATGACTAGGGTTTTATATTTGACTTTTTGCATTTGGCTGTTGCATTTACTTCGGTTCAATATACGGTTTGTTGGTGCCCGTTGTGTCTTCGCTTCTCATATTCCACGGTAGGATATATTTGTCATTTAGTTGACAATTGGTCAGTTCCTGTGGTGTCTCGTTTTGTATATACTTTGTGCTGTGTCTTGGGAGTAGATCTGTTTAGATTTTGCTGGTTCTGTTTTTTTTTGGAGGGGATGAAGAGGTAGAGTAGCCGCTCTTGACGCTCCCTTGGCTTACTGGTGGCCTATGTATATTGACATATAATTGTATTTGCCGGGCGTGTCGTTCGCTAACCCAGTGCTCAGTAATTACACGTGCTCCGTTCTCCGCACGGCATCCCTTGATTTGTAGTTGTGTGGTGGTTTGCGGGGCGAGGCTTAATCCTTGAATTATCATGGCGCCAACTAATTTGCAAACGGCATCACGGGATCAGATGCGCGAGATACCGCTAGTTGGTCCGGCGCGCGCCGAGTTGATAATCCAGACCCGTGAAGCGCATGGGGTGTTGACATTGGAGCTTTTGAATCGGTACATTCCCCAGGGGGGACATTGGAATTCTTTGCATGTCCAAGGGATCATTAGCTTCGGGTCTCCGGAAAGGGAGGGTGAGGGGAGTGGTTCCTTATCGTTTGGGGCGACCAGGGACCATACGGTCCAATCGACATCCTCTTCCGACGCAGGACTTGGACGGTTCACCCTGGGGGGGTCCGCCCTTGCAGGGGGGGTTGCGGATTCTTCCGCGATGCCATCCTCGCCTACGGGGGCTATTTCAGGTTCTGGAGATAAAAGCATCCAGGGGTTGCGAGATAGTTACACGCTGGAAAATGAATCCAAGCACTTGTCGGCATCGGAATATACAGAGTCTTTGGTTATGGAAAGATCTAGTGCTGGAGATTCATCCGATGAACACGATGGCCAGTCCGTCGTTAGTTCAGGTGGAGTCTCGCGTACGCATATGGCCCAGCGGGCGTTGGAAAAGGCCAACGAGACAGAGCGGTTTGTCTTATATCAGAAGGCTCAATTGGAGCTTTTTGTAAATGAGGCACATACCGCGATGCGTAAAGAGGTAGGCGCGGTAAAAGGAGAACTGAGACAATCTATGAATAAAGTTAATCATGCCCTCGGTCAGCTGTCAGAGCAGGTAGAACGGTTGTCCTTAAGTAGGAGTCACCGGGGTACCCCGGGTCAGGCCGATCACATCGGTCCACGCGATCACAACAGTCCGAGGCTGGAGCTAGGTCGGGGGAGGGTCCGAATGCCTCAGCGTTACCGCCCACTCCTGTAGATCTGCAAACTGTAGCAGGAGTATCCGGGGAGTCCTTATCTGATAACGAGAGATATATTGATGATCGGGCCAGTAACTTGGGCTTGGCTTTTGCAGAGCCTGATGCGAATCAGTCCGATGGAAGGGACTCGCCTCATCGCGGTGGTGAGGAAGCTGTAGAAGCTTCGGAGGAAGCTGTAGAAGCTTCGGAGGAAGTTAGGGGAGACCGACCGGGGGAGGATTTAATTCCTGGTAAGGATCGGGCAGAAGCTCACCGGCAGGCTCTCTTTGGTGCCATCTTGAATTGTTTGCCATCCACAGGAGTTTACCAAGGTGGTACGAGGGGGGACCCGGCGCCGCAATCATCCACCAGGAATCACCCTGGGGCCATGGGGGGTCCCGGCATGGATAGGGCACAAAGGGTGGATAGTTCACGAAGGGTGGATAGTTCACGAAGGGTGGATATGTTGCCATCCACAGGAGCTTACCAGGGCGGTACGAGTGGGGAGCCGAGGCTACAATCATCCACCAGGAATCATCCCGGGGCCATGGGGGGTCCGGATATGGCTAGGTCACACAGGGTGGATAGTTCACAAAGGGTTGATAGTTCATTCATTATGGACCGGCCTCCTGAGCAGCCAGGAATGGCCAGAGGGGTGGGCGAATCAAATCCCCCCCGGGTAACGTTTAATCCAACAACTCCGGTGGCAGGAGGGTCCTCCATTTTAACCAAAGGTCCGTCTCCAGTGAGGGGCTGCGGCTTTAGATCGGTAACTCCACCTAATGCCGGCACTTTCTCCATCGGTCCCGCGGAAGACACTCATTATGCGGAGTCTTTTGCAGTAACTGGGGGAGTACCTCCTGGTACGCGGTCATTATCCCACCATCGATCTGAAACGGGTGAGACCATTCCAATTTCCGAACTCGGCAGGGACAAATTACCTCCACATCCTGGGCACTCTAGCTATACCCTGCCCGGACCAGTCAGTCCTTCACGTAATCGGCCTGCGTGGATGACTGAGGCCCCATCACAGGTGGCTGAACTAACCGGGGTCTCCAACTTTGAGTTATTGCGGCCAAGCCGCAGAGAAGAACCACAATCTTATCCACTAACATCCACCACTGTTAAAGCGGAGAGAAGTACTCGTGTTAACGCTCCGCCTATTCCAGTGAAAACCGAGATCGGGATGGGTTCGCGGGGTCAGGAGTGTTTAGCCCCCTTATCTGCGAACTCTGCACCAGGGGTGCGTATGTCACGTCGTCAAATTTTTGTGGGCGAATCGGGAAACGGTCAGCCTGCGCAAGCTAGCTATAATCAGAGACGCGAGGCGGTTACGGCCGCTGGGGTTAAGGAATTGCCGGGGGAATGTAGAGGACCCAACGGCGTACCATCTTTCCCGGTCAATCAGATCCCACGGCCATACGGCCCACAACCTGTTGTTGATCCCAATACCGAGAAAGGAACAAGGGGTGTAGGGGGAATATCACAGCAGCGGGCCATGGGGGAGGCCAATAACATGGGTCGATGGGGGAAGGGTGGAAATCGATGTCATGATGATCAGCTAGTTGGGAGATCGGGGAATAACAATCAGCAGGACCATTTCCCGGTCGCCTGTGTCAATGTTGTTGGGTCGGTGGGACCCGCGGAAGGGATGAATTATGCCCCAGCCGGACCCACTCATAACCCGGCGGGGTCATTTCATGATCCATCAGGCCGCACCCACGGTCCATCCGGATCCGCTCATAACCCACCGGGTTCATTTCATGATCCATCGGGCCGTCCCAACGGTCCATCTGGATCCACTCATAACCCAGCGGGTTTACTGCATGACCCCTCGGGCCATATCCACCGCCCAGCCACATCCAGTCATAACCAGGTAGGGTCAGTTCATGATCCATCGGGCCACACTTATGGTCCATCAGGATCCACTCATAACCCAGCGGGTTTGCTTCATGATCCATCGGGCCGCATCCACGGTCCAGCCGCGTCCACTCATAACCGGACGGGGTCCTTTCCTGATCCATCGTGCCGCACCCACGGTCCATCCGGACTCGTGCATAACCCACCGGGGTTGCTTCATGATCCATCGTGCCGCACCCACGGTCCTTCCGGATCCACTTCTAATCCAGCGGGTTTACTTCATGATCCCTCGGGCCGCATTCACGGTCCAGCCGCATCCATTCATAACCAGGAGGGGTCATTTCATGATCCATCGGGCCGCACCCACGATCCCTCCGGATCCACTCATAACCCAACGGGGTCATTTCATGATCCACCGGGTCGCACCCACGGTCCATCTGGATCCATTCATAACCCGGCCGGGTTCTTGTATGACACAGCCGCAGGTGTTCATCATGGTCGGAATGTGCCAGTCGAAGATAGGCATTTCCGTAGCGGGGCCCTTAGCCATGGGTGCTCCGATTACAATGATCTCTCTTCGGGAGATGCTTATTCAACGGGGTCAGGTACTGAGGACAGAGGGGACCTCCTGGATTCGTTAGAGCCTCCTCGAGGTGACCATGGCCTGGGACCGCGGTATCCTCATCGGCCGCGGGGTCCAGATTGGCCCAAGCCTAAGATGCCTGAATATTCTGGGCAAGAGGGCCGTTATGAGGCATGTGTGTACCAGTTTGAATCATTGGCAACTAGGTTTGGGTGGGATGAAGCAGAAAAGTTGAACCAGTTTAAGAACTGCTTGTGTGGCAAGGTAGTGGATCACATGATGACCCTACCCAGTGCTGTAACTGAGAATTATGTCAGGTTACGGAACCGGTTGCGCAAACGTTTTGGCGCACCGGACCGGCCGGAAGTAGTACGGGGAGAGATGAACGATATGCGACAGCGCACCGATGAGCGGATAGAAGAGTTTGCGGATCGGGTACAAAAGGCAGCCGCCATTGCGTATGAGGAGGTTGATCCACCTTTCCGAGATAAAGTGGCAACGGAGGCGTTCCTGCGGGGGACCAGGGATAGTGCTGTTGCCCGGGAGGTAGCCCGCACTCATCCGGCCACGGTTGCCGATGCGCTAAATGCAGTACAGGAGGAAACGGCTCTCAATAGGATAATAGGGCGGGCTCCAGTGCGAGGCAAACACGGGGGATTTGCTGATAATGACGTGGCCGCAACAGCCTGACCGCAAACCACCATGTTTTTTCTGGTTGTTGGGCTACTTGGATTGTATATAATTGGTTGTTTTGGGGAATTATATTGATATTGGGATTCATACATGATCCTGATCTGTGATCACTGTAATTAAGCACCATTTATTAATCCTTGGAATTTCCTGTTTTGTAAGTTCTTTATTTGCACTTTGGGGTTTTTACTGTATTATCCGGGCCGAGTACTCGGGCAAGTTTCTGTGCGTAGAGTGGCCCCCTTGTCCAGTCACATTTTGTTGTTTTTCACCCCAATCCTGGTCTATGCTTGTTTCCATCTTATGATTGTTTTCATACTGGCTTGGTGCGGACATTCTCAGTATTCTGTTACTCTGCCGTAAAGTCTATTTTGTTGGAGTTTTTGCACCATTCTGTTCATGCAATCCGAAATTTCAGTGTTTACAAGATTTAATTAGGCCATATCTCTGGCTGCTTATCAACATCGGAACCACAATAGTTCTAGGGGATATTTTGCTTGTCAAAATAATTTTTGTGTGGAGTGTGGTCCTTTTCCTGTCAAAATTTGATGGGGGGGAGGGGAGGCCAGAGACTGGTTGTTTGCTCCTGCGCGGAGGGGCCGGGTATGTTGTCTCTGAGGACGCTTCGGCTCTTTCGGGACACCATTGCTCGGTGACGCTCCGCAATCCTAATGGCCGACATTCACGGAAGTGCCGGGGAGGTCTGGCCCTGGGTGAGCTTTGGCTCTTCCGGGGTTGTTGCCCCTGGCCTCCGTGATCATGATGGTCATGGGATGGTGGAGTGAGAACAAGGACACAGGCGCCGTGTCCTTGACCCGGATGGTCACCAGTAACGGAGACAGATCATGTGATCATAGTCCGCTTCCTTCTTCCATGGGCAGGGTGCGGTGCTCATACTTGCCTAATACCTAGTTTCGGTGATGACGCAGACGGCCTTCCGCTGATGACTCTGCCACTCTTGGGTCGGCGGAGGTGGACTCTGACACCCTTGGGTCGGTGGAGATTGACCCTGCCTCTCTTGGGTCGGCGGAGGTGACACCCAAGGCTGGGGGGCCTCTGCTGTCGTCCGTTAGCTGGGTGTTATGGTTATGACCCGAGGTTCACGCCGGGTCATGTGAATGAGAGAATGAGTAATACTCGGGAGTGTCGATCCTCGGAGCTGAATGCGAACTTGACGGTGGTTCCTTTACAGACGGATTGAAACAGCGAAGTTACAGTGGGTAATAGGGTGACGATAACTCAATATGTCAGTAAATAGCATTCTATCTGTAGTGGGGGAATCCCAATGACACTGAATTGCTAAGGGGCTTCTCGGGGCAATGCGGCGGACCTTGGGTCAATGGGGTTCCGTGGCCGCCGGCTGGCCTGGTGTGCTTCTGGCGCCGGGCTTGGCCGGCTTGTGTGAGTCAGTCTCCTGGGGGTAGCCATGGTGCAATGCAGGAGCTGGTTGTAGGGTCCAGAAGAGGGCTCGCCTCTTTTACAAGTATGGTAAATCAGTTTTACTACTGTAAGCCCTCCCCCCAGGTGTATAAGTATTAGTTGTAAAGTAAATTTCCAATCCGCCGTTCATTTCTCGCTCCATGCAGATAGGTGAAACAGGACCGTTACGCTTCTGCAGGCGAAGCTGGTTGCGTGGTGCGGGTTGCGCATGTGTGCCTCGGTTGAAGGAGTTATATTGCCAAATTCCCCTCTAAATTGTATGTTTTCAACGGGTAACCGACCGACAAGCGCTTAACACTGCAGAAATGTGAGTGATTGCGAATTGGTGAACCTCGGTATTGAATCCTCAGATTCTTGTTACACAAACTTGGAGCAAGTTGCCCCTCTCGGGCTTTCCCCGGTGGAGTGCCCCAGGCATGCAGGCGGAGACTAGCGGTCCCCTGCCCGCGCCAATGGCGCGGTCCGGGCATCGCGGTTGGCTCTGCCTGGCAGGGCGCCCCGGTGGGTTATGGTCCTTGGTGTACAGCTAGGGGTATTGAACGGGCGTCCGCCCGGTGACCGTGTGTTGCAGGTGGGCTTTCCCTCCTCATGCCAGGTGCCCTAGAGCCCATGGTCTGATCGAATGGTGAATGTCGACTATGTGAGTGTGTGTTACCAGTGTGTGGTTATGTTGATTGTGTTTAGAATTGGGTGCACATACTGGATTTGTAAATACAGGGGTTGAATTAGGTGGCATGTATTGTTGTTCCATATTGTTGCTTATGTTGGTGTCACGGCTCTGGTCGGTAGACAGTAGGAGAATTCAGTTGTTTCGGGTTGGCTGGTGTTGTCTTTCGTTCATGTCTGTCCAAGTGTCTCGCTTCTAAAAAAATGTGCCAAATTATGAAGAAGAGGATATATTTGTCATGCAACTGCCGGCGGGCCTGTCCTATGGGTGTTATGCGGCCTGGTGCTGGCAGGTTGTGGCCGTGACGATGAAGGAAGATGATGTCTAGTGGGGAACCATCCAAGCCTGGATAGGAAGATGATGTCTAGTGGAGAATCATGCAAGCCGGGCGAGATGAGATAATGGTGCCTGTTGCGGGAAGATGAAGGTGCTGACCATTGGTTGCGCAATCAGGCCGGAATATGAAGATGATGTTGTCGGGCGAACCATTCAAGTTCTGGGTCTGAAGATGATGGATAACGTCGATGCCTGCCAGCCCGGGATGGGAAGTTGATGCCAATTGGTGAATCCCCCAAGCTTCACCGGTGGCTCGGCCCTCGAAAGATCAAGGGGAAGAGTGTGGGAAACCGGCCTTTCCCGCCACCAGCCCGCCGCCAGAGGCGCCAGCGGCGCCCCTCGCGCATGCGCAGGGCGCCGCGGACAGAAGAAAAGATGACACGGACATGAACAGATTGTATATTTGGACACTGTGATATTCTGTATTGTATGCATATTTCGGAGGCAAATACATTTGCTTTAATGTGCATTGCTGAAGATAGGCAAAGACTAACAACATTCGTGTGCCTGTTGCCTTTTGTATTTAATCTGGATGACAATGCAAATTAAAGATATTTGTTGACCTTGTCTTGATATGTAGCTTATATCTAAAACCGCTCTGACAAGCCAGAGAGATCATTCAAATTGCACAAAACCAAACATTGTGAAAGACAAGCTGCTTTTTTGGGCTGTCCGTACCAGTATGTCAATGAATGATGTTTGGTTCGAGGCATATTAAAACAACAAGGTTTCTTTGTGTTGCTGTTCCTTTCATTTGATGTGATATTCTGAGATAGAGCCATTAGTAAATAGCATTGGATATTGCCGTTTGTAGACTGGCTTTTCTGTCACAATTACTGTACAACACACGTTTTGTTCCAGTGGCCCTTAGGTTTGCCTGACCTTTTTATTGACAGATTGTTTTTCGAGAGCAAGCATTCACATGATGTAGTTTTCAAGAGCCAAATATTGTGAAGGATCCCTTTCATGCCAAAGATGACCCTGTTGTGAACTGCGAGAAAAAAACAATAGATAGAAAAAGTATTAGAATACTTCGTAAGATATAGTGACTCAAAAAAGACAATTAACAGCCCAGGTTAATTCCTCTTTTTCATGTTTATCAAATTAATTCTAAAGACATAAAATGATCATGTTTTTTTGTAATATAACAATTAATATGTTATAAATATGTGGAATATATTTATCTGATGTTACGAGAATATTATAATATGATATATTGACAGGAGCTGAGACTTGTAGTACTCGGTGTATGACATAGTGAGACTGTGTTGCCATATGCCAAGTCAACAGCCAATATTTGTGTGCAACTCGCCGCTCCATACTATGTCTATCCTTGCACTGATATATGAAAATTTTGCTGGATAGACCTACATATGAAAGTTCTACCATTTTTCCTTCTTCTGTAGTTTTCAGCAAGAAGCTATGATTTGTTTGGAAACAAAAAGGCACCCTAATTTTGTCATCACAGACAGATTGCTCAGTATTTCAGAAACTCTATAAAGGCAAAGTAGTCCTTGGTAATTGTCTTTCTTATCTACAATTCCAAAAATTAAAGCATGTATTATACAATGTAATCTGATGCCTTATTATAACATGTATGTGTTTCCTGTTCTTTTGTTTCACATACGCAGTAAATTTCTAAAGGATATTGTCTGAAGCAGGTGGAAGAGAAGTTTTGTTCTATACTATGAAGCAGACGGGCCAGATTTAAAGGTGTAAGGCTATTGTATGTACTACAATGCTGCAAAGGAGAGTACAAAAATAGTCTTGCCACCTAAATAGACCATAGAATTTCGTGAAAAGCCTAGAGCTATTATTGAGCCAAAGTTTATGAGATGGCATAGCATCAAATTTGGAGTTCCAGTAACTTTTCTCATTAATTTTGTGTCCAGGGTTTATAAATAAAATTGATGATATAAGATCATGTTTCTTGCATCCTGTTCACCTTTCAAAAACTTAGATTTTTCAACTGAAACAGAATATCACGGATGCCTTAACATGCATGTGCATGTGATATACATTTATTGTTTCCATATATCATCAAATGGGTTAAGAGCAGATTATGTTTCTACATCATCGGCAATGCTGCAATAGCAATGTGAGTATCAACCTAATTTTAACGCTTGTAGGAAGCAATTGGCATTATCATGCAGCATATGCGCCAAGCTATTGAAAGTGTAGCTAAATATTAACTTTTTCAACATTTTTAAGTGACAAACAGTAGGCATGGAGTCAGGAAGTTGTGAAAGTATCAGTGAAATGTGCTGGCAATACAATATGGCTTTGTGTGGGAGTAAAAGTTTGCCTGTGCTGTGTGAATGTAGCATCAACTACCCCTGAATATTCTAAGGACTATTTACAAAATAGCCTGATACTACCATATTTAAACTATGGCATAATATCATGGGGGAACACAACCAGTAGGGAATTCAAATGATTAAAAACCCTGCAAAACAAATCTGTGAGAATAATTTCAAATTCGAAATAAAATAGTAACACTACACTAGTAGCTCATGATAGTGGTGTACGCAATCATATGTCCAGAGCTAAACTCTTCAGAATTCCATTATTTATAGGTGTAGGTATGAAATTAGGTTGGTGTCACATTTCTCATAGGGGCCGAACTTTCCAAAATGGCCGCCACCAATTTTATGCTATTTTACAAGATTTTCTCAAGATAAACGGGCCATATCTCAAGAACCGTTGGACATAGGAGGTTGTGTGACCACTCAAAATTTGCAGCATGGCAATATTATAGGGAGTAGTTAATACATCTTTATATCAAAATATCAAAATTTTTGTAGAAAATTGCAAAAAACTGATTTTATTAATTTTTCATAATTAAAATTGTCCGTAAAAGCTGATAAATTAACAATTTTCACAACAAACATTAACTAAGCACCAGTGCAGTACAAATATAAGTCATTTTTGTTCTATGAACATACACTGGACATCTCTGATTTATTATTAGGCCTCGAAATAACCTTAATGGTATAGGAAAATTAGAATCCGACATCTTTTCTATGAATATATCTCACATTCGAACCTCGCAGACAAATCTAGATAAATGGAATTTTACACTTATCTTTGTTGCAGTATAAAAGGCAACAAATTTGATGTTCTTCTGTCTACATGTGCAAGATTTGGCTCTGCACCATGGTGTAGGGCATCTGCATGGTCGGGGCAAGTCATTGGGTCTGCAGGATACCGGCAGTGCCACCGGTCTTAGACCAAACAGTGTTTCTTCATAAACCATATTGCAGTAGATCTGGGTTAGAAGCTGCACCGCAGATAATATGCCCTCTTTATTGGTGGGATGCTTAAAAAGCCACCGTTGTCACTGACATCCTGGGATATCTTATGTGCAAAATATCTGCTGCCTCCCTTATTCATTCCCAATGCCACTTTGGAGGAGTAATTTAATTTGCATGCATATTATTCTATCACATTTTGGTACATTTCCATCCAGGAATTATAATTTGAGAAATCCTTTTTGCCTGAATGCTTTGCAAGTAAGTGATGTCACAATGATCCCTCAGCCATGGGATTCCCAAACCAGGAAACCCCGATGTAAATGACTAAATACAGACACACAAGTGGATAAGTTGGCTTTGGTTTGATTGGATCACATTGATTACACTGGACTGGATTGCATAAATTAAATTGGATCAGTTTGGGTTGTATTGGACTTGCTTGGATTGGATTCAATTGGGTTGGAGGGGATTGGATCAGATTGGATTGTGCAGATTGAATTTGACTTGATTTGACTGGACTGGATAGGATTGGATTATATTGAATTGGCTTCGATTAGATTGGCTTGGATTAGCTTAGGTTGGACTAAACTGAATTAGATACAATTGGAATGGATTAGCTTAGATTGGATTAAATTGAATTTGATTAGATTGGCTTAGATTATATCAAATTGGATGGATTGTATTACTTAGGATTCAATTGGACTGGAATCAGACTAGATTCACTTGGATTGAATTGGACTAGATTGGAATGGA
The DNA here is from genome assembly GCA_026936325.1 of Platynereis dumerilii. Lineage (NCBI taxonomy): Eukaryota > Metazoa > Annelida > Polychaeta > Phyllodocida > Nereididae > Platynereis > Platynereis dumerilii. The sequence continues at coordinate 5,936,364 of JAPTHN010000026.1, read as the reverse complement.
TGAGACTGGACATGATTGGATTAAATTTGATTGGATGGGATTTGATTCAATAGAATTGGCTGGGATTAGATTGGTTTGGATTGGACCGGCAGGAATTCGATTGTATGGGATTGGATTTGGCAAGGTTGGACTATAATCGGTTTGACCAGGTTAGAATTGGATCAGGTTAGAATAGGTTCAATTAGATAACCTAAGATAAGATAGATAGATGGATGATCTGGGTTTTAAGTCCTGTAGTTATGCACTTGGTAGGCTAATTAGGACTGAAGGAGGACACAGCAATGAAGCAAAGATGATTGAAACAGCAATCCAATATAGGCCCAGGTGACCCAGCCAGAGCTGAATTCAACCAAGCGATTGGCAGTCGAGCACGCTACCACTAGACCAATCCTTCCCCCAGATAGATAGATAGTTAGATAGATAGTGTGATGTTGATGAACAGATACACAGACAGAGAAACTAGGAGAATCCCGCTTCAAAGTGCATTGTTATGCTCTTCTCTTGAAGTCGAGCAGCATACCTAATGGTTGAAATGGAGCCCAACCTCCAAAGTTGTGATACTGCTCCCACTTGTACCACAGGCAGTGTTCACATGCTTTGCCCTTATTCTGTTATATTATACTAAGGTGTATTGCTCAAGCTCCCCCTATGGGAAAATGACAGTCGTCGTGTGCGGTCATATTTGCGGAAGTTGCCATAAATAGTATTCTTGGGATATCCCATGGCCGCCAGGCCTGTTTTGTGGTGGCTGGGAAACAGGCTATAGTATGCTCAACAAAGGGCAGACTGAGGTTCCAATTTAACCAAAAGATGGCTCTGTGGTCTCCTAAATTCTGATTGGCTGTCAAAGGGAATTCCCTTGTGATGTATGCTGATATGGGTGCACACATAGGTAAGATTGGCCAAACAAGGTTTAATGCGAGTCTAAATGCAGTGTAGTGGGTGAAAATCATCTCTAAGTGTAGCTGAGAGACTATTATCTCACAGAACCAACAAGAATGTTGTGAAAGGCTGCTCCTTGAGCAATTTTAATAAATTTTCTATATTTGCACTCCACCAGACGGCACTCGAGCCATACACCTTCCTCTCTATCACTAGAACTGCTAAGCCATTGCGATCATTCCGCCTGTGCTTGTACTCATCCTGTATGATGCAGACAGTTTTCTTTATGGCCTACAAAAGAAACATTTTTTCTTTGTTGACCATTAGGTGATAGCTCTTCATCTCCAAAACCCTGGGGTAAGGAAAGATCCGAGGTTGCATTCAAGCCTGATAGCTTTGGACCCACTTTGCTGGTCATGTCACAACCACTCAGTGCATGAATTGCTGGGAAGTAAGACTCCAAGTTGCTGTCCAATAGATCAACCAGCATGTGAACTGAACAGTTTTCTTTGTTTATTGGTAACATCCAATTCAAATAAAATTCCTGTAACTTACAGGATTTGTTCAAGAGGTAAATGGGGTTGATGGAGACATCAGTATCAGGATGAGTATACCAGTGGGAGCAGTATCAAAAATCTAAGGTTGAGCTTGATTTGAACTGTTTATAAGCTGTTCAACATCAATAGAAGAGCATATAAATAGGGCACATCCGCAGTGGAAGATATGGCACCAACCTGCCAGTCCTCCAGCCACTAACACAGATCCACTGCAATATATGGCAATTAAGAACACTGTTTGGTCTAAGACCAGTGATACTGTCAGTATAATGCAGGCCTAATTACCTGTCCCAACCATGCAGACAAAAGAACATCAAATTTGTTGCATTCTCTAGCTTCAACAAAGACAAGCGTAAAATTCCATGTAACTAGATTTGTCTGCGTGCTTCGAATGTAAGATATATTCATAGAAAAAATGTCGGATTCTAATTTTCCTATACCATTAAGGGTATTTTGAGGCCTAATAATAAATCAGAGATGTCCAATGCATGTTCACAGAATTTATAATGACTTATATTTGTACTGTACTGGTGCTTAATCAATGTTTGTTGTGAAGATAGTTAATTTATCAGCTTTTACGGACATTGTTAATTATGAAAAATTAATAAAATCAGTTTTTTGCAATTTTCTAAAAAACTATTGATATTTTGATATAAAGATGTATTAACTACTCCCTATAATATTGCCATGCTGCAAATTTTAAGTGGTCACACAACCTCCTATGTCCAACGGTTCTTGAGATATGGCCCGTTTATCTTGAGAAAATCTTATAAAATAGCGTAAAATTGGTGGCGGCCATTTTAGAAAGTTCGGCCCCTGTGAGAAATGTGACACCAACCTAATTTCATACCTACACCTATAAATAATGAAATTCTGAAGAGTTTAGCTCTGGACATATGATTGCGTACACCACTACCATGAGCTACTCTAGTACACAGACCCGCTTTTCAAAAAGTCGAAACTTTTAAAAATAGATGAAATTTTCAAATATAGCAGCGGCAAAACCTATCATAAATTAAGTAATGGCTTAAGGCCAGTTTACTTTCAAAATGAGCTTGACCTCAATAGTCACACCCATTCCCTTAGAACCAGGCAACAGAATCTCATCCACACATGTAACATCAACAGTGAGCTCCTAAAGCAAAGTATTAATTTTAAGATTTCACTTTGTTTGAATAACCTTCCCAGAGAATCAAAAGAAAAGACATATTTTTCAATCAATTCTTTTTCAAGTAGTATCAAGAAGTACCTTCTATCTCACTACCAATATAGTTGTAATAAACCCCGCTTGCTGTGTATGCAGCAACTAACTACTACTATTGAAATTCTAAGTGTATACTCATATAACTTACAACTTTAAGTGTATATATAATTTATATTGCTCAACTAATCACCCCCATCGCATAACTTGACTGCATCCATAATTCTTCTTATATTAAGAACTATACATCATAATGCACCATTTTTACTTCATTAGAATTCATGCATCACTCCTCATCCTTGTGTTATATCCCATTTTCTTAACTCTATCATTTGCAATGTTATTAAATGTGGAACATGATATTCAATCAAGTGCTAGTCATCCCCACCGCCCCATGCGCATTACTTCCATGTTGAAGCCTTAATGCTGATGATGTCAAAATGCTATTTGACCGAAGCTAGCCCTCAGGGTGAGTAAACCTTTTCAAAGAGGTTGTCAACATGCAGGGATATTTCATCTTAATAAAATTACCTCAGTTGATAAAATTCCTTCAGGCCAATAAATGCCTAGCATATTGCTTACCACTTTTGCTCTTGTAAGGAAAATGTTGAAACTTACAGATAACCGTTATTACCATTGCCAATAACCTACATGCCAAACCTATAAGAAACATGTCTATTTATATTGCATATCATTTATCATTGTCATTTTATTATAGAAGCACAGTTTTTAACCTTTTTGTTCAACTAGACTTTTGATAGAATGACTTGTCCCAGAAATGCGTGCTATGGAGTGACAGGTGCTCCATAGAACAAGTGAGGTTATAAACATTGCCATCCTGTTTCTAACCATGTCTTTCTTGCATCTCAATGCTGAGACTGGAGTCATGAAATAGCCATCAAGTTAGTGCGATGTTCATTGTATGATAAGACTAGCCAGATAATAAATTGAAGCTCTTTCTCTGTAACTGAGCTGCCAACAGGAAAAAAAAACACCAAAAAACTTCCAAAATCCTTTAGTTTCTGTTTATACATGTCATAACTCACAATGTAATACTTTCTCAGAAGAAGCTGTTGCCCCTTTGATTCACTTTGCATGCATTGTACTTTATGAATGCTGCTATTCATCCCTTTATTCAACATAACAACTTCATAGGTGATAAGTAATTGTTCTTATACAATGATTTTGATGTCACATGATGTGGCATGAAATTTAGAAAAGCATTTGTTATCTGAAAGGAGCTGGATGCAGTCATCGATCATTATTCAGAATGTTTTGCATACCATATGTTCCTTTGTTCTGATTTTGTGGCATTATTATTATAATATTATGATGAAGAGATTTCAACAAAAAGATTGTCAGTATATTTCAATACATACACACATTGGCAATGCCATTCATGACGGCAAACTTTGCGTCCTCAATAATGGCAGAAGTCATATTGATGATATAATACTGATTGACAAAAGAATTGATTTTTTGACTGAAAACCACAGCACGATACTATGCAGAGCATCTGACCTTTGATGGTCAGTGCCTTAAAAAATTTGGCCAATCTGCTGCTGATGGCATTTAGATTAGTGACAACTCAATCTTTGCAGTGGAGACATTTTGAATTCAAGATGTAGAAAACAACGAATTGAAGCTTTGAAAATATTATGGAAAAAAGTGAGTTAGCAAAAAGAATTTCAATAACTGCAAGAACAAGATTAATTTCCTGTTGCCCAGAAGAAAGCCATGTGACAAAGCATTCAGACAAACAACGAGCATCATTTGCATCTTGTTCCATGTGCCCTACTTTCTCGTTGTTTGAGTTGGCATGTTGCACCAACACTCTTTGGGTCACCTTGGTCCTTATCATGCCTCTCATAAAACAAGTGTGTATCAGACAGGCCACTGCAGCTGAGGTGACAGACAAATGTGACATGGTTCAGAAAGACTTTATTTGCATACATGTAGATATGAATTCTATTCAGATGGATTAATTTACTCAAGGACTCTTGTTGAAAAGTAGCCTGCAAGAAAATGACATCTTATGTAAGTTTATTTTATTCTGCCGTGTGCTATATATCCTCTTATCTTTAAGTGCAAAGTAATGCTTTGGTTAGATAGGTGAACTTGGTTTCAGTAAGCAAATTTATAACCAAGGAAGTAACATTGCTCTGTTTGGGTTTGTAGCTTCCCCTCATTCAGATATAACATGCCTACTGGCTTTTTTGCCTTTAAACAATATGTTTGCTCTTTGGGAAAAATGACTGAATAAGAAAATGCAGATGTAACATTCTTTTTCTATTTAAGGAGCAAAACGGGATCATTTGTCAAAAAAAAAAATTAGGTAATGTCAAAATTGACATTCCCATTCCTCACTGATGATAATTGGAACTTTAAAGCAAAAAGCTTTTATATTATGATGAAAGGAAAATGTTAGACTAATTTTCCAGCAATGTTTCCACATTGTTAGACTGACAAAATTGACACATGCAACATATTTACTCGTTTAGGGCTTTGTAGTTCTAAAGGCATATATCAAAATGAATCCGAGCGATCTGATGTATATCATAAGACAAATAGCTATAATGAATTATCCTTTTGCTATTCTTGCTACATATCATATGTTATATATATACAAATAATACCATGAAAGAGTATTCCTACAAAATTTTTGGAGTAGAAACATAACCTCGTAGCATCTGGCAGTCTGGACATATTTGGCAGAAAACTCTCCTTCTTTGATGCTGAACCCATGAGGTCATCATCCCTTGCCAATTCTGAACTTTATATAACATATTGTATCACTTTAAGCCTCATATATCAGTGGGCATTTCTCTTCACATTTGCTGTTGCGTTTTGGGATTTGAACTTTTTGTATGCATTGTGTATCCCAGTGCAAAGACGTTTTATCCTTAGAGGCGTTGCAAGCATAACTATTGGGTAACCAAATCCCACACAACCCTCGGGAGATTCTAGTTGCTCCAGCATAAGCCAGGAGTCAGGAAGGTGTCATGGAATGATGGCTCAAGTGACAGTCAAAATTGAGGCAGAAATTGTATCTTCAGGCAAAGGCAATTTGTTTACTGTGCAATGTGCAATGACAGATGAAGTGCAGTCCAAGCCAGAAGACCTGGTCATTAAATCTCCTTACCTTGTGTCAGTACAAAATGATGCAGATATGCAGTATGGGAAAGTCGAGATCTCATTCTTTTGTGTGTGACTTTGATAAATATGAATGATTTGTCCCAATAGCATTTCAAGTATAGGATTTGATCTCACTAACTGCGTATGAATCATACAGAACAAAATGGCAGGAATAGGGTTATGACCTCAGAAGGATCATTCCAATGCTTTTCTGAAAGCACTTGACATTTGTCAATGGTAATTAGCACAAATCATGATATGAATCATGTCAATCACAAGTAGGATCTCGAGTCCCAATGACAACTCATTTGAAAGCTAAATACTGGATCCATAATCCTCAAAAAACTCCATGTATTTGGATGTCCATCTGTCTCAATGAAGATGAAGTATAGCACAGTTCTGACGCAAATACTGCACTTTGCTGCCCTAAAACTAAGAGTTGTTATTTCACTGGACATGGACAACGCATGCAAATGAAGAATGAAATGCAGAACGTGTCATCTGATGACAAAAAGGATCTTAAACTAAAGGAGCATGCGGCCGCTTAGTGTTTTATGTTATTTCCAGATTCCTTTTAAATAATCAAAGGTGTTCCGCTTTTTGCCATCCCGTGCTGTGTTCATTTCAAAAATAGCAGTGAAAGTCAATTACAAGAGGAAGAGATACACAAATATCTTTCAAGATTTGTAAAAGCTCCCTTAATTGAAAATTGTTCCAAATAACAATCTATATATTTTAATTTTAAACTAGCATAAATTTACAATACTATTTTACAACAAGCCTAGAATAAAGCCAGCGCAAGTGAAGTAAAGTACTGAACTGAAAGACGTTCGAGCATTTTCAAGGAGGAAGTATAGATTGACAATGCATTACCCATTCAGAAGTCCTGTGTGTCAGTAAAAATTACTCTGTAGAGACATATATTGGCCAAGATGATTGCCATATTCTATCCAGGTCCCTAAAATTACCTCCAGGCCTATCATAGGTCTGCAGAAGTAGCCTTTGGATTCTTGCAAGGAACATTTATTTCATGCAATTGTCCAGGCAAGGGCCATTCTTCGAGTGCTTGAAGGCTTCAGCCCAGCCCCCTGTCAGGCCAATCTTGAATAATTTCCAGAATGCCCTTGGTCAGCTACACTTATCATCTACCCAGAGTGTGCTTGACCCTTTATGATTCTAGATCTCCAGCTTCCTTTTGTATGCCAATGATGATATCGCGCCGTGTGCAATTTCAAATTGGTTGGTCTGTGAAGGTCCCAACTTAAGATGTGTATACCGCTGAAGTCCTGTCAGCTATGTCAACTGACCAGTCAATCAATGACATGATTAATCTTTACAAAGTTTCTGTAAATGCATTTTAAAATTTGTGCACAATGTAAATTCAACTTAAAAGGATACGTTTTTAATATAATAAAAATGTTCAATTACAAATGCGTAAAAACCCTTTTCTTGGAAAAAAATGTTTTTATTAATCATCAAATCAGATCTTTTATCTATCTCACAGCTGAGTAACATTAGATCATGTATCTGACATTACCAGTTCCCATTAAATTTTTTTCTGTTTTTGAAACATACAGCAGTTCTGGGAAAGACATTTATGCAGTAATGATGGAAAGAAGTTTATACAGGGGAGGAGAGCAAACTCATGTCATATAATAACGCGTGACATGGTGTGTTTTCTCTGTCAGTAATTGCTATCCCCAAGGATAAAAAAAAAGAGTTCCCACAAGACATGCGCAGTTGCATGGTTGCTTTTTCTTAAATTTTCTCACCTGAAAGCTATTCCTCCAATCTTATCTAGAGGACATTCACTGCAAGTTTCAGAGCTTTCATTAAAAAGTCATGAAATGTTTTTATCGCCATAACAGGAAATATGAGAACAAGTACAGCAGACACATAGGCAATAATAAAATACCAATGAGCATTCAAGACATAATGTCACAGGAAGCTATAACCACCAAATTGCCATTCAAGAATCACATGTAAAGGCATTATATTATGTTTTCGTTCTCTTGTGTGTGGAAATTAAAATTCAATAGTATGCCTGACATTCCAGTCTTGGCTCAAACTTAATAATCTTAAGATTTGAATGTCTTGGCACAACCCTGCCACGCAAAAAAAGTGGGAGACATGTCTCGACTACGGTACTGCCCCCGGGTTGGAAATTTCCCTCCCATCCCCACTAAATTGGGCCTTTCACTAGTTGGCTGTACTGCTGCTCTGCTAGAAGACTCATTTAACTTTTGTTATTACCACTTGGCTGGAATTCGTATCGATATCAAATAGGAGTAGCTATTTCAGAAATTACATTCCTGTCTTCAGTCCTGACATAAAATGTACCTCTTCACTTTAAATGCTTCACACAATAAAACTTCATTTTAATAGTTTATTTGTTTCCTGCTTTGCTGTTTCTGTCTATACCTAAATGTAGCTTTGAGTGAACCTGACAAAGTCAAAGACATATTTCACGGAGGGCAAGGGGGGGGGAGTCTTCAGACCTCCCTGGCATCTTGGCGAATCTTGACCAATATCAGGCCAGAATCGCTGCACAGGTAAAATCTGAAAAATGTTATAATCTCAGGGCAAAAGCAAAATAGCAACAGCCCCTGCCCCTGCCAAATGGCCGTCCCGTACCTGGCATCATATCATCCTTTTTGTGTAACAAAAAAATTAGGTTTCCTCAATTTCTGGCTTGAATGAGTTGAATCATTACAAATTGCGTAGCACTGTATATTTTTGGTAGCAAAAACTTTTCATTAACAAAAGAATGGCCCCATGTGGAACTGACACATGCCTTTAATTGTCATGCTCATATATACAATAATAAGTTAAACACTTCAAACTCATCACGTATATCAAATTAATAAAGTAATGAAGGCCATTACCTACACCTACAGTTGTTCACTACCATTTTATCCAGAAAAATGCATCTTTAGCAGAAAAAAATATTTTTCTTACGAAAACAAAGACAAACAAGTTTCCTGGGCATGAAGGCTATATAAAGAAGAATGCGTATATAAGCACGTGTCTGGGGAGTACATAACTATGAATTTCCAACACACTATTCTCATCAGAAGAAAACGACACTTCCGGTGGATCTTGTTTGGGCAAGCATTTGTATGAATCAGACAATGATGAGGAATGGATGTCTATATCCTGCAGCAATGTGAACCACAAGAAATCTTATAGAAAAGAAACGCTGATATTTTGCTATCTCCTGGATAGATAGAAACATCAATCACAATTTCAGTACATGTAAGACAAATTTTGTAAAGCTTTATGAACCAGCATTTCAAATAAAGGGAGGAGCTATCTTGACTGGTAATCTACATACATTGTATGCTACTGCCAATTGTCCTCTTTCCAGGTGTCACAATAAGGATGATCCTTTACAATGACATGACATTTATTGCTGTTGATTCATAACATAATCTGGTCCTAAAATGACTTCTTGTGTATTTGATGACATGGGAGAACAACATTGTGTGGTTGTGGAAGCCTGATGTGGTTAATTACAAGTGGAGCAGATCTCTTTTGGAACCTCATTCTCATCACAGAAAACTGCAGATGTGTCACACGCAATTAAGCAATAAATGTGACAAAATACTGGGTGTGACATTGTTACAATAAGCAGAGGCAATTTTTAAAAGATGCCAGTTCAGGCTTATACCAAAGTTTTGCAAACTTACAAATTGTATGGTTCAGAAAGCTCAAGAAGGGAGGAGCGGCAATTTCACCTTTTTTAAAAACGCAAGTTTTTTCATACGAACAAAGATGATGAATAGTATTATCAAATTTTTTCCGGCTATGTGCTTGAATGAACTATCTTTTCATATATTTTTTAATGTGGCATTTTGGCCTACTCAAGACCATTTAATCCCCTTAAATACTTTGCAAATGGCCAAACTAATTAAGTAGTATGGCTTTTGAGATCATTGCTGCTCAACATACATAAATGTACAATGTATATCTCGTACTAATTACTCCCAAAGAACGATCACATTGACGTTAGATTAATGGCTATCTGCAGATACATGATCTGGTCTTGAGGCATTTGATGACATGTGGAAATAATAATGATGCAGGGTTGTCACTAATGTGCACACTTGATGTGGGTAATTACAGGTGAAGATGATCCTGTCAATAAGCTCATTTTCAACAAAGGAAACCGAGGATACTTCACAAATGATTAATCCCGAGGTGTCACAGCATCCTGATGCAATCAGTGGCTTTCATGAATATGGTTGTTACCCAAACAAAGAAACTTTGATTCAATTGTGATGCTTGCACAAGCAGATGTCAACAAGACTTTTTATAAAGTGAAGGTTTTTGGTTGAAATGACCTTTACAGCCAAAGTAATTTTAGAGGTAGTATTGGCACCGCTGACACACCATTATAATAAACAGTCATCACTCGCATGCTAGCACAAAATAACCGGCATATTTTTCCCAAAATTAACATAGGCCTATTGAATAAAGAAAAGCTGCGAGTCCGCATATTCACAGCACAATGTGCCTCCCTGTACTAATATGCAGGGTCTTAGTGGTAGTATTGAATAAACGGATCGAGTGATATCAATCTTGCCAGTCTCCCAGTATAGACTGAGCTTTATTTAGCAAGTCTTTGTGTGAGTTTCTTTGTTACGGTGTGACTTTCAAGTTCTTGTTCCATTGTAGCCAATGGACAGTGTTACGCAAGTAAGATGGGTATAGGATGTCGCTTCATGACAATGGAGTTTCTCTTTCACTTGCTATAACTTCAGGCAGATGCCGCAGATTTGCTGTTACACATGGTTGAGTTGTGGTAGATCCATTGATTTCTTTTATTTCAAACAATTGCTCTTGCACCTTGATTAAGACATTTCTCCTGCAGTTCTTTTCTAACAATGGAACAGAGGGGATGCCCCTAAAATAAACGCAAACAACATTATTTTGCATTTACACTTTATTCCAAAAAGTGTCTGGAAATAAGTTTTATGGCTCTTCATTTTGAAATGAAAGGGGTTGTGACACTGTGCAGATATCCTTTTTTTTAGCAGCTGACACGAATATTTCACTGAATGATGTGCAGAAGTTCCGCCTGCAAGCACAACAACCAGATTTCTTTTGTTACTGTTTTTGTGCTACAGTGATAGTCTGAGACAGACCCATTAGTAAATAGCATTGGATGTTGCTGGTTGCAAACTGGCTTTTCTGTCTCAATTACTGCACTAGTTGGTGCTGAGTAGGAGGCACATTATGCATATTTTTGTTACGGCTGCCCTGAGGTTTGAATGGCATGACAACACTTAAATGGTAAATTCTTATTGTTTTTCGTATTATTTGTCTGATTCTCTTAATAAATTATTTTTCTCCGATTTTCATGAAAATTGGCCACAGGGTGCCTCTGGGCCTAAAACTGACCCATACCTGAAACAAGTTACCTTGACCTTCTTTAAGGTCACAGGGCCTTTTAAACATGGAAATTCCTTCATTTTGACAGCCCAGTTCTCTGTAACCACCGGCAGTGGTCTCATATCAGTAAGTATGTCTTAGTCAATTTTGTTTTGCTGTATTACAGCGCAAACATTTTTGAAATCGCTTAAGCATAACTGGAGCAATGACAAAAACACCGTTTTCCGTTACCATCCAGAATTTCATGAACTACAATAGGTAGCAATTAGCTGATGGTTCCAGAAGCCAGTATCTGGGAGCGGTGCACGTATTATTTTTCATGCAAATATTTGCAACGGTTACGGAGCAGTGGTCATTTTAATGAAACGAGTCTGCGCAGTACAGGGTGTGGGTTTTCGAAAACCATGAAGGTGTGATTTTAGGTCATGTAAATGTATAACAAACTACCCTTAACATAACCCCAAAACCCCATGCAGCCCTTCAGATTTGACATTGACCTCATTTTTCAAGGTAATTTGACCCGTCAAAGTTGAAATATAGGCGATTTTCAAAAATTCTTGAAATTATCTTCTTTTTTTTTCACATATCAGTCTCATCTCTTGGATTCTGGAAGGCACTAGCAAGTCTGTTTGATGCCTGAAATCAGAATTCAAATATCTTTTCATACTGATTTTTAAAAAAATCACAAATATTGTTTACTGTACGACATGTAAAAACACCCTATTTTAGCTAATTTGACAGGTAAGTATTGATGCTTCACAGTTCAAAAAATGAAATGATGCCCCTTTATCACATACATGTATGTTCAAACACTGTTATTTAGTGTCAGAAAGTCTACAAGCACAATTATGCTTCTTATGTTGAAAAACATCATACACTGAAGTCTCATTCATCAGACCTTGAAGAACCATTCTGTCTGAATGACACTGAAAATTGCGAATGCTGTCTGCTGTTATAGTCAAACAACTTGGCCAACAAGTGCAGCAAACAAAGCAACTTCAGATATTTAAGATATCATGAGAGTAAAAAATATTTGCTGTCTCGATATGTTGCAAATATCTTAGACCACTCTTACAAGTAAGCGTGACCATTCAAGTTGCACAAAACCAAACATTGTGAAAGACAAGCGGCTTTATTTTTATTTTGGCTGTCCGTACCAGTAGGTCCCTGTATGATGTACGGAAGTTTGAAGCATAACATAACAACAAGGTTTCTTTGTGTTACTGATCCTTTCATTTGATTTGATAGTCTGAGATAGACCCATTAGTAAATAGCATAAGATGTTGCTGTTGGCAGACTGGCTTTTCTGTCACAATTACTGTACTGCTGGAGTTGATGCAGAGTAGAAGGCACATTATACAACACTCTTTTTATTCGGCTGGTCTGAGGTTTGTCTGGCCTTTTCTCACAGGGTGTTTCCTGAGAACAAGCATTCCCATGGCATATATTTCCAGAGCCCACTATTGTGAAGTATCCGTTTTATGTTCTACAGCCAGAAATGACCCTTTTGTGAACTGCGAATATGAAACAGAATAAAATGCCAAGTTGAAATATATACACTTTAAGATTTAGTGACTGAAAAAAAAAGTAAAAGCCCAGGTTAATTCCTCTTTTGCCTGTTTAGTCAAACTAATTCTAAATACATGATATGATTGTGTTTTTTTCCCTGAAATATAATCATAAGTATGTTATAAATATGTATGTGGAATATATTAATATACTAGCATTTGCCCGTTGTTATAATGTCTAATGCTAATGTTTAGAAGTTCAAGCTAAGATGCATGAACTATGAAGTAGAGGGCAGCATAGGTCAGTTGGAAAAAAAGGCTGCAGCACCCTCTTGAGTTGTTGATGACAAAAGGGTTTTGTGATGACAGTGCCAACAGTGGGTGATTAGCCCAGATTGTAATTAGCACAACTAATGAGAGTTGAGGGACTGGAGTGTCCATTGCAATTCCTCATGTGAAGTGATGGTTTTAGAGGTAACTTTGTACCAGGAATGTGAATTCACTTTATAAATATTTTACCTTCTGTAATATTAGCCAGTATTAGTTTAACTCTGTTTAATAAATTATTCTTATCAATAGCAATTTAGCTTTAACAAGCAAGTTACCAAGTAATGTTTACTGTTGTTAGCAGTTGTTAATTGTTGAGCAATTTAGAGAAACACTTGTATTATTTGCAGTTTGTTTAATAGCACATGTTAGTACACTTGAACTTAGGCAATTCATTTGTTGTCTTAGGTGCCATTCAAGCTGTGTGTTCTTCTATATAAGGACAAGGATGCAGTTAGGCAAGACAGAAACCCCACTCAGGGTAAGGTCTTTCTTGGGCTAATTTAATGTTATAAAACTACTTCTGTAGCATTTTACACATGTCCAAGTGACTTTTAGTTTCTCATTTGTTAGCATTTGTCAACTCAATTACAGCATATTAGCATTCATTATACACTATGCATTGTATTTATACATGTCTTTTCCGTATCAATTTACAGGGTTTTTTACAACCTGGATATCATCTTTAATAAACATCTTTGAACTGCCATTTGGTTGTTGAGTCAACTTAATAACCCCTGGAGCATATATAGAAGAACACACAGCTTGAATGGCACCTAAGACAACAAATGAATTGCCTAAGTTCAAGTGTACTAACATGTGCTATTAAACAAACTGCAAATAATACAAGTGTTTCTCTAAATTGCTCAACAATTAACAACTGCTAACAACAGTAAACATTACTTGGTAACTTGCTTGTTAAAGCTAAATTGCTATTGATAAGAATAATTTATTAAACACAGTTAAACTAATACTGACTAATATTACAGAAGGTAAAATATTTATAAAGTGAATTCACATACCTGGTACAAAGTTAAATGCTCATGCAAAATCTCCACTGAACAGTTGCTTAGCTAGCAGCTGAAGAGACAGTCAAAAGTGAGAGAGAGCAAAGCCTGTCAAACAGTTTTGTTGCCTATAGAAGGATTAACCACCTTCAGTAAGAAATTAGAATTAACCACTGGATCGCCCTGTCATCTGGTGGTCTGTAGGAACACCACAGGTATCCTAATGATACAAACTTCAAATGGCATACTACTGTAAAATATCCCTTTATGGGACGTAATGGGGAATGAACAAATAGCAACAAAACCTGCTGCCACAGAGCCCCGGGTGAAAGGAAAAACTGTCCTCAGTTTGACATAATAAAGAGCTAAATTGACCGTACCTGTATGAAGGAATTCATATAAACTACATAGCTAATATTTCTTAATTTGAAAATGTTAATTGACTCACAACATTGTGACGACAACCAAAACTGCTAAATTAAACCAGTAGAATCTAAGAACTTGTTTTATGACATTCTTCCTCAAAATCACATAATATATATGACAAATCGATTACATAATCATTTACAAAAAGTATAACAAAATAACTTAATCTAACATGATAAAACCAATAAAATCATTTTGACATTTTAGCCTTTTAGTTTTCACAAGCACAAGTCGAGTAGACGGTTCTCCATCCTCCTGAAATTGCATGTGCGAGATGCTGATTGAAGGGTGTAAGAAGTACTTGAATTGATGAACGATGTGTTGCGAAGATTGCACAAGAAATGCATTGATAATGAACGACTGTCTGGTAGGAATGTAGAAATACTGAAGAAGTGTCTCAAATAAATGGTTGAAGCACACAAATTATGTAATGATACCGTCAAAATTTTAGACAAAAAATTTTTTTCGCAATGTCTTGACTTGATATAAATAGAACACCTGGGGGCAATGTTCCTTAACAAACCACAAATACACAAAGTCAACATACTCAAATTTTCAAAGTAAACGTTCCCAAGACAACTGTTGCGTTGCCACTGTTCACACGGAATCTCACCACAGGTGAAGGGACCTTTTCTTGAGACCTTGGGCATTGAAGAATTGCAAGAAAGCTGACCAGTCGAGTTCCAGCCGATGAAAGTCATCGAAGTTTTGCTTTCATGTTTGCTTATGTTGGTAGACTCATTTGTAGGTAGATCGAAGTGAATGTTGGAGTCCACACAACTACTAACAAAATAACTAACGTATGCTGCTAACACATTAAACAATTTCAGAACAAAATAACCTAAATCACAAAGCAGCTGAAAACACACATTTTGGTAGAACAGTTCAGCTTGAAGAACAAATTTTTCACGGATGTCACCAGACAATGTCATATTGAATAATTACTAATGCACTTTCAAAATTGTTAAAATCATTAAAATTGGTGCTTGGAAGTCCGGACTGATAACTTCAGCGTGAAAGATGACACACTGTCAATGATATGTTGATTGAAGAAATGGCCCATGCTTACAGGTTGAAGTGACATAAATAGTGATACTGAATGTATAACAAAGTGTCGGCCGACAAAGGTCACTTAAAGTGCTCACACTGATTTATATTAATTCAGTGCAGTCAAAACTGTAACACGAAGCTCATTAAAGTTCGTTGAAGTTTATTAGGTTGTAAAAAACCCTGTAAATTGATACGGAAAAGACATGTATAAATACAATGCATAGTGTATAATGAATGCTAATATGCTGTAATTGAGTTGACAAATGCTAACAAATGAGAAACTAAAAGTCACTTGGACATGTGTAAAATGCTACAGAAGTAGTTTTATAACATTAAATTAGCCCAAGAAAGACCTTACCCTGAGTGGGGTTTCTGTCTTGCCTAACTGCATCCTTGTCCTTATATAGAAGAACACACAGCTTGAATGGCACCTAAGACAACAAATGAATTGCCTAAGTTCAAGTGTACTAACATGTGCTATTAAACAAACTGCAAATAATACAAGTGTTTCTCTAAATTGCTCAACAATTAACAACTGCTAACAACAGTAAACATTACTTGGTAACTTGCTTGTTAAAGCTAAATTGCTATTGATAAGAATAATTTATTAAACACAGTTAAACTAATACTGACTAATATTACAGAAGGTAAAATATTTATAAAGTGAATTCACATACCTGGTACAAAGTTAAATGCTCATGCAAAATCTCCACTGAACAGTTGCTTAGCTAGCAGCTGAAGAGACAGTCAAAAATGAGAGAGAGCAAAGCATGTCAAACAGTTTTGTTGCCTATAGAAGGATTAACCACCTTCAGTAAGAAATTAGAATTAACCACTGGATCGCCCTGTCATCTGGTGGTCTGTAGGAACACCACAGGTATCCTAATGATACAAACTTCAAATGGCATACTACTGTAAAATATCCCTTTATGGGACGTAATGGGGAATGAACAAATAGCAACAAAACCTGCTGCCACACATGGTTGAGTTGTGGTAGATCCATTGATTTCTTTTATTTCAAACAATTGCTCTTGCACCTTGATTAAGACATTTCTCCTGCAGTTCTTTTCTAACAATGGAACAGAGGGGATGCCCCTAAAATAAACGCAAACAACATTATTTTGTATTTACACTTTATTCCAAAAAGTGTCCGGAAATAAGTTTTATGGCTCTTCATTTTGAAATGAAAGGGGTTGTGACACTGTGCAGATATCCTTTTTTTTAGCAGCTGACACGAATATTTCACTGAATGATGTGCAGAAGTTCCGCCTGCAAGCACAACAACCAGATTTCTTTTGTTACTGTTTTTGTGCTACAGTGATAGTCTGAGACAGACCCATTAGTAAATAGCATTGGATGTTGCTGGTTGCAAACTGGCTTTTCTGTCTCAATTACTGCACTAGTTGGTGCTGAGTAGGAGGCACATTATGCATATTTTTGTTACGGCTGCCCTGAGGTTTGAATGGCATGACAACACTTAAATGGTAAATTCTTATTGTTTTTCGTATTATTTGTCTGATTCTCTTAATAAATTATTTTTCTCCGATTTTCATGAAAATTGGCCACAGGGTGCCTCTGGGCCTAAAACTGACCCATACCTGAAACAAGTTACCTTGACCTTCTTTAAGGTCACAGGGCCTTTTAAACATGGAAATTCCTTCATTTTGACAGCCCAGTTCTCTGTAACCACCGGCAGTGGTCTCATATCAGTAAGTATGTCTTAGTCAATTTTGTTTTGCTGTATTACAGCGCAAACATTTTTGAAATCGCTTAAGCATAACTGGAGCAATGACAAAAACACCGTTTTCCGTTACCATCCAGAATTTCATGAACTACAATAGGTAGCAATTAGCTGATGGTTCCAGAAGCCAGTATCTGGGAGCAGTGCACGTATTATTTTTCATGCAAATATTTGCAACGGTTACGGAGCAGTGGTCATTTTAATGAAACGAGTCTGCGCAGTACAGGGTGTGGGTTTTCGAAAACCATGAAGGTGTGATTTTAGGTCATGTAAATGTATAACAAACTACCCTTAACATATCCCCAAAACCCCCTGCAGCCCTTCAGATTTGACATTGACCTCATTTTTCAAGGTAATTTGACCCGTCAAAGTTGAAATATAGGCGATTTTCAAAAATTCTTGAAATTATCTTCTTTTTTTTCACATATCAGTCTCATCTCTTGGTTTCTGGAAGGCACTAGCAAGTCTGTTTGATGCCTGAAATCAGAAATCAAATATCTTTTCATACTGATTTTTAAAAAAATCAAAAATATTGTTTACTGCACGACATGTAAAAATACCCTATTTTAGCTAATTTGACAGGTAAGTATTGATGCTGCACAGTTCAAAAAATGAAATTATGCCCCTTTATCACATACATGTATGTTCAAACACTGTTATTTAGTGTCAGAAAGTCTACAAGCACAATTATGCTTCTTAAGTTGAAAAACATCATACACTGAAGTCTCATTCATCAAACCTTGAAGAACCATTCTGTCTGAATGACACTGAAAATTGCGAATGCTGTCTGCTGTTATAGTCAAACAACTTGACCAACAAGCGCAGCAAACAAAGCAACTTCAGATATTTAAGATATCATGAGAGTAAAAAATATTTGTTGTCTCGATATGTTGCAAATATCTTAGACCACTCTTACAAGTAAGTGTGACCATTCAAGTTGCACAAAACCAAACATTGTGAAAGACAAGCGGCTTTATTTTTATTTTGGCTGTCCATACCAGTAGGTCCATGTATGATGTATGGAAGTCTGAAGCATAACATAACAACAAGGTTTCTTTGTGTTACTGTTCCTTTCATTTGATTTGATAGTCTGAGATAGACCCATTAGTAAATAGCATAAGATGTTGCTGTTGGCAGACTGGCTTTTCTGTCACAATTACTGTACTGCTGAAGTTGATGCAGAGTAGAAGGCACATTATACAACTCTCTTTTTATTCGGCTGGCCTGAGGTTTTTCTGGCCTTTTCTCACAGGGTGTTTCCTGAGAAAAAGCATTCCCATGGCATATATTTCCAGAGCCCACTATTGTGAAGGATCCGTTTTATGTTCTACAGCCAAAAATGACCCTTTTGTGAACTGCGAATATGAAACAGAATAAAATGCCAAGTTGAAATATATACTCTTTAAGATTTAGTGACTGAAAAAAAAGTAAAAGCCCAGGTTAATTCCTCTTTTTCCTGTTTAGTCAAACTAATTCTAAATACATGATATGATTGTGTTTTTTTTCCTGAAATATAATCATAAGTATGTTATAAATATGTATGTGGAATATTTATACTAGCATTTGCCAGTTGTTATAATGTCTAATGCTAATGTTTAGAAGTTCAAGCTAAGATGCATGAACTATGAAGTGGAGGGCAGCATAGGTCAGTTGAAAAAAAAAAGGCTGCAGCACCCTCTTGAGTTGTTGATGACAAAAGGGTTTTGTGATGACAGTGCCACCAGTGGGTGATTAGCCCAGATTGTAATTAGCACAACTAATGAGTTGAGGGACTGGAGTGTCCATTGCAATTCCTCATGTGAAGTGATGGTTTTAGAGGTAACTTTCAAGTTGGGATGAAGTGGTAGGAGAAAACCTTAGGGTTGAGATGAGTGAAGGGGCCACCGCAAATATATAGATAGATCATGTAACCAGAATATCATAATACGATGTTTTGACGGGAGCTCAAACTTGTAGTACTCAGTATATGACATAGTGAGACTGTGTTGACATATGCCAAGTCACTGAGTCAACATCGCGATGCAACCCGCCACTCCATGCAGAGTACTACGATGATCCTTGTGCACTGATATCTGAAAAGTGTGCAATTACTATACAAAGGCATCCAAATCATGCCAGCGCAATGTAGTCTTTGGTCATAATTTTCCTGATCTACAATTCTGAAATGCATGGTTATTTTTTTAATTGTTTATATATTCTCTGTTCTTCTGAGAACAGTGTTACATATACATAGTCTCTCTGTGCGCTTATGTTATTGTTATATTGTGAAATTGCCGACAGAAAATAAAATTTTACTTACTTACTTACTTACTTACTTATAGTAAATTCCTAATGATGTTGTCTGAAGCAGGTGAGAGAGAAGCTCCCTTCTACACTATGAAACAGACATGCATACCAGATTTAATGGTGTGAAGCTATTGTATATACTACAATGCTGCCTTAACAGTCTTGTAACTTTAAAAATAGACCATAGAATTTAGTGAAAAGCCTAGAGCTATTAGACAGCCAAAGTTTATGAGAAAGCTTAGCATAAAGCAACTTTTCTAATTAATTTTGTCATCTAAATTAAAGTGATCAATGTTATTGTCGGCATCCTGCTCACCTTTTTGAGAAACTTCAAGATTTCTGCTGAAACATGCCATATTTTATATTATGAAATATATTCAGTATTATCACCAAAATTCTAATGTGAGATCTGTACAACAATAAACAGTCACTGTTCTAGGATAAACATGAACAAATCACTAGACTCGATAATTTCCATACTTAAAGTTGTGTATGTTATTGCGTTTGCTTTAGAGTGTTTGTACACCCTGCTTTGTTGAATGTGAGATTGTAAGTTTTCAAGCATCGCCAGTTCCTTACAACAATTGACATGATTTCTTTCACCAGTAATTAACTACATTAAGCATGCACATCATCAGATTATTATTTCCAAATGTCATGAAATGGCTAAATACCAGATTACTGTTTCTGTATCAATGACCATCAAATCAACAGCAACGATAAGTATCAACCTCATTGTTAAAGTTATAAAGATAGCAAATAACATATCATGCAAGGTATACATGAATGTTGAACTGGCACGGGGCATGGTACTGCTACTAAATGGGTAACTAATATACTCATAATTTCGCATCTTTCAGAAAGAAACCAGTTAGTAGGCATGTAGTCAGATGACAGGGAAGGACCGCCGAAGGTACTAATTACATGTTTTGACAATTCATATGACACTGTATGGGAGAGAAGTGTGCCTGTGTTGTATAAATGTGAAAACAAATTTGAGCTATGAACTACAATTTTTGTTCTAAGATCAATTTATATTACCCATTTATTCAGCATTCTAAAATTGGTTTTGAAAGTTATATAACAGCTTGCCTTAACCTGTATCTAAACAATTTTTTTAAGCAATTTTGACATCTGCTTTTTTTACTCAGTGATCAATTGCGCGAGTGAAATGTTTGCATCTTTTTGTGATGATAACAAGTTTCCATGATGAGATCCACTTCACCTGTAATTAACCACATCAGGCTTGCACAGCCTCGCATTGTTGCCACCCCGTGTCATCAAATACATTAGGACCAGATTATGTTTCTGTGTGAACAGCAATGAATGGCCTGCCCGTGTAAAGTATCATCCTTATTAGGACACTTGGTGAAATGGAAATTCCCATCGAAGAGCTTGTCAACAAAGGCTAATTTTTATCTCCACATTAGTAACTAGCTCATAAAGCTTTATTCACACTTCTAGAAATTAGTGAAACAAGTGGCATCAGCTGAAGGTCTAGCATTTCCGTTATCAATGTCATATTTTTACAATGATTCTATGATGCTTACAATTTGTATGCAGGGTTTGCAAAAACAAATATGTTGTAAGTATTTACACATGTTTATACACTGGTTCTGTAATTTGTACAATTTATGTGAAGTCTTTCCAAAATAATTTGTAGAATTAAAGTTGGAAACTTTATCTGAAAATGGAAAGAACGTATTCCCAGCATATTCCCATTTGAACAAATACATTTGGTTTGCATTTATTTCAAAATTAGTCTGTGCATAAAAGTAAAAGAACTTATGACTCATGATTGACAGAAAATACAACATCTACAGGCTGTTTGTTTGTTGTCAAGCTGCAATAGCAGCAATACCACCTTTATGATTTGCTTCTTTGACCAGATGTAATTATGAGATGATAAGAGAGTTAGGCCATTTACTTAGTACTCAGGCAACATGAATATGACACTTGAATTAAACCATAATTGAAATGGTTGGTATTGATTTCAGAATACAAATCATTTTATATCAACATTTCTCTTAAATTTTATGATGAATGACAGCTTATGAATACAAGATGCAGAGGAAATGTGAGGGAAGTGTCTTTTGGGCTAATACATTGGCCTGGAAATGATATAGTAGTATATTCCATTCTCATTTTATAATGTAATCCAACTATTCATACTCTTATTAACAAGAACATTTGATGACGTCAATTGTTTGCCATGACCTTGGTTTTAATGAGCAATGTCTAAAATATAGATTACGACAATTATATTAATGTGTTTTGGTCATCAAAATAATAGGAGCCCAAATTTCAGCAAAAGAAATAAATTGCTGACATTTACATAAATTAAAAACATGAATATCTCACCATTTTGCTACATTAATACGAATAATGGGACCTATCCATGGTGGTAATAAGGTAAATTGTAGTTAGATTATTTGGGCATAATAAGTTACGTTCAGCTCAAAAATGTGTTTTGTAACAGCAGAAAATTAAAATGCAAGAAAAAGCACGGAAAAAGTACAATTCAAGCAGCGTTAACCATATCGGTCATCTGAAATTCTTTCCCCGTGCACAAAGTAACTTTTTTTTAAACATGTTTTTAAATTATCTTTTGCACCGCACTCATCTTAGAACGTAGGTAACTCAATAGTATGTCCTTTTAGAAAGTTGTGATTAGAGCTTGGTTCAGGTTATTATTCTCCCTTATAATAGGCTTCCAAAAAATGTGTTCCAAAGTGACGCCTAAATGAAAGAGTATATTTGAACAGTAAAAGTTCACAATGAAACGGTCCTATACCAACAATAATCAAGAAGAGCCAGTATCTAGCAATGTTAGTTCTGAAGATATATCCTTCTAAAATCCCAAATCCATTTGATGTCACAAAACGGGGGTTTCTATAGGTTATTCAAAAATTTACAGCTAAATAACGAGCAATTGCACCACATTAATCTTACAGCATCTGTTAGTAAATAATATTTTCTTTCAGACTGTTTTGGTTTGAACTTGGTTCAGGTTGTCAGACATTTGCAATTAGGC
The DNA here is from genome assembly GCA_026936325.1 of Platynereis dumerilii. Classification (NCBI taxonomy): domain Eukaryota; kingdom Metazoa; phylum Annelida; class Polychaeta; order Phyllodocida; family Nereididae; genus Platynereis; species Platynereis dumerilii. The sequence continues at coordinate 5,913,816 of JAPTHN010000026.1, read as the reverse complement.
GCTGAAGTTTCTAAGCTGTAGGTTTTCGCAAGTTGTTGCTCTCCTATATCACAAACACTAAATACCTGGTATGCTTGATTTTTGCCCAGAATGTTAAAACTCTATGACAACTTGAACTTCTGCAAAAATCAACCTTCTCTCTTTAAAACTTTCCTTGCTTCTGCCTATCAAACACGGCACCCAGAAAATTATGCTAAATGAACGAGCACATTTGAACAGCCACAGTTACCAGAAATACAGTCCATTTAAGGTCACAAGAACGGAGGCGAAAATGACGAAACATTACTCTCATTTTTATTTTGCAGCAAAAGCTATTGAAGATAGAGACCTGAAATTTTGCATTATCTTGATTTGAGATATCTGAAGGTGGGAAGATTTTCAGAAATTTGATGAAAAGGCATGGTTTGACCCTTGCATAAAAAAACAATGTTCAAAAGGCTTAGGAAAGCTTCTTACAATTTAGTGACTCAAAAAGACTAATAAAAGCCCATTTTAATTCTGCTTTTGCACGTTAAGTCCAACTGATTCTGAAGACATCCTGAGAGGATGACATGTTTCTGAAATAAAATCATAAGTTACCCATAAAATGTATCTATATCATGTAACAAAAATATTATATGATGCATTGACAGTGGCTCAGACTTGTAGTACTAGGAATATGACATTTTGATACTGTGTTGACATATGCCCAGTCACAGACAGAGTCCATATTGTTAAACAACTCGCCACACCATATGGAGAACTATGACAGATATCTGAAAAGTTGTTGACTAGGATATTTATTTGTCAAACACCCCCAGTTCCCTCTGATGCATTTCACCAGTTATTGGCCGCATTACAGCATGCATACACGATTATTATTTCCACGTGTCATAAAATGGGTTAAAACGTGATTATGTGCCAGTATCAATGGACTATTATACAATACAATGTACAGCTGAATGTAGAGCCAGCACGAGGCATGACCATGATATTTATTATCGTTTTCATAGATGTGTGTTTTTCTAAAAAAACTTCGTTTTGCAGTTAAATCGTGACATCAGAGGGTATCGGTGAATGTGACTGGTCTGAACTTCAACCTGTGACACTCAGTTTAGAATTTGACATTACAGTTTTTGACAAAGGGTTCTAAAACTGCCAGGCACTGTTATTTTTTTGTACAACCGAAACAAACAACTTCTGTCTAAGCCGAGTGTTGCACCTCACCAGAAGAGTGTCAACATGCTCATTGAGGTTTATTCACGATTGACCATATGGTCAAGACACAGATTCACAGCTTCAGGTGTTATCAACTGCCAGTTTACTTCACAGCTTCAATTCTTCTTTTGTATTTGACCACTTCTGGCTCAGTTTTGTTTCAGTTACAGAACAATGACAAACAACAAATTTCTTACAATGGGATGGTGGGCATTGATTAGAATTGAGCTGAACATCCAGATTTTCAGGGGGGAGGGCCTTGGAATTTTTCCTCAATGGGAAATTATATTTTATTTTGTGGTGACAGCGACATTAATTATTTATTTTTCAAGCATCCCATATCCCAAAATTTTCATTTCTAAATCAAGCAACACCCGTTAATAAAAACCCCACCAGAAATATTTATTTTAAGAATGACCAGAAAGAGTTTATTCATTTTTTATTTAAAAAAATAAAAATCCAAACCAGAGCTTGTCACAAATTTAAAAAAAATTCATATCAACTGACTCTCTCTTTTCATAATCACAGATCATAATATATTTTCATTCAGTAGCAACCTGCATGAATGATGGGACTTGCCAAAAATTACTTATAGTTCATGTGAGGCAAAACATTTGAGCAATTTTTAAAATTTAATTTTCTCATATTATGCCCTGTATGTTAGAAACAATTAAGAGACCTCATGGTAGGATAGGCCTACACTGGCACACACTCACCAATCCACAAATTCCCTAACCTAAACCCCTCCTATCCTCACGTAGCCTCAAATTCCCTCATCTTACCTTAAATTCCCTCACCTGGCCTCAAATACCATCAACTAGTCCCTCACTCAACCAAACTCAGCTCAACTCAACTACCCCCAGCTTTACCCTCTGTATCCCTCAACGACCGTTGGTTACCCAATCATCACAGTGGTTACCCTGTTATGCCCAATGCGCACTAGAATCGCATGCGATCCCCTCGGATGCGATGCTGTTGCAACCCGGGATCGTAAGTAGGTGCACACTGTATTACCCACCTACCAACTTGTGGCAACCCCGAATTAGAAATGGGGTAAAATCAAGCCCTCCTGGTTGTTTCAACCCCTTTTTGGTCTGCCACAGTATCGCAAGTCAATGCACACTCAGAAAATCCCAGAAAAATAATAAAAGGTCCATTAAAACCTGTGACGGCAAGTCAATTAAATAGCATCGCAAGTTGGTCCACACGACGGAATATTTATAGATCCATCATTGGTTGTCCCGACAGGAAACGAAAACTGAACAGTATGTATTTATTTTAAAAAAAAACAACTCCCAAGCCCCCCCCCCCACCCTTGATATGAAATGTGCTCCCTGAATGTTGAATAAAAGCAAGGTTCTAATCCTTGAGGTTTGGCAATCACACAAATCTGGGCTGTTATTCACGCTGTCTCTTGGTTATATCTTTAAAGTAACCAGGCATGAATGTTCACCAAACTGCTAGTGGTCAAAAATAAAAGAGACTTTTCAAACAGTGGTCAAATACAATAAAATTGCAATAACTGTGACACAACTCAAAAAGGTGTCTGGCCATATGGTCAATCGTGAATAAACCTCAATGCTTTCCAACCAAAGTGCGTTATTGTTTTTCACAAGACACTAGTCATAAAAATTTCCAATACATTTTGTTGTCAGTCATTGTTAGGGGTGACCATGGGGGGCTTGGAGTTTTCCACAATGGAAAATTATATATTTCATGATAACGGCAGCAGTAATTATTTATTTCAAGTGCTTCCCAAATATTCATTCACCTCGTTCAGAAATACTCCACAAGCAATGATTCAATTCAAGACTGCCCAGAAAGAATTTATTTATTTCACTAAAACTGAACAAAAAATAGTTATTTCACCAAAGCTGAGCAATAAATTATTTATTTTAAAAAACTCCAACCCTCACCCTCGATATTAAATCGTCACCCCTAACTTTCCTTTGAAGACAAGTAGTCAGTTTGATTCAGTTGCAGTTCATTGAAGCATTTGTCAACCAGTGTATTTATCAAAGATAAACATACATAATCCATGTGTCAATGCATTTAGTCAGTTTCTCGAAATCTGAGGTTGTGATACGAAGTTATGCAACTAAAGTCTAGACATTTTATTTTGGCAGTAAGTTTTTAGCAAATAAAACAATCCATGATTAAGTCTGAGGTTAAATTTTTGGTTTATTAGGGTGGTTACACCATGACCAAGCATGCTTTGAACTAAATTTATGTCTTCTAATCCCCTTGCTTTATCATACAGGCACTTACAATGCAAAATTGCTGCTGCTCTTCAGCACATTTAGAGCTATTTTTAGCCTTCTGTTGTGATGTCATCAGCATTGTTGGCTCTATGACATCACTGAAACAATGGTGACGTTACAATAGCAGCAATTTAAGCAGAAGAAGAAAATGGCTTCTTGGGTTGTGTTGACAGCAATGTTATTCTAATGGGACTACCTCAAAATTAGGGCTACAAGATGCCAATACTTCCAAATGTTTATGAAACTGTTTGGTCGGAGTGTCAGGAACAGGAGGAGACAAGAATTTTTGTCCAGAGTCAGGTATGTTTTTAATAATCAGCCAAAAACTTACTGCCACAAAAAAATGACTGGACTTTAAATCTGTGACATAACAGTTTTTGGATAAAGCAAAGTACAAAGTTGAAAAACAAACAGCTATGAAAATGATAATAATGTGTAACTAATTTACTCATTATTTTAACATACTTTTGATAGAATGATGGCTGTGAAGATATTTATGACAATGTGCAAACAATAAAATATGAAATAGTGTGGGAGGATTGTGTGCTGTATTGTAAAGACAAATTGGTGCTATTTATGTCTTATGTCTTACTTTTTCTTAAAGTGATCTGTTTGTTATGCAGGAAAACCAATTATATCCAATAATTGCAGCAGTAAATTGCTTACTCTCAACCATGACATCCTTTTGAGTAAATAACATTACTATGGTGTACGAAATGAAGCCTGTGTAAAAGTTATCTGACTAATAGGAAGCAGTATGTTAACTTTAATGAAACTAACTCGAACATGCTACCTATTAAAACAGGAGTACCACAAGGCTCTATACTGGGCCCACTATTTTTCCTAATTTACTTAAATGACTTTAACAGATCCTCAAATATATTCAAATTTATTATATATGCAGATGATACCACCCTGTTATCATCACTATTCCTTGAAGATGGATCTGACCTGTCTACTCAGCAATCAACTCTGAACAATGAACTTGAAAATGTAAATAATTGGCTCAAAGTGAACAAGCTTTCTCTGAATGTAAATAAAACCAAATTAATGATTTATAGCACTCCACAAATGCGTCCACCAATTCTGAACATTTCCATCGAAAATAATGGCATTACGCAAGTGGATACTTTTGACTACCTTGGAGTGACAATAGACAGTTGCCTGTCATGGAAAGCACATGTGCAAAAAATAGGGAAAAAAATAAGTAAAGTTACAGGAATTATGAGCCGTCTGAAACATTTCATACCTTCTGACACATTACTGATCCTTTACAACTCCCTAATTTTTCCTCATCTGATATACGGTACCCTGCTTTGGGGTCATAAGTTGAAGATAATCCAGAAGCTTCAGAAAAAAGCTGTGAGAACATTGGCAAAGGCAAAATACAATAGCCATACGGAACCTATTATGAAGAAATACAATATTCTGAAAATTGAGGATGTGGTGAAACTACAGGAATATAAATTTTGCTATAAGCTTACCAATAACTTACTACCATACTACTTTAATTCTTATACACTCGTACGATTTAGAGATATTCACAATTATGAAACGAGACAAAGTAATATTCTGGTGCTCCCAAGGGTAAAATACCAACTATGTAAATGTTCTATTAAAATCCGTTTGCCGTTGATTATTAATAACTTACCTTCTGATATCCAAGACAAATTTAGCACCCATAGCTTATTTGGCCTTTGTTTCTATTATAAACGAATAACAATCTCAAATTACGAAAGTACATGTCTCTTACGGGACTGCTACATCTGTAATTCTCGCTAATTCTAACAGACTGAAAATCAAAACAACGATCTATATTCCCCACCATTAACCCATTCTATTATTATCCTAATTAATTCTTCTTTTCTTTTCAAATTTAAAAGGTCCAGTATCACTTCCACCATCCCTCCTAGGAGTGTGTGTAACATTCATACATAAACTTTATTTTATTAATTTATATTATCCTCAATTCCTCTCTCTCTCTCTATTTTCCTTTTTCTTTTGAATTTAAATTTTCATTTATGTGTACACTGAAAATTTAATATCTGTGAATTAAAGCTTTCTTTCATTTTGCATTTAAACTATACTAATATTTAACTTGAATTTGGTGGCATGTATGCCAGCGACGCTCATTGCGTCTAAATATATGTCTCATAACTTAAATGCACCTTAATTCATTGTAAACTGCTTATTTTGTTGTATTATGGATAAATAAAGATCTCTCTCTCTCTCTCTCTCTCTCTCTATTCATCCAATTACAAATGCTTTCCGTTTGAAGCAATGCTTTCCGTTTGAAGCAATGTTACTCTTCCGGTTGGGATTTTGCTGAGGATAGACGTGTGTGCAGAGCTCCGGTAAATAAGCAGTTATTTTATATATTTTCTACTGTTCTATCACCCTGGTTCTGCTCCTATCTCTTCCCTACCTTACTGGCAGTTTATTTGTGCGTTTTTGCGTACCTCATGTGATTTTTCCCTCACTTCTGTCAATTTTTAAACTTCGTTTTTCTGATCGCTAGCATAAAAAATCGCCATTACGGTCTCCTTCCCCAATTTGCACAGTCACTCTCACAGCTGTCAAATTCTGTTAAGTGATAATTTCGTAATCAATATTATTGCTCCTATCTTTCACCACAGCAGACAGGGACTTAACTTACCATTTCTTCTATTAGCAACTCGAATATTTATTGAAATAAAAATAAAAGTTTGACTTATACATATTTCAATTCTTACACATTTAATTGCCGTTACTTTGATTCTTCATTTCTAATTGTCGCCATTTTCAACTGCTCTCACACTGATTTCTCATTGATTTCACTTCTGTAATTACTGCTTATAATTTCTCACTTCCAATTACGCAATTAACAGCTAATTCCAATTGATCAACTTTATTGTATCAATACACCTCAACAACTCATAATTTCAATCCATTTAATTACTTAATCTAATTGCCTCTTCTAATTCAATCGTACTTAACAAACTTAATTATAATCCACATCATACTGTCTATTTTAACTCACTTAAGTCCTCAATTACGCATAAATTATATAATCATCTGTTATACCTATCTCCACTTTTCAATTTACAGACAATTTTGTTCAACTACAAACATCTGAACTACTGTGCCATCAGACGGAATCCAACCTGACAGCTCTAACATCAACTGATTGGTGAATACTGCTGACCATCTCACGTCTCTACAAGGTACATTAAGCAACTTTTAAGAATACACACCTAATTAAGAACAATTTTCTTTGCCTTTTACAAAAATTCTTCTCTGCTAAATATTATTGAAGTATTTCAATTATCTACAACAATTATAACTTATTTAAATCTCCACTTTTAAAATCAGCATAAAATCACTCCACTACCTCTCACCTCAATCTTCAGCCTCTCTTTAGTGTCCACACAGACCTGTGGCCACTACTCACTTGATTTGTTGATTTATGCTTGTGATATCCTCCTTCCAGTCTCCACACAGACCTGTGGTCACAGCCTATCTGATTGTATCTGATTATATATTTACTTGCTTCTCCAACGACCCACTACTGCTTCCACATAGACCTGTGGTTATCTGTCTTTGCTCTACCTGGTGTCCACACAGACCTGTGGTCACGGTTTATTTTATTTTATTGTTTATTTCTGCACCGGACTTAAGTTATCTCTCACTGCTCCATCCAGTATCCACATAGACCTGTGGTCACTGCATATCTGAATATTTTCTTCACTGATCTGTCTTAGCTGGCTTGTAGTTATCTGCCTCTGCTCTCCCTGGTGTCCACACAGACCTGTGGTCAAGGCTCAATTTATTTGTTTATTCCTGCACGGAACTTGAGTAATCTGTCACTGCTCCATCCAGTCTCCACATAGACCTGTGGTCACTGCATATCTGAATATTTTCTTCACTGATCTGTCTTAGCTGGCTTGTAGTTATCTGCCTCTGCTCTCCCTAGTGTCCACATAGACCTGTGGTCAAGGCTCAATTTATTTGTTTATTTCTGCACGGAACTTGAGTAATCTGTCACTGCTCCATCCAGTCTCCACATAGACCTGTGGTCACTGCATGTCTGAATATTTTCTTCACTGATCTGTCTTAGCTGGCTTGTAGTTATCTGCCTCTGCTCTCCCTTGTGTCCACACAGACCTGTGGTTCAATTTATTTGTTTATTTCTGCACGGAACTTGAGTAATCTGTCACTGCTCCATCCAGTCTCCACATAGACCTGTGGTCACTGCATGTCTGAATATTTTCTTCACTGATCTGTCTTAGCTGGCTTGTAGTTATCTGCCTCTGCTCTCCCTTGTGTCCACACAGACCTGTGGTTCAATTTATTTGTTTATTTCTGCACGGAACTTGAGTAATCTGTCACTGCTCCATCCAGTCTCCACATAGACCTGTGGTCACTGCATGTCTGAATATTTTCTTCACTGATCTGTCTTAGCTGGCTTGTAGTTATCTGCCTCTGCTCTCCCTTGTGTCCACACAGACCTGTGGTTCAATTTATTTGTTTATTTCTGCACTGAACTTGAGTAATCTGTCACTGCTCCACCCAGCCTCCACATAGACCTGTGGTCACTGCATATCTGAATATTTTCTTCACTGATCTGTCTTAGCTGGCTTGTAGTTATCTGCCTCTGCTCTCCCTGGTGTCCACATAGACCTGTGGTCAAGGCTCAATTTATTTGTCTATTTCTGCATGGAACTTAAGTAATCTGTCACTGCTCCATCCAGTCTCCATATAGACCTGTGGTCACTGCATATCTGAATATTTTCTTCACTGATCTGTCTTGTAGTTATTTGTCTCTGCTCTCCCTGGTGTCCACACAGACCTGTGGTCAAGGCTCAATTTATTTGTTTATTTCTGCACGGAACTTGAGTAATCTGTCACTGCTCCATCCAGTCTCCACATAGACCTGTGGTCACTGCATATCTGAATATTTTCTTCACTGATCTGTCTTAGCTGGCTTGTAGTTATCTGCCTCTGCTCTCCCTGGTGTCCACATAGACCTGTGGTCAAGGCTCAATTTATTTGTTTATCTCTGCACGGAACTTGAGTAATCTGTCACTGCTCCACCCAGCCTCCACATAGACCTGTGGTCACTGCATATCTGAATATTTTCTTCACTGATCTGTCTTAGCTGGCTTGTAGTTATCTGCCTCTGCTCTCCCTGGTGTCCACATAGACCTGTGGTCAAGGCTCAATTTATTTGTTTATTTCATCACGGAACTTGAGTAATCTGTCACTGCTCCATCCAGTCTCCACATAGACCTGTGGTCACTGCATATCTGAATATTTTTCTTCACTGATCTGTCTTAGCTGGCTTGTAGTTATCTGCCTCTGCTCTCCCTGGTGTCCACATAGACCTGCGGTCCAGGCTCAATTTATTTGTTTATTTCTGCACTGAACTTGAGTAATCTGTCACTGCTCCATCCAGTCTCCACATAGACCTGTGGTCACTGCATATCTGAATATTTTCTTCACTGATCTGTCTTAGCTGGCTTGTAGTTATCTGCCTCTGCTCTCCCTGGTGTCCACATAGACCTGTGGTCCAGGCTCAATTTATTTGTTTATTTCTGCACTGAACTTGAGTAATCTGTCACTGCTCCATCCAGTCTCCACATAGACCTGTGGTCACTGCATATCTGAATATTTTCTTCACTGATCTGTCTTAGCTGGCTTGTAGTTATCTGTCTCTGCTCTCCCTTGTGTCCACACAGACCTGTGGTCAAGGTTCAATTTATTTGTTTATTTCTGCACGGAACTTGAGTTATCAGCACTGCTCCATCCAGTCTCCACATAGACCTGTGGTTCATTTTATTTGTTTATTTCCGCAAGGATCTAGAGTTATCTGTCACTGCTGCATCCAGTGTCCACAAAGACCTGTTGTCACCATCTATCAGATTATATACTTACCTATTCCTGCACCGATTTGCTGCTGTCCAAGTTGATCTCCACACAACAGTTGATTTCCGCACTGAACTAGCGTTATATATCATTACTGCATCGAGTTTCCACGTAGACCTATGGTCACTGTCTTATCAGATAATTTATTTATTCAGTTTGCACAGACCAGACTCTATTTCTTACTGATCTCCTCAGGTTATCTATCTAAGCTTCCCCAGCACCTGCACTAACCTATAAATAGCCATACAAACCGCAGGCTACTCATCTCTTCCCTTCTCTTCAATCTCTTGACCTGTAATCAAACTTATCTGCTGATTTCTGCACAGAACTACTGCTATCTGTCTCTGCTCCTACCAGTGACCTCAAGTAGTTTCACCCAATCAAGACTGTCAATTCTATCTGCCTAACTCAATCTTATTGTTCTTACAGAATGTCGGATACTGAAGCTGATAATCTGGAGGGCGTTCAAGACCAGCCTGATGACCTCAACGATACAACCGACAGCAGTGACAAAGAATCGGATGCAGAGAATAATGGGAATAATGAAGCTGCAGCTGATACCAGAATCCTAATGGGTCAAGACAACAAAGAAAATACCGTGGAACCAGTGCATACCAGAGGTAGAGAAAAACGCAGGAAATCTGAACATGATGCAACGAAACAAGACAAACAGACGGATGACACTCTAAGACAAATCAAGAAGTTAGAAGATGAGAAGAGAAAACAGTCTGATCAATTAAAGAAGTCTGAAGAAGAAAAAAAGAAACTGAAAGCAATACTTAAGAAGTGTCAAGATTTGGAAGTCAAATTGAGAGGCGAAAACAACCAAATCAAAGGAAAACTAGATGAGACTTCATCCGACGTCAAAGATCTAAGTGATCAACTAGTTTCGGCACAAGCGAAGTTAAAAGAAAAGAATGATGAAATGGCTGACTTGAGCAAGCTTGTGGTAGAGAAAGATGAAGAGATATGTGACCTAATGGCGCAGCTTGTGAAGGCTAGTGACACACCCCAAGCTCCATCTCAGAAGCCTCAAGGCCTGGTGATCGCTGACGAAATGACAAAGTCGATCATAAAACTACTGCCGCAGCAAATCTCCTGGAGATTAGCCGACGACAAGATGGATTGGAGTGGTCAGGCAGATGAGGTTGACATATGCGTAGTACTTTATGGATGTGAAAAAATTAACAATGCTATCAACAGCACAGTTGTTTTCAACACTGTCAAAGACTTGGCTTGTGAAAGTAGAGCCTGCGAACTAATGCTAGTTTCAATCCCTATCCACAAACACAAACCCTATGGACTACAGCTTAAATTGTTCAATTATCAGCTCAATGAACTGGCCAAAGAGCATGGCAATTCTTTATTTAAGCTTGTCAACCCCACAGCACCACCACTTGAAGATCTTTATCAAGAGAACTCGTTATCTGAAAAAGCAATCAGACTCTGGGCGGCAGCAATCAATCATGAAATGGTCATCCCATCAGCCAAACCACGCCAGAGCTGCAGCAAACCACCACAGGTGGATGTGAATAACAGTGAAGTTTTGTCAGTCATCGCTCAAGTTCCTAATGAAGCTCTGGGAGCCATAATTGGTAAAAAGGGCTACAAAATCCGCGACCTCACTACTGCCTACAATGTCAAAATGTCAGTCGGCAAATGGTTCGAGAGGAACAGAGGAAGCAGCCAAGAGTACTCGGAAAGATCCGATGCTATAGTCATTACAGGTGCGTTGGGCAATGCTCAAAAGTCAGCAGCAAAAATTAGACAGCTGGTTGAAGAATTCAACAAGGCATCGCATGACGAACCAGAACAGAAAAAATTCAAGTTTTGACAATCATGGCCACAGAGGCCCCCAATATCAGAAACTCGACCACCGACAACCTATTCTGGAAATGTTGTAAATAAATTTCTCCCAGCATACAGTAGTGTCGATTGTTTTCCTATATCAGTTAACCGTCAGTCTATTGTAAAATATAGTCATGGTAATAACAGAAGAGCCTCTGTGGTGAGGAACAATAATTTGTCTCGAAACTGGTCTATTTTCTGGTGCTGTGACTCAAATGCACTCTGCCTATTTGATAAGAATATGAACAAATTAGACTGTAAAGTCAGGCAATTGAAGACAAATCCTCTTAAGCCGTCAACTGCTCACTTCTACAGCAACTCCAACTGCAAACTTACAGATGCTCAAATGAATGATATCGAAGTTAGACCGTTATTGAATATCAATAAGCCGGTGTCTCACTGGCCTTTCTCAGAAAACAAATTTGAGCTACTGGCATCAACACAAATTGGGTTGCAGAATAGTAATCGGCTCAGTACTAGATCAGCATTAACAGAAAAGAGGATACGAAAAACTAATCAGCTCAATATTGGTTTTTGGAATTCACAGAGCTTGAAACAGAAAACCCAGCTGGTCAAAGACATTAGAGATGACCATGACTTAGATGTTTTCATTTTTGTTGAAACTTGGCTAAATTCAAGTGACATTGTAACAATCGGTGAATTGGAAAGACAGGGTGAATGCCATTTTCTACACTCACCTCGGGAAAATCGATCAGGAGGTGGAGTTGGCTGCCTGATCAAATCGGGGCTTAAAGCTACCAAAAAAGAAAATTTTGTTTCAAAAACATTTGAGCACATGGAGATTGAATTAGGAACAAATGGTCAAAAACTGACAATTGTTGCAATCTATCGTCCAGAACCTTCCAGCAAAAACAAATACACCATGAATGAATTCTTCAGCGAATTTACAGATCTTATGGCCCACTACCATACCTACAACCATGAGGTCATAATTGCAGGAGACTTTAATTTTCACATCAACAAACCAAATAATCCCAGGGTCAAGAAATTCAACAGCATCCTTGCAATGTTTGATCTTCAACAACATGTCTCATTCCCCACCCACAAAGAAGGAAACACGCTCGACCTAGTTATTGCTCATAAGAACACCAATATCATAGACTGTTCAGCTGGTGATCTAGCATCCGACCACAACTGCATTACTTTTCATCACAGATGGAACAGAAAGGTTTCAGCCACCAAAAAGATCAAGATTCGAAAAACCCGGAACATAAACGTTCAGAAATTCAAAACTGATCTTAAAACCCACTTCAATCTGGAGCCACTCAATAATTCCTCGATGGACCTAGACAAACTGATCAAAATGTATAATGACACAAAAGAGTTATTAAACAAACATGCCCCTGAAACTCATATCTCAGTAAGAATGCGCAAACCAACACCTTGGACTCATGCAGATATCAAAGAGCCTAAAGCTAGGAAAAGACGGGCTGAATCTAAGTGGAGATCCTCAAAACTCCATTCCGACTGGCTGCTTTTTAAAGAACAAAGAAACGCTTACAACAATAAACTGAACTCCTTAAAAGAAGCTGATCTCAAGAACAAAATTGAAAAAGCCAAAGGTAACTCAAAGGCCATGTTCAAACTAATAAACTCCAGCTTAAACAGAAAACAAGACCTTCCAATGCCCAAGCACTCTAATGAAATGGATCTAGCAAATGAGTTCAATGTTTTCTTTGATGAGAAAATAAAAAAGATCAGATCTCGACTCTCTAATGACCAGCATATTTTCAGAGATGAAATCTACACCGGAACAAAGTTAGAAAAATTCAGAATACTAACTGAACTAGAAGTCAAGAAGCTTATCAAAGAAATGCCAATAAAACATTGTGAACTGGATCCTCTTCCAACTTGGCTCATGATGGAATGCATAGATGAGTTCCTACCAATCACCACAAAAATCATCAATCTATCATTACAACTGGGTCGCATGCCCTCTGAACTGAAACATGCCTTAATCAGACCACTGCTTAAGAAACCTTGACTGGAACTAGTATATAAAAACTATAGACCAGTGTCGAACCTTTCCTTCCTTGGTAAATTGATTGAGAGCGCTGTAATCAAGCAATATACCAATCACCTTGAAGACAATAATCTAAATGATAAAAAACAATCAGCCTATAAGAAATATCACAGTACTGAGACTCTACTATCAAAAATTCACAATGACATCATGTCCAGTCTAGGCAAAGGTGAAGTAACAATGCTTGTATTGCTCGATTTATCTGCAGCCTTCGACACAATTGATCATGACATCCTCATTAACAGACTGAAAGATGTACATGGTATTGATGGGAAAGTCCTTCAGTGGTTTCGATCATACATATCAAATCGCTCTCAAGCAGTGACTCTAAATAACAAAGTATCAGACAAACTCGGACTAAATCATGGGGTGCCCCAAGGATCCAAACTAGGGCCAATCCTCTTCAATACTTACATTGCCCCAGTGAGCACAATGGCATTTAACAACAACATAAACGATGAAAAATATGCTGATGACCAACAGTTGATACTATCTTTCAAGCCGGCTCCCATGAGTCAAGATAATGCGAAAGACAAAATGGAGAAATGCATCTCAGACATCAGGAAATTTCTGAATGAAAACATGCTATGCAACAATGGAGAAAAAACAGAATTACTAATCATCGGGTCCACTAAACAACTTGCTAAACTACACATCTCCTCCATCAAGGTGGATAATGTCGAAATATCAACAGCTGACAATGTCCGAAACCTTGGAGTGATATTTGATAAAAACATGACTATGGAAAATCAGGTTAACAAAATGTGCCGGAATGCTTACTTCAACCTGAAAAATATATCAAAAATTAGAAAAAGCATGGACAAAAACACTACAAAAACTGTGGTTAATGCCCTTGTTACACCACATCTTGATTACGGCAATGGGCTTCTTCTAGGAATATCAAAACGACTCGAGAACAAACTCCAGATAGCACAGAACTCAGCAGTGCGTCTAATAGAGCGACTGAAGCGCTATGATAGTGTATCAAACCACAGGAAGAACCTCCACTGGCTACCAATTCCTGCTCGTGGTCTCTTCAAACTCCTAACTACCACGTGGAAAGCCCTTAACAACCAGGCCCCTGAATATATTAAACAACTTATCTGCCTTAGAAAATCGGATCGCATCAATTTAAGAAGCAACAATCAGCAAATGCTACAACTACCCAAACCGAATAGAAACAAACTTGACAATCGCTATTTCTCTGCGGTCGTTCCGAAATTATGGAATGATTTACCTGTTAGTATTAGAAAGTCACAATCACTAGAAATATTCAAGAAAAATCTGAAAACGTATCTTTTCAAAAAATTTTATTCATAGATCAAAATACTCGAAAAAGCGCTGATGAGCAGTCTCACTGAAATTGGCGCTATACAAATTCATATTATTATTATTATTATTATTACATTACAGATTCTCTAAGGTACAAGCTACAAGAAAAAAGAGATAAACAACTATAAAGTATTTTAAAAGTACTGAACAATGAGTAGATATATAAACATGTCTCAACCAAATTTATGAAATAATATTTGAACAACAAAAACACAAACTGAGGACAAAATTCTCAATCAGTTCACAATTTTTCTAAAATAAATTATATTGGTGAAGCATACTTTTCAACCTAAGCTTTTACACATTTCCCATTTTAAACCATTTTTATCTTTTAGTTAGATACTGTGTAGACTTTTGATCAAAATGCTGGAATAATTTTGATTTTCAAAGAATCCAGACTGCAATATTCTAATTTTGGCTTTTGGATGAATGGAATTGCGAATATTTGTTTGTCAGATATTAAATTAAGGTTTATGTTACAATAATAATAACATATTTTGAGGATGAGCATTATTTGAAACCTTTCTTGAGGAGGCTCGAAAAAATATATCATTTTGATTGAAAATCAACAGGAATTCGCATCATAGCACAACACAATAGACATAACATTTCATAATCTGCAAAAAATGTCAACTTACATTCCACAACAACTTTAACAGTGGACATTGCTTCCAGTTAAGTAATCATGACACAAAATTACGAATTATAATCCTATTGAAGATGCAGAGGAAACATTATATCTGTCTGATGAGAGCGTTGCTTTGTCAGAGTCACCATAATTGAAGTAATACAATATTACTAGCAGTTACCCGTGATATAAATAGTTTAATGGAAATTGCACGAATAGCAGGGACAGAGCTTTATTTGAAGGATTTTTGACTGGCAGAGCAAAAGAGTAAGTGTGCTGAAGCATATATTCATGACGGCATAATGTACGACATCTATAGATCAGCTGAATATCCACAGGATATTAATGAGTATAGGTGGTGATATCCGTGCAAAATGGAGTTTTTATAGTTGAGGTGTCGGTCATTGAGGAAGTGGATGATTTGCAGCTGAAGGAGTTGCATAAATATTTTGTGAAAATGACAGAGGCTTGAATAAATTGTGAAGAGTATGAACATTTCGACCGCTCGGCCCAAAAAGGGACTTAGTGCCATTGAAATATAATGGCACTAAGTGTCTTTTTGCGCCGAGCAGTCGATTTGTAATATTGAAAAATGCTACAAAGAACATTATTAGGACGTGAAAGTATACAACTAGAGTATCTCTGCAAAAGTTGGTTTTGCAGTGGCCCAATTTATCAATAAGTTGTAGTGAAAGGGAATTGTTGAAGTGAAAGGCAGCTGTTGAGAAAATGGCAATAGAGCCACCTGGTGGAAAATGAGAAATGTGAGAGCCAGCAAAGGGATGAGAGGGTGATTAAGAGTGATTGTAATTAGTGCAACTAATGAGAATTGAGTTTGGGAGATGATAAACACTCAAATGAGAGGTGAAATGGGGGGGTCTTAGGGTTGCTTTTAATAGTATAGGTGTAAAAAAATGAGAAAGCCTTATGGGTGAGTGTAAAATGAGCACTACAAAATGGCCACTGAGAATACTATTACAGGATGACGCATCATCTCAATAAGATTTGATGTCATCAATCGGTTGCCATGACCTTGGTTTTAATGCGCAAATGCTTAAAATATAGATTATGAAAATCAAATTAATATCTTTTCCGGTAGTAGTAATCAAAATGATAGAAGCCCCAATTTAGCAAAACAAAAACAAAAAAATTGCTGACCTTTACATAAATTAAAAACATGATATGTTGATCTCAGCATTCGGCCACATAAATATGAATAATGAGACCTAGCCATCAAGGTAATAAGGTAAATTGTAATTGGATACTTTGATCAAATAAATCATTTTGAATTCAAAGCTGTGTTTTTTTTAAAACAGAGGATAGAAATGTAGTTGGAAAGCAGAAGAAAAGTACAATTCAGTCAAAATTAATCATGTCGATAGGCTAGTCTTCTTTTCCTGTACGCAAATTAACGTCTTTAACAGTGGTTTTAAACTCTCTGCAAATCGTGGCTTAAACAACTGATGCCTTTCTGCTTCACATGAAAAGAACAGATTAAGACATCTGTGTCTTGTGGGTGCATTTGAAGCATTTACAAAGTTTTGTGTTTCATTCAAATTCCTCTACTCAAACTAAAGAAAATACTTTGTCACAATACAATGAAAAGTCATATTTTCAGCATTGGATGAAGCCTACAAGCAGGCGTGGCCCAGCAACTGTGCGAAAGGCCCAGTAATAATAGAAACCTCAGGACTAAAATGATGGAGTGCCTGACAACTTTGTTCCCCATAATTGACATTATATAATTCATTTGGCAATTCCCCAAGTAAGTGTTTACTAAAAGCTATGTCTCCTCTCTGTCTTACGTTGTTACATTGACAAATCAACCTATATATTTATCACATAAGTCTGACTGGATCCGTCCGATGCAAAAGGCATCAGGATCAAACAGAAAACAGCGTCTGTGGTTCAGGACTCTGAAGATAATTTACGCATCTTTTCAGATTCCCACATCTTTTCAGACTGGCAAATGACTTCCGGTGTTGCTGGAGTTCTATCATACAGGCATTACCGTAAGATAAGCCGCAAGGAGTCCAGAGCTTCATGTTGTCAGTGCTACTGAGCCAGGGAAAAACAAAGATCTGTCACTTGGGAATGATTTATGGACCTGCCTACTTGCTCTATAGAGCATAGTATTGTCATGGTAAAAAAATTATTGTTCCATGACCCCTGTGTAACAAGCCCGTGATTGGCCACCAACCCACCTGCATAATGTGATGTTCACCTGTGTGCGGTGGTGTGTGACAGGCAAGTCAATAACACATGTGTTATTCACTGATCAGTGAATATCACATGTGTAATTCTAGCATTTAAAAGATTGAACGGACCTGAGAGGAAGCACCATATTTGAGTGCTGCGGGGTAACCCTGTCTGTGACTTACATTATGGATGACGTATCAAGTGTAGCCTCAGAGGCGTGATGTAGCTAATGTATATGCAGAAAGTTTATCCGATTTTGGATTCAAAACCATACACAGATGGAGACAGTGCCAAATGCATAGATACCATTCCTTCAAAATAACACACAGAAATTTTTTACATTTATGACCTGGTCTATTTCGATGGTATGTTATTGATACCACTATCATACATGTATACAGAATGTCTGTGATCACTTTGGGCTTGATATGTTTGCTCAGGAAGCCCATGGATATCTTAAGATGTCTTAAGGTGACAGATACTCCATAAAACAGGTAAGGGTCATAAATGTGTTCCATCCTCATGAACCCAAGCCTCCCCTCCATCCCACCAATTGCACCAAAGTCATAAAGATCCTCATTCTAATTTGATTATGGTTATTGGTGGTATAGATCTTGCTGCAAATCTTTCTTGTGATGAGAGTTCCTCACTTCATGTTTATCCAAAGTCTTAAAGGGGGAGACCTTTTGATATCCATTGGGTTGGGGGTTTGTAGTTGGTTTTTTAATAAATAATTTCTTGCTGGGAAATAGATAAATTCTTTATGGCAGTTGTGAAATAAATAATTTATGCCTAGGGTATATCTTTAATAAGGTGTCGGTTGATCTGGAATGAATATTCAGGGACTTCGATCTCTTGAAATAAGTGAATGCTTCCGCCATTACCATGAAATAAATAATTACCCACTGAGGAAAACTCCAACTTTTTCAGAATTTTATACAGTGAGTATGCTCACCTCCTTATCAGTCACAAAGGCTTCCATTAATGTATGCATATTGCAAGAGCATGCAACCTTCAGTGTCATGTAAAAAACAGTAAGAAAATGTGTTATAACACAACTACATTGCTACAACATGTGTCAAAGCATCAGATTAACACAAAAAACACCATCACTTGGATTTCACTTCCTATGCCCTTATGACAAAACAGTGAATGTAGTAGAATCGAGGATGGAGAAACTAATCGTTGGACGTTAGCTATTATGCTCAGAGACGGTCAGTATGTCCAGTAAGCTCCAGCTATACAGCAGGTACAGTATTGAATTTTCATAAACCAAAAGGCCTCACTCATCAGGACGTTTCTCAATGTATTTCCTAAAGGTCACTTGGTGGCCCTTCTCAGAAAATGTGTATCAATCATTTCCTACCGCATGTGTGTATTGTGCGAATTCAGATGCATGCAACAGATGAGAGTGGATATAGCATAACCCGATCTTAATGGTGCTCCATGTTTCTGAGAAAAAAATGGAGAAGGTGGGGCATTTTTAGGAATTTTGGTCTTTTACATATTGAATAACTCATATGTCAGTTCTAACTGTGGTTATTAAGATAATAGCCTTATTAATAGGGGGGCATTTTAGTAAAATAAATTGTTGCTGACCTTAATAAAGTCCTTAATTAATGCTACCCAGAAAATTGGAGTCAGATATGCATGATTAAAAAAATGACATCCAACTATCGTGATAATAAGATAATTTGTAAACAGATATTTTAGTCATAACGCCAAAAGTTATCTTCAAAATAATGTCTTTGTACAGCAGGAAAATGTTTAAGCAAGTATGGAATAAATGCAATTCGACAATTTTTAATACATTAATGGACCATGTGTGGAAGATCCAGTAATAAAACAAGCATGTGTCTTTGTATTTCTGGTTTTGTGTCGATGTTCCTTTCATTTGATTTGATAGCCTGAGATAGACCCATTAGTAAATAGCATTGGATGTTGCTGGTGGCAGACTGGCTTTTCTGTCACAATTACTGTAGAGTTGATGCTGAGTAGGAGTCACATTATACAACACCTTTTTTTTGTACTGGCTGTCAAGAGGTTTGCCTGTCTTTTCTTTTCACCAAGCATTCCCCAGATATTCACATGAGGAATATGTAGATCTTGCAAGATCACAGTATTGTGAAGGGTCCCTTCATGCTAAGACAATCAATGATGACTATGCAATAAACAAAATTTGTTGAAAAGGTTTCAGAGTACTTCGTAAGATTTACTGACTCAAAAAGGAGAAGTAAATTTGAATTCCTCTTTTGAACGTTTAGTCAAACTGGTTCTAAAGACATGCTATGTGGATGGTATGTTTCTGTAATAAGATCTTAGTTATAATAAACATGTGGAATATATATATATATTATGTAAATACAATATTTTATGATGCATTGACAGAGGCTCAGACTTGTAGTACTAGGAACATGACATGGTGATACTGTGTTGACATATGCCCAGTCACAGACAGAGTCAATATTGCTAAACAACTCGCCACCCCATATGGAGAACTGTGACTATCCTTGCTCTGTTATCTTGATAGTTTACTGTGTAGACTAGATATGATCAAATTATTATTTGTCTTCTTCCATATTTTCAATTAGACAACAAGAAGTTATAACTAGCTGAGAATCAATGCAAAAAAAAATCTTACCAACACAGATACATGGCCCAGCAATACTGTAACAATATTACATTGTAAATTGTAAATATTATAGTATTTCTGAAATATTGTAAATTGTAAATATTACAGTATTTCTGATCACTTGGGAGGTAGAACTGTTCCACTAATGTCATTAAAACTTAGCATACAGTCTCAACTTTAATTCAACTTGCATTGGAAAACTTTTGACTCACGTTCATGACAATAGATTTGACTAGCAAATGTTAAATGTTCTGCTCATACACATCTACACATAGATCTGTCGTTCTGCTGCAGTGATAGCAGCAGCAACACTCATAAAAGCGCTTGCACCTACTTTGTATGTATTTTTATACAAATATCTTGTTATTTTTACATACATGATAAATTTCTAAAGGATATTGTCTCAAGCAGGTGAAAGAGAAACTTCGTTCTATACTATGAAGCATACAGATCAGATTTGATGGTGTGAGGCTATTGTATATACTACTATGCTACGAAGGAAGGTACAAAAATAGTCTTGCCATTTAAATAGACCATAGAATTTTGTGAAAAGCCTAGAGCTACTAGACAGGCAAAGTTTGTGAGATGGCTTAGCATCAAATATGGAGAAGTAACTTTTCTAATTAATTTTGTCTCCCTGTAGTTATTTTTATCGTTTTCATAGCTGTGTTTTTTTCTAAAACTTCATTTTGCAGTTAAACCGTGACATCAGAGGGTATCGGTGAATGTGATTGGTCTAATCTTCAACCTGTGACACTCAGTTTACAGTATGACATCACAGTTTTTGACAAAGGATTCTAAGACTGCCAGGCAATGTTATTTTTTTGTACAACCTCAACAAACAACTTCTGCCATATGTTGCACCTCGCCAGAAAAGTCTCAACATGCTCAATGTTTAACGTTATTGTTTTTCACAAGACACTTGCCATCAAAATTTCAAATACATTTTTTGTCAGTCATTGTAAGGGGTGACCATTTAGTAGTCAGGGGGGGGGGGGGCTTGAAGTTTTCCATGACGGGAAAATTATTTATTTCTCGATAACTGCAGCAGTAATTATTAATTCAAGAGTGCCCCAAATATTCATTCGACCATGAAGGGACGCCTAGTTGAGAAATACCCCCACCAGAAATGATTTAATTCAAGACTGCCCCGAAATTATTTATTTATTTCACTAAAACTGGGCAAGAAATGAGCTATTATACTAAAAATGAGCAAAGAAATAGTATTTTCACTAAAACTGAGCAAGATATTATTTATTTTAAAAAACTCTAACCGCCCCTCCCCCTCGATATTAAATGGTTGCCCTCTAACTTTTCTTTGAGGATAAGTAGTCTGTTTGACTCAGTTACAGATTGTTGAAGCATCTGTCAACCAGTGCATTTATCAAAGATAAACATACATAATTCACGTGTCAATGCTTTTAGTCAGTTTCTTGAAATCTGTGCTTGTGATATACAAATATATCTTACTATTGCAGTGGGAAATTTTGTATTTATTATAATATGAATTCCAACCTAAACTAGAACTGGCGCTGAGAGAACACATAGCTTCGCTCTCCATTTAAAATTGAACTTATTCATTTCCGATTGACCATGACCTTGGGTTTTTAATGAGCCCTATTTAAAATGTAGATATGACAAGTTAATGAATGTGCCAGTTCCAGCTTGGATCGTTAAGGTAACGGAAATTAAAAACATAGTGATATTGCAAATTCAGCAACATTGTATTTAGTTATGATTACTAGGAATAAAAATTAACTATCCGACGAAAAAGATAGCATGTAATTGGATATTATAGTCATCAAATCCAAATGACTTCAATCAAATTATGTTCTTGAAAAAGCGGAGAATGGAAGTGCAAAGAACGGATCTAAAAATGTACATCTAGTGAATGAGGGGGGGGGGGAGGTTGGTATTGGGCCACACCCCGTAAAGCACAAAACTAATACTGGAAAAAAGCAACAAATACAGCCAATTTTTGTGAAATGCTACAATGTGGTAAAGGCCCATTGGCAATGGAAACTTTTCTGGAGAGATTATAAGAAAGTGCTCTACAACATTTTAACATGTAATTAAATCAGCTTCATCCATATATATATATGAGAATATAAGACTACTAGAGGATATTTGAGAATATAAGACCACTAAGAGAGAAGGTAAGACCACTAAAGGATAAGTCACTGTTTTGGCATTATATTTGGATTGAATATGGTAGACCTAAAGATGGTGTTATTGCACAAATTATGAGGCGAAGCGGAGCCGCTTATCATACAGCCATTAAAGATGCTTAGAAAAAGAATGATTATGAATTGCGGAAGACCAAGATGGCTCAAGCATTTGTAAATAAGAGGGATAGAAATTTATGGGATGAAATTAAGAAGATCAATTCTGGTAACAAAGTGATTGCTAGTGTTGATGGTAAAAAAACTGAGGCCAGAGATATTGCCGAGGTGTTCGCAAATAAGTATGAATCTCTGTAGCAATTTTTCTGATAATAATACGCTTCCTAACAAGATACTCAGCTGTAATTAACCACACCACGCTTGCACAGCCTCGCATTGTTGTTTCCCCATGTCATCAAATACATTAGAACCAGATTATGCTTCTGTATGAAAAGCAATGGGTCGCCTGTCAGTTTAAAGTATCTTCCTTATTTTGACACTTGGCATGAAGGCGACAGAGATTGAACATGTTCTAAACATTGACTTGCACTTCTGTCAATTTTGATATCTAGCCCATAAAGCTTTATATTACATTTCAAGAAAGTTAGTAATTTGTGCAGTATAAGTTTGAGAGCTTGGTAAGTCTGTTTTTGGCAATTGGCATATACATTTATCTAATATGATGATTCTGTGGCTTGCATGCAGTTTTATTTGTATGGGGCTTCTGAAAATTGTGTGGGCTGAAGGTGGAACGCTTTGCTCAGTAACAAGACTAAGAACTGTTTTACCTGAAGAATGAATACATGTTCTGTTCACATGGCAGTTATTATCCAAATAATTTATTTTTCTGTCATACATAGAAACTTACAACGAATGGTTGAAAGAAGCTACATTTCAACAGACATTCCCAAAAATTATCACATTAATTTGTTATTTGGTTAATGACTTAATGTGTTATTGTTGTTTTGTTCAGTTGCTATACTGTGAACAGATGTAATGAGGAGATGATAAGATAGTGAGGCAACTACACCCTCTTGCAAAATGCAAGCAATTTTGCTGATTACGAGCCCTCAGACAAGATGAATGTGACACTTCTGAGAAATTCTATTCAACCAAGTTTGGTATTGCGACCAATAAATGATCTGTGTAGATCTGTATTGTATCGGGTAGTATCACATTCTGTTGTATACCAGAACTTTGACACAATACAAATATGCTCATATTGATTATTTCTGACATGTCTCTAAAAGTGCGAATGAACCCCTGTGGATACATTGTTTTATCTGACGAAAGCATTTTCCTTGTCAGGGTCACCATGTTGTAGTGAAGACATTGTAAATTGTCTAGGAATTCATAATTAATATAATTTTATAACATTCATCTATCATCTCAAAAAGGTTTGAGAGCCTAAAAGGCAAATTCTCGTCAATTAACTATATTGACCCTGTTTTTTTTATGATCTATGTAAAAAACGTACACACAACAATTAAATGAATGTGTTCCAGTGCTCTAGCCTTGGTCATAGTTATATAGTCTGGATATTTTCCCTTGCCCAAAGTAACATCTTTAACGATGGTTTAAAAAAGCAGCTCTAAACCTTGACTTTGACAATCGATGTCTCTCTGGTTCACATGCAAAGAACAAATAAGGCCATCTGTTTCTTGCGAGGTGCACTCAAATCGTTTACAATGTTTACTGTTTTGTTCAAATTTCTCGTTAAAAGAGGTAATCTCCACCCGGAGAATCACTGAAGTAGTAATCTCCGGCTATGCAATGTCAAAATTTGTCCAAACAATTCATGAAACATCATGTTGCATGGTATGAAGCCTGGAGGTAAGCATGAATCTTGTTTCTTAACTGAAGAGAGGAAAGTGCATTGCCAAACATAATTTACATTAGTCACAGTCATGCAGTATTGCAAAGGTATTGCCAGTCTGCCAGCAGTGCTATTCCCAATAACAGGTTAATCTCGGGCAAACAAATCTGATGAAAGGAACAAGCAGGGACAGCAAAGGAAACCAGTTGTTATGTGGCAGGTTGTTCCCTAATGTCTCTTCTGGTGACACACTAATTCCTTTGGCCCAAACATACATTGAATGAGGTTCATTGCGAGTGCAGTAACTGTTGTGCCGCAAATGTTTCAGAGATATGGCCAAGAAAAACTTTAAGTTGGAGATGAAAAATTATTAAAAGAAAAATCTTTAAACTGAATGTAGCTTCAATGCCAATTTTGAGTGTGATCAATAAGTTCCTTGACATTTCAGATCAATTGGCAGGAGGTCTTAGAACAAGAAATTTCCCAAAATTAACAAGACTATAGTTAGAGTTAATTGTATCTGCCAATGCCATAGTACCTTGTCTATCCCTCAGGCAATGTGACTCCCTCTTCTTAAATATATTCCAGTAAAGCTTATCTGAGGATAAAGGTTAATCGGACAGTCAGAAATACTGTGCAGAAATCAGTGCCTCGGACTCTGCAGATATACAACATGTATTTCAATCTCTTGGTCGTGTCCCAGATTTACCTCCATAGCTGACAGCTTTTATTACAGATCTCGTATAAGTGTGCCATGTTCTTTTCAACTGCCACAGTGCTCTTGTGATGTCAGTATCAGCATAATGATTTCACAGTTGGTATATTCGCAGTTTCAGCTGTGTCACTTGGAACCCATACTGATCACACCATTACAAATCCACAATAAGCCATTAGATTGTTGCTCAACATTGATTATTCAGTTTGATGTTTTGAATAAATCCAAAAGTTACAATATCCAGCTAGGTATAATGCATGGATTTTGTGTGTAACTGCTATCAGTTTTAGCACTTTTACAACAAAACAAATTCATTCACTCTCACATTCATTTGTTGGTCTGAGAGGTTATCATGTGCTGCTCTGTCTTGGCAAAAATAATATACTCAGGAACCATTCAGAATTTAAAACCTAAGGGGGGGGGGGGGGTTTGCTTGGGCGCATCCTCATCACTGATTTCCAATGTTTATTTGATGATCGAATTCTTAGCCTCCTTGTCTGGCCTTTTCCCAAATTTTTGGGGAGCAACTACACCCCCCTCCCATTTCTCGTCCTCTGGTATGCCCATGCAACACCGCCACGTTCACTTCCAAAAAATCTCCCCATCATCCCCATTCCAGTCTTCAATTCTGAACAGTTTCTTTGGCCCAGATCTCACCTTTAGAAAAGGCTGAAAAGCCACAAGGTGCTGCCCTCAAGGAGAAATTTCACAACAGGACACCATGAATGTCCATGATGGATCAAGCAAGTGGCTCAAACATATCAGTTTCATGTGCTCCAACTGAATCAAACAACCATACCAATGAATGCAGATTAATCATTTGTTATTCACACTTAAGACAGCCCATAAGCCTGACTTGTTGGTAGCAGTTGGAATCACACTCAAGCTTGGAGTGCCAATAGTGATGTCAGTATTGCAATACTGACATCATCTGTGCATATATTCACATGGAACATGGCACACTTCTACGAGATCTGTAATAACGTGTTTCAAATTGTCCTGCCTAAGAACAATTGAAGAGTACCTTAATAGTCATGAGCCCCACAAGCATTAAAAATTTTGATGTTTTATGATGTTTCGCATTATACCGCCTCTGTGTCTCCTGTCGCATGTCATTGATTATAATAGAATAGAATTTATTCATGTAAAGTAATATACAGTGCAGTTTGTTGTGTTATGTTTAAGCAACAACAAATTAACCTACAATTTATCATATTATATGTCTGACTTGACTAGTCTGATAAAAAAGGTATCAGGATGAAATAGATAACAACATCGGTGGTGCAGGGCTAATAAGCAATTTCTTGGACCCATTTACAAATGTTTTCAGCTTGGCAGACAACTACCGGTGTTGCTGGAATGCCATATGATGAGCCACTTAGATAGTACAGAGCATCAGAATGTCTTTGATTTATTATAGATAGCATTATATAATGTAATAGTGAAAATAATAGTGTATACTACTCCCATGTTTTATACTGTCTGTGCAACTGAGCCAGAGAAAAGCAGAAATCTGTGGATTGAGAACGATACAATGACCTACCAACTAGTATTGAACATTATGGCACAAATATATCACATAAACAAAACATACAACACTTTGGTGCACTGCCTGTCTGAGATGGTTGATAATCATGTGCCTGAGGAAATTTAGATAAGCTATTCATATTAATTTATTGCCCATGTGCATTGCCTTACCATGTTGAAGGCAAGCCAAAATGTTGATGTTGTCACTGAGGTCATTTGACCAAAGCCTTCAGGAGAGACCACTTTTTTCAAAGAGGTTGTCATATTGCATGCTTATTTTATCTTTTAAGTATAAAGATACTGGAGCATATAGAAGATTGATGGGGGCTAGTTAAAGAACAGTGCGCTAGAAACTATATTTGTAGTAAAGTAAGTACTAATATGTCTACCAAGAAAAATAAGCTTTCACCATTCACCACGTTGGGGGCCAATATGCCAATTGTGTGTTCAAGATAAGTTGACATTTGTTTATCAAACATTTCAGGCAACCTTACTAATAAATCGCCAAGGCTTTTGAGAACTGCCTGTTTGTCTTTGCAGCAGGAGCAGCACCAGTGCGTGAGACAAGTCATGGAGAACGTCTCTGGCCATTTCTTCAGCTAATTTGTATTTATAAAACAAAGATGAATGTTTTTAATGGAATGGAAAAGACCCTTAACGACTCAAAGACAGTCAAGAAAATTACATTTTGTCAACGTAATTTAAGCTACACTGGACGCAGAAAAGTAATTAATTTAAGTAGCTTATTAAATAATACTCATAAATGATAATCAATTTGTCTCACTGGATGTATTAAATGCAAACTGTGGGAATGCAGGTGGCATCTTGCTCACGTCTTTAGAAACACACAAAATGTAGTTTCAACTGAAACAAAAAATCACAACTGCCTTAATGTACCTAATGGAGATCCTTCGTTTCTGAATGTCAGAATTTTAGGAATAAATTATGAAAGATCTTGACAACAATTTACACTCAGTTTTTTTTTTTTTTTTTTTTTCAGTTCAAGTCTTTATTAATACCATTAAGGTACAGGGGCCTGACGCCATTCGGCGTATTTGGCCAAAAATTTCATCAAAAATTTTGATGAAATTTTTGGCCAAATACGCCGAATGGCGTCAGGCCCCTGTACCTTAATGGTATTAATAAAGACTTGAACTGAAAAAAAAAAAAAAAAAAAAACTGAGTGTAAATTGTACTCAAAGTAGTGTTACTTGTATAAAGGAAGTAATTAGTGTATCATATGGTGTATACATAAAAGTAGAACGGACACAAGTCATGCTATTCAATGAGTAACGCATTTACTCACCTGACAGAAATCAGGTATTATGTCGAAGCTGTGAAGGTTTTAATGACATCTGCAGAAGATAACTTTGACATTGTGTGGGAGAATAGTGCACCTGTCTTGTATCAACTTAATATCATATATGAGATACTTACGTATAATGTCTTATTTTTTTCTGGGAGTAATCTGCTTGTTATCCAAGAAAACCACTCATGTCTTATTACTGTGCTTTGTTTTTTTTTCCAAACCGAAATAAAAGTACTCGTACATGTTGTTGGTACAAATACTTTACAAGAAAGTGGTCAATTATAATGTAGTATTTTAAAAGCACAAATTTTGAATACTCTCGATGAAACTTGTGAACATGTGAACGAGGAAAGCAATGAAGTTGGATTGAATTATAAGAGGTTGCCTTCATCTTCTAAGAATAAAAAAAATGTTAGTGCTGCATTGCACTGCATGACTTATTACCCCGAGCAGACTTGTATTTTCCTTTTCAGTCTTTTCATAGGTCACATTCTTTCCTAACATTATGTCAACCAAACAATTAAGTTGGGGGTTAATTTTGGGAATTTCTGTAAACCTCAACTATAAATATTTGCATGAATGTCAACTGATCACACCCATAAAATCAGCATTTTGAGGTTAATCTCGAAGTTTGCATGGGCCGTTAGCTGATGTCTGACAATTTTTAAGCTGCTCCTGGTTGTCTTGACACCTGCCTTTTTCTACCAAGAGCTTTATTGTGTTTGACAAATTTGCATATTGCTCTGATGAGAATAAGCTACCCCACAAGAATGACAGATGTAATTAACCACTTCCAGCTTGCACATCCTCGCATTGTTGTTTCCCCATGTCATCAAGTACATTAGGATCAGATTATGTTTCTGGTGAACAGCAATAAGTGGCATGCAATGAAAATTATCATCCTTATTGTGACACTTGGCAAGAAGGCAATTTGGCTTAAACATGTTCGCAACATTGGCTTGTTTTTCTGTCAATTTTGCAGTAAAACTTCAGATCTTTACAGGTTTGTTATAATGTGATAATGTGCATGAATACAGTTTATATGTGGCTTTGCAAAGTGTTTAGGCTGAAGGTTGAAAGCTTTGCTCAGTTACTACAGGGAAACAAGAAGCGCAACGAAATGACAAAGTGTTTGGAGCTCAAGTGGCTTTGCCACGTCACAGATTTTCATGCTCCTCTGAGCACAGACAGTGTATCACACTTGATAATTATTTTCATTATTTCAAACAACACCCTTGAATGTTCATGATACCTCACAATGCACTGTAGAAAGTGTATTGAGATTGGGAAATGCAATTCTATTCAACAAAACTACAAAAAGGAAAAGGGCCACTGTTGTAATAGATGGAGGGATAGAAAGCTGGACCAACAGGTGGTTGGCGATGTATAGATAGAGATATGGATGGATGAATATAAAGATTGGGGCTATAAGTCCTGTAGTTACGCACTTGGTGGGCTTATTAGGAGAGGAGGACACAGCAATGAGGCGAAGGATGATTGAAACAGCTGGCAAACATAGGCCCAGGTAGTAAGGCAAGAGCTGGATTTGAACCCTGGACCCAGTAATTGGCAGCCAAAAACACTACCACTAGACCTACCCTCCCGCAGATAGATAGATAGATAGATAGATATATAGATATATAGATAGATAGATAGATAGATAGATAGATAGATAGATAGATAGATAGATAGATAGATAGATAGATAGATGGATAGATGGATAGGAAAAGGGCCGTTGTTGAAAGATAGATAGATAGATAGATAGATAGATAGATAGATAAATAGATTGATAGCTCGATAGAGAGTTAGATAGATAGGCCAAGATAGACCGATAGATATAAAGAGACGGAGAGATCTATCCCTATCAGCATGCCTTGGCGGTCCAACGTCGGCCCGAAGCTGGTCCGATGCTACTGACGTCGGACTGACGCTGGGCCGACGTTGGACCGCCATGCTGACAAAGATTAGAGAGAGACATAGATGGAGACAGACATAGCCAGTGGCGTCCCTATTGGGGGGGGGCAAATGCCCCCCATATTGGACCGGTGCGCCCCCCAGGTGCCCCCCCCGCTTGAGACCCCCCCCAGTTGCGCCACTGGAGATAGCATGATCTCTAGAGAGATAATGATTGATGGATTTTAGATTCATTCACATGTATATTTTAGTCAGTTGATTTTATTGATGACAACTGTATATGTATCAGATATGCCTAATAAATATGAAAGTATTACAAACGAAATAACAGCAATGTTTTCATTGGAATGATTGATGCCAGCAAAGCATTCGATAGGGTGCGCCATGATAAACTGTTTTCTCTTCTGATTGAAAGGAAACTCCCGGCAGCTACCATCAGACTGCTACTTGACTTGTATAGGCGACAACAACTTCGAACAGCCTGGAACAACTGTGTCTCTGAGGCATTTGACACTTACAATGGTATCAAGCAAGGAAGCATCTTATCCCCAGTGTTATTCACCGTGTATATGGATACATTACTACAAAAACTGGAGTCCAGCGGATTTGGTTGTAGGATTGGTGAACATTACTATGGTGCGCTGAGCTATGCGGACGACCTCTCTATCTTATGTCCGACATTAAAAGGCTTTCAGAAAATGCTTGAAGTGTGTGAGGAATATGGGAGAGAATATGGAGTCAAGTATAATCCCTCAAAATCAGTAGGACTTTGTGTTGGTAAATTTCGAGTTGAAAATTCAAATGTCCTCCTTGCTGGTCAACCTATAAAGTGGGTCTCTGCCATTAAGCACCTTGGTAACTATGTTCAAGCTGATCTCAAAGAAACTACTGAAATTGCCAATAAAAGAGGTGACTTTATTGGCAGGATTAACTCAATGCTGTCTACATTTTACAAGGCTGGTGACTCCATCAAATGTGAAATTTTAAACAAACAATGCAGCCACTTTTATGGCTGCGAGGCCTGGAATTTGAATGCCCAGGAAGTTGATGCATTTTGGAAAACATGGAATCGAGGAGTACGCAGAACATTCCAGCTTCCCTATCGTACGCACACACGACTCCTCCCTTATTTCACTGGCCATGGATATGTGACTGATCAGATTAATAGGCGTTTTCACAAGTTACTGAAAACAATGCTAAAAAGTGACAATGTAAGAGTTTCCTATTTGGCAAAAAATATGATGAATGACAGCTCTAGTATTATATGTCAAAATCTGCAAAGCATAGCCGAGAGATATGGTTTTAATTATTATGCTAGATTTGATTTTAATGTTGCTCTTTTTAAAGTAGATATGTGTGATGAGGATTTTAGAAAATGTGTCCAGATAAATGAACTGCGTGATTTCAGAAGTGATATCTCTAGTCATGCTTTTACAAATGATGAAATTGAAGATATGATATTTTATTTAAGCTGTTTTTAAATGTAATTCTGTGATACGTTTTTATTTGTAATTTGCGATATACATCCATTTTAATGATTTACATGTACCTACTCATACTATGCCATATATATGAGCATGAATAAATGATATATATATAAACTATAAATTGAACAATATTTCAAAATAATTATTAGTAATTTTTACTGGACTGGAGACAGTGCACTGTGTGACAATGTATAAGACTGGTAAATTGTGACCAACAATGTCGTTTTTGCTTTGTTGAACTTGATCACCTCTTTATTGTCAAATGAAAAGTGGTAATTGATTGTTGTCTTCACCTGGGCAAATATTTACAATCAGTGCTCAATGGTGCATAGAAAAATCACTCGTCACAAGACCACTTTGGCCACAAATCAGTTGATCCTTTCATTGCACTTCTCGTTTCCCTGTAGTAAGAGATTAAGAGACATACATGTATTCCCAAAATAACTATCACATATGCTATTCACGTTGCAGATATTCTCCAAATACTTTGTTTGTTTTCACAGAAATTTGACTAATGGTTGAAAAAAAATATATATATATATATATATGTATCAATGGGTATTTCACAATTTATGTTATTTGAAATTAAAACATTTCATTGTTTTCCAAGGTTCGCCACTACCAGTAGCTGTATTGATAAGATGATAAGGTGGATATGCACCCAGTCAGAAATCATGAATACTCATTATTTTCATGCATTTCACTATCATGATTAAATCAAGCTTATACAGAAGACTTTGTTCTTTTATCTAATGATAATATTGTCATTATCAGCAGCACCATGATTGAGTGAATTTATGCATTGTAATTTGTCATGGAACTATGAGGCATCATCTCAATAAAACCTAAGAGCAGTAAAAGCAAATTGTCCTCAATTGAAAACATTCATCTGTCTTTTTTTTAACTAGCCCTAATGTCGATGTTCACGATGAACTCTGAAATTCATAATTATCCCACAAGAAATACACAAAATTTTGCAACTCCCCTTAATCGACATAGTTTTACTAATAGAAGCATCAGGTATCGTCTCCCTGCTATTTATAACAACTGTCCTGAATATATTAAGTCGAAGATATTTACACATAGTATAGAGGGTTTTACCAAATATGTGAAAGCAGATATTATTTACAATTACAACATGCATTGTTCTATCAGAAATTGTTACGTTTGTCAATCCACTGACAACCTATTATAATTTCCGCTTATTGTGTTTGTTTGTACTTAGTGTATAGGCATCCTTCATGAATCATCTTGTCCCTATCTCTCAAATTACGTTTTATTTATTTTTTTGTAATAATATTACACGCTATGATATAAAATGCTAAGGAAGTTCAGCACTGTGTTGTCAGGACCTGCTGGGTCATGAACATTAAACAACGGGGGGCACCTCAGTAGCGACAGAAGACTGTCTTGGAGGTGTCTCCCCTTTACATTGATTTAAATAATTGTAAATGACATGTGTAATTTTGTAATGTAAAGTGTAAAGGAAAAAACTAGTGTCTGAATCTGAGTCTGAGTCTGAGTCTGAGTCTGAGTCAAGTCGGAGCGCACACAGGACAATTTTATGAATGTGCCAAATTCAGCCTTGGTAATCGTTGCCAGCTCAAAATTAAAAACATTGTTAATCATGCCAATTCAGCAATATTGTATTTAGGTATGATTGCAAACAATGAGAACCAACTAATAGAATTATAAGATTATTTGTAATGAGAATTTTTTTAAATAATACATTAAGTTTCATTTAAAACGCTGCTTTTCTAAAGATAAAAATAAAGGAAATGCAGAAGAGACCATGTCAAAACATAGTCTGGACTTTTTTTCCTGTTCCCAAAGAAAATTCTTAACACTGGCTTAAAAAAAGAAAACTCAAAACCTTGACTTTGTCAATCGAAGCCTTTCTGTTTCACACGCAAAGAACTAATTAAGCCATCTGTTTCTTGTGAGTGGACCCAAATCTTTTACAATGTTTACTGTTTTGTTCGAATTTCACTGTTTTGTTCGAATTTCACTGTTGTGTTTGAATTTCACTGTTTTGTTCACAGTTTTTGTTGAAACAGGTAATCTCCAATAATAACATTGTGTACTAGTCCCAGGCTTTATACTGTCATTGCAACCGAGTCAGAGAAAAGCAGAAATTTGTGGCTTGAGAACAACATATGGACTTGCCAACTTGCTCTGTAGAGCACAGTATTGCCACGACACAAATATATATCACATAAATGTACACTACCTTTGCGCACTGCCAGTGCAAGATGGCTGATAATCATATGCCTGAGGTGATTTAGATCATTCATTTATATACATTTATTGCCTGTTTAAGGCAAGCTTTCATGTCTATGTCGTCACTGAAGCCATTTGACCAATGCCTTCAGGGGTAGTCCACTTTTTCAAAGAGGTTGTCATAGTGCATGCATATTTCATCTTATAATAAGATTAGTGGAGCTTATAAAGATTGCCAGAGGCTTGTGAATGTACAGTGCACTAGAAACTATCATAATACCAAATTTTATCTCCTTCCTGACTTACATCATAAACTGGTTCAGCGTAACCCTTATCAAGGAGGGTTTTGATCTCAGCACCATACTTCTGAAACATCCCAGATTTCTTCATATTTGTAGTTAATGACCTGAGTCTGGCTTCTGCAACTTTTAAATTGTCAGGCACGTAAGAGTCAACTTTCCAAGGGATCGGAAGTTATGACTCCTTCAACTCTTGGCACAAACAATTCAGAGAAGTTATTGTGCTGTGGCCTCAAAATGGTTTCTTTCCAGTACAGAATGAGTCAATTTAGTGTTTTAAAGGACATTTTCGACACTGACAGCAACATTTACTTAGCTTGGGAAGGTTGACAATTGTAGTAACATGAAAGCTGACATGAAGGGGTATCCATCAACATCCACTTGGGTTGGTTAAAATTAGTTTTCTAGTGATATGGATAGGTGAAATTGAAAATATATGATGGGAGGATTTTGTGTTTCTCAGGAGATTATATACATGTACACTGACAGTAATATTTATTTAGCTTTCGGGGGGGGGGGGGGGTTGACAGTTGTAGAAGCAAGGATACAAAGCTGCCTAGTTAGAGTTGACATCAAGGGCTATCCATCCACATCCCATTGAGTTGGTTAAAAATGAGATTTCTAGTGATTAAGATAGGTGAAACTGAAAATACAAGGGGAGATTTAGCGTTTCAGATGATATTTTTGACACTGACAGCTATATTAACTTAGCTTTTGGATGGTTGACAATTGCGGTTACAAAGAAATCAAGATGCCAAATGAAAGCTGACATCAAGGGTTATCCTTCCACATCCATTTTGACTGGTTGAAAATAAGTTTCTAGTGATTAGGATAGGTGAAATTAAAAATAATTGGGAGGATTTTGTGTTTCTTAGAGATTTTCGACACTGATGGTAATGTATATTTCGCTTTTGGAGGGTTGATAGTTGTAGTAACAAGAATACCAAGTTGCCAAATGAAAGCTGATGTCAAGGGTTGTCGATCCACATCCATTTTGTCTGGTTAAAAATGATTTATCTTGTGATCAAGTCAGGTGAAATTGAAAATGTATGGGAGGATTTTGTGTTTCAAAATAGATTTTCGAAACTGGCAACATCACTTATTTAGCTTTCGGAGGGTTGACAACTGTACTAACAAGGAAACCAAGATGCCATATGAAAACTTACATCAATGGTTATCCATCCACATCTATTTTGACTGTTTTAAAATATGTTTTCTAGTGATTACGACAGGTGAAATAAAGCACCTGGCATCGATGGTATAAGCAATGAGTTTTATAAATATTTATCTGAATACATGATCCAGCCTCTAACTATCCTTTTCAATTATATTTGGGATAAAGGGATCTATCCTGAGAAATGGTCCGAAGGCATAATTCAACCATTGCATAAGAAAGGTAGTCGCAGCGAACCAGACAATTATCGTAAATTAACCCTTATGGCATGTATGGGGAAAATATTTGAATCAATTGTAAATAAAAGGTTAATCTTCCAAATGGAGGCTACCGATTCAGCTGACCCAAATCAATTTGGCTTCTGCAAAGGCTGCAGAACTAGTGATAATGTATTTATTTTGGATACATTGATGTCATACCAAGCTTCTAAGAAAAAAACACTTTTTATTACTTTTGTTGATTTTTCAAAAGCATTTGACTTCATCAACCGCTCATTCTTGTATTATAAATTGATAAAACAAGGTTACCGTGGTAAACTTCTAAATATTATTCAAAGTCTGTTTTCTAACTCCAGTGCCAAGGTAAGGTGGGAAGGCCAGCTTGGCTCAAAGATAGAAAGTACATATGGGGTCCTACAAGGAGGTATTATTAGCCCAAAATTATTTAACTTGTTTCTTTCTGATATGGGAGAATACTTTGATCAAACTCAGGGCCTAACAATCGATGGCACAACTTTTACACATTTGTTATATGCAGATGACTTAGTACTTATATCAGAGAGTGCTGCAGGTATGCAAATCCTATTAGATAACTTGGCAACTTACTGCAGAAAATGGCACTTACTTATTAACTCGTAAAAGAGTAAAGTGATGATAATACAGCCGAGTGGTAGACATAGATCTGAGAATACACAGCAGCAGTTTTCGGTTGATAATGAGCAACTCGAAGTTGTTGATTCATATAAGTACCTTGGACATATAATTAGTAATAAAAGAAACACTCACAGCTTGATGTATGAACACTTGGCATCACAAGCCCAAAAAGCAATGCATGCCTTGAAAGAGAGAGTAAAATCTACAGTTGGATATCTCTCGCCTAATCTTAGTCTTAAAATGTTTGATACCCACATAGTGCCTATTCTAGAATATAACAGTGAAATCTGGTTCCCAACTAAGCAAATTGACTCTTTGGAAAAAATACAACTTAAATTTCTCAAAAATCTTCTTGGGGTCCGAAGTCAGACTTCAACTGTAGCTATTTTAGCAGATACTGGCAGATTCCCATTGATCTATAGACAACAAATATCTGCAATTAACTACTGGCATAGATTAAAAATGGAAAACTGTCCAAAACTACTTTGTAAATGTTATGAAATCCAAGTGGTTCTGAACCACAAAAAGTTGCCTTGTTGGTTGTCTAGAATACAACAAGTACTCATTGCTTATGGAATTAGTGATTTTGAAATGAAGCCCAGTAAAATGGCATCCTTGGTATATAAGAAAGCAGGGGAAGATATGTTGGCTGACATAAACGATAGTGATAAAAACCCAAAACTAAGAACATATAAACTATTTAAAACAGACTTACGCATTGAACCATATTTAAATTTTAGCTTACCTATGTATGTATATCGCAGTCTAGCCAGGTTCAGGCTAAGCTCTCACAATTTAAAGATAGAGCTGGGGAGACACAAACGCCCCTACATACCTGCTGATGAAAGATTTTGCAAAAGATGTACATCTGGACTTGTAGAGGATGAATTTCACTGTCTTATGATTTGTGATTTTTGGAAAGACAACAGAGCAGTACTATTTGACACGGCAGCCAAAACGATAGAAAACTTCTCCGTGTTAAGTCCTAAAGCTCAATTTATTAAAATACTAGCAAATAAATCGTCTGAAATAAATTCTGCATTAGGCAAATTCTTAAACATAGTTATTAAAACTGATAACAGCGCTTAATGTAAATTTTAATTAATTAAATCAGCCCACAAGGTCAGGGTGGCTAATGGCACTAACACATTGTTTTCACAAGTGATTTGCTAGCTATAATTTGTTTGTGAATATATGCCTTGTACCTGTATGAATATTTATGTTGCTGTCATGCCCATTTATAAAAAGCAAATTTATATAATTGTGTTGTATATATTATTATATTCATCAACCTGAACGTTTTTCATTGACTTCATTTCTCTATGGTTTCATCCCTCATAAATCTGTATATATATGTTGGTGCTATATACTATGGTTCTGTACCGCCTCTGTGCTAAATAACGGCCGTATATATGGCCTGGTGTGATTTAAATATATTATTATTGCTACTGTGAATAATGTTTATCTCTGTATGTACTATGAAGAAATATCTTAAGCTGCCTCAGTGCTAAATATTGCCATTATGTCTAGCATAGTGTGATTTTAAAATATGTTATTGCTACTGTGATTAATGTTTCATTTCTCTATGTAGAAGTAGCTTTAGACTTTTATATCTCTAGTGTGTTAGTATTAGAATCTGTTTCTGTTCTTGTTTTTAACCTGTGTATTGATATCTCTTGTAACTGACTTTTTGGTCAAATGTGACCTATGTTTCAGTCAATAAAAACCTATATAATAAAAAATACATGGGAGGATGTTGTGTTTCCAAGTAGATTATCGACACTGATGGTAATGTATATTTCGCTTTTGGAGGGTTGATAGTTGTAGTAACAAGGATACCAAGTTGCCAAGTGAAAGCTGATGCCAAGGGCTATCCATCCATATCCATTTTGACTGGTTAAAAGTGTATTATCTAGTGATTAAGTCAGGTAAAATTTAAAATTCATTTCAGGATTTTGGGTTTCGAAAGAGATTTTCGAAACTGGCAGCATCACTTATTTAGCTTTTGGAGGGTTGACAACTGTATTAAAAAGGAAACCAAGATGCCACATGAAAGCTGACATGAAGGGCTAACCATCCTCATCCATTTGGTTTGGTTAAAATGAGTTTTCTTGTGATTAGGACAGGTGAAATTGAAATACAACTGAAGGATTTTGTGTTTTGGATGATATTTTCAACTTTGACAGCCACATTTATTTAGTTTTTTGAGGGCTGACAGTTACATTAACAAGGAAACAAAGGTGCCAAATGCAAGCTGACATCAAGGGCTATCCATCCTAATCCATTTTGACTGGTTAGAAGTGAATTTTCTAGTGATTAGGATTGGTGAAATTGAAAATACATGAGAGGATTTTGTTTTTCTTAGGAGATTATCGACACTGATGGTAATATTTATTTAGCTTTTGGAGGATCGATAGCTGCAGTAACAAGGAAACAAAGGTGCCAAATGAAAGCTGACATCAAGGGCTATCCATCCGCATCCATTTTGACTGGTTGGAAATGAATTTTCCAGTGATTATGATAGGTGAAATTGAAAACATATGGGAGGATTTTGTGTTTCTTAGGAGATTATCGACACTGATAGTAATTTTTATTTAGCTTGTGGAGGATTGATAGTTGCAGTAACAAGGAAATGAGGGTGCCAAATGAAAGCTGACATCAAGGCCTATTCATCTACATCTATTTTGACTGGTTAAAAATGAGTCGTCCAGTGATTTGGATAGGTGAAATTGAAAATACGTTGGAGCATTTCGTGTTTTGGATGAAATTTTCCACACTGACAGAAACATTTATTTAGCTTTTTGAGGATTTACACTTGCAGTGACAAGGACAAAAAGATGCCAAATGAAAGCTGACATCAAGGGCTATCCATTCACATCCATTTTGACTGGTTCAAAATGACTTACCTAGTGATTAGGATAGGAGAAACTGAAAATACATGGGAGGATTTTGTGTTTCGGAGGATATTTTCGACAGCTGACAGCTACATCTATTTGGCTGCTGGAGGATTGAAAGTTGCAGTAACAAGGACACAAAGATGCCAAATGAAAGCTGGCATCATGGGCTATCCATCAAAATTCATTTGGGTTGGTTAAAAATAAGTTTTCCAGAGGATATTTTCGACACTTATTTAGCTTTCGGAGGGTAGATAGTTTTAGCAAAAACAAAACCAAGATGCCAAATTAAAGCCCTCCCCTCATAACCCACTTCTAGCATGGAAAGTAAGTATTAACAGGAAATGCTAGAAAAAAAATTTTTGGAATTTGTGTCCTATTGCAGTCAAAAGACAAAATTACTGCAAAGCAAGGGGAATTTTTGGCCATCTTGTTTATGCTAATTGTGGTTGAAGGGGTCATAATTCTATTTTGCAGTTACCTAATTTGTATTCAAGATGTCAAAAACCATCAAAATACACTCCTCACATCAAGTGAGTCACTTGATGTCCTGGTGCAATCAAAAGCAAAATTATTGCAAAACAATGGAAATTGGCGGCCATCTTGTTTGATGCTAATTATGAGTGAAGAATTTATAATTAAGCTTTTTAGTGTCAAAATTTGAATTCAGTAGTTCAAAAACCTCAAAATACACCTTCTGCTTGTTACTCCAGAGCAATTAGAAGTCAAAATATTGCTATCAAGGGAAAATTAGGAAAAAAATGGCGGCCATCTTGTTTTATGCTTATTAGGGGGTTAAGGAGTCATACTTCAACTTTGTAGTCATCAAATATGAACTTAGCAGGTCAAAAACATCAAAATACACCTTTTACTTGTTGTCCTAGTGCAAGTAGATGCCAAATTATCACTAAACAAAGGAAATTGGTGGCCATCTTGTTTTATGCTTATTAGGGGGTGAAGGAGTCATATTTCAGCTTGGCAACAGTAAAATTTGAAATCAATGGAAAATTTTACACAAAAATCAACTTGTTGCCTGCTTCTACTAAAAAATGCCTTGGGGTGTTCACTTTTCTGAAAATGTGATCTGACTACATTGTTTTGTTGATTTACCCAATCAGGAGGTGTGTGAATATGTCAACATTATCTCTTGCATACTTGTTCATGGCTAATATAAACAAAATAGCTTCTGCTGGCCTCTCTTTGTGAAACTGGGCATATTATGTTGCATAGCAGTTCCAATGATGCTTGGCCTCATTGAGCCTGTGCCCTTATTAACCTATACACTGCATAAATGCATGACGCAAAGACCAAATATATATATATGTACAAACTCAAGTGTACCCGCCGCGGCTCAATTTTTTAGATCAAATCGAACAAACTTGTTGTGTTTTTAATCATAGAATTTATTGTAAATAAACAACTGACCATGAGAAAAATTATTTCTTGACAGGCTTTCAGTCTTTCAAGCTTTGTCGTTCTTGAGCTTCTTTTTCCTTTTCCAGCTGCTTTATTCAATCTGTGTGGCTGAATAGGCGACGTCTGTTGATGGCATATACTTATGGGCAGTATGAGCTTGACCTTTTTGCTCAAGAAGTCCACTTATATTCTAATCATGTCTTAGAGTGATGGATACTCCATAAAACCTGAAAGGGTTATAAAAGTGTGCCATTAATGTTTCTCCTCTATCTCATCACCCAAACCAGAATCATAAAAACCATCACGCTAATTTGATCATGGTCATTCGTGGTATTTTGTAGCTAGTCTTTTCCGTGGTCAGATTTTGTCACATAAAGCTCTTTTAATGTCCACGTCCAGTCATAGTGTAATGTTTAGCTTTCCCTTGCAGCAAAAGCAATGGACCAACTATAAGGGTACCCACTGAAAAGAGGTAAGGTCTGGGCTCAAAAAAGTTGCTACATCTTAGAATAAAATCATTTACAAGTACAATTACCTACATTTGCCCGTCCTTTCTAAGTTTGGTTTAAGAAGCCTTAGAATATCAACCTTATCTTAGCTTTTTAGCAGCGTCTGTTTGTTTGATTCAAACAACCTTCAAATTTGTACCTTTTAAGATTTTAGTGAAGTATGTTTAAAGCATATACTAATCAGTAATCACACAGAACAGCTTCAAACCACTAAGCCATAGAATCTTGAATTACCTGTAGCTATGTATGTGTCCTTTTGTTATCTATTGAGATTTACGCATGTGTTCTGATTAATTTGAACTTTAAAATGTAACAATGAAAATGGGCTGAACATGTAAGTTGCCAGCAAAGCAACTGCTTCATTACGAGATGTGCCAGATAAGAGCATCTGTGCAAACAACATCATTTGCATCCCGCTCCATGTGCCCTTCTTTCTCATTGTTTGAACTGGCTATCTCTACTTGTTCTATCAACACTCATCAGGTCAGCCTGGTATATGGTCCTCTCATGTCACATGATAGAAGAATAAGCCATGACCGAGTTTATAATAATTGTCCATTGAAATAATGTAATATGGTCTGTCAAACTTCCACTACTTAGCAGCAGAACA
The DNA here is from genome assembly GCA_026936325.1 of Platynereis dumerilii. NCBI lineage: Eukaryota > Metazoa > Annelida > Polychaeta > Phyllodocida > Nereididae > Platynereis > Platynereis dumerilii. Next base: position 5,872,847 of record JAPTHN010000026.1, on the reverse strand, counting down.
GTCACCAATGCTACAGGATCGATAATGGGGAGATGCAAAAAATATGTAAGTTTTGCTTTGTGTGTAATTGTAGGTTGGCGTTGACCCTGCATTTCCACGATGAATAATATCGATATTATGTCCGAACAGTGAATTCTGACGTTCCTCGACGGTCAGAAGAATAATCACGGAACTGTAGCTATGATTCTAACATCAGGCCAGTATGTCTAGTTTTTTCAGTAATTCAGTACGCCCTATAGCATCAAAGTGCAGTTTTGATTGTTTTATCATGCGATGCAGGGGTCTCAACAAGAAAAGTTTAATGTCATTCTATTTCTAACTCTCAAAGGTCACTGAGAAGTCTTTTTCAGAGAATGAAAATTGATAATTAGGAAGTTTGTGTATCCTTATGAGCATGTCATGCGAGATCACATGCACGCAACTGATGGGAGCAGGTAGTTATATCACATATAATATTACTACATCCTTATTGGGCTGCATGTTTCTAAGCAGCCTTACTAATACACAAATTCCAGATGGCCGATAAACAAATACAATATCAGGTCCCCTAGTTTTTATACTGTTTTCTCCTTTTTGCAATATTTTCACCACTCCCACAGTGAACTTATCTGTATGTACAGCTGTTTTCAGTTTGTACACAATGGGCACCTTCCATGGCTTTTGTCTTTGAAGTGGTGTGAGGTAGGGAGTTGACTTTGGCTGCCAACAATTGCTTCTTTGGCCACAAAATGCACAATAGCAAAACCATAAAACAGGGCTTAACCCAGAAAATCACTCTATGTGCAAAAAATGACAAGCAAGGCAACAAGAAAGATTATAGATCTATGTATATAAAACATTTCTGGTCCAGTTTCTGTCAAATAAATAAATTCTTTTTGGCTACCACACTGATAATTGCAATTGCATACTCAGCAGATTTTACACCGTACCTTCGGTTGAAAGTCTCGCTGATTATTCTTATTGGGTCTCAATCTCCTGGAGGACATACTGTACAGCTGGTAACCTCTCATGGCACCATCACTGATCAATCTTATCAGCAACTGCCTCATTTACACCAGGGTGAAGTGAAGTAGTGATTCAAGAAGTATCAAGTCAAGTCAAGTGAACAGTATCAGCCACAGAGCAGCGCCACCAAAGTATCCGCTCATATCCTCCATGTAATTACAGGCAGGTTTGAAACCACAACCTTGTGCGTTTGAGTCAGGCATCTTAACCACAGGCACTCGTAGTGCTCACTAGTCATATGGGAGACAACGACGGCAACGAGAACCAAGAACTTACTTCAGAAGGCTTGATCTACAGTATTTCTACACCATAAATACCTATTTATAAGTGCAGAAAAGAAAAATACCAATCAATGAGGATTCCAGAGACATTAAAAGAGCAATTTGGAAGGAAAGACACAGAAACCTCTTCCTATTGTTGGCAGATACCAAAGAAAGAAAAAAGGCTGTTAAGAGCCACTCGCATTGCCAAAGTCTCACTCTTCTCAATGTGCTTCAGCAACTTTCTTCTTGGGTGGTGACACAACAGCAATTCTATTTAGCATCTGTAATATTCTTACAAAGAATGGTCATTATTTCAGGATTACTCATATATGATAAGAACATTAGTCATACACTGTGGAAATCATATTTTATGATTTGCATCGATTCCCACTATTTACACAAAAGATCTATTTCCCTCTGTTATTTACACAAACTGTTTGCCATGGTGATTGAAAAATGTGGTTTGAAGAATTACTGATTCTGACTGCATCTTGATGGCAAGACACAAACAACAGCCACATGGTTGGTATGATGACAAAGTGAGTGTATACGAGGGGTGTCCCAAAAGTTCTGACCAATTTTTTTGGCAGACCTTTCTATTTGAAATAGGCAAATGAAATTTTCACAGAATAAATTTGAGATATTTGGCCATCTATTTTGAAAAAATCAAGACTGTAAGAAGTCTTTAAGTTAATGTTCTGTTACCATGGTTACAAGAGGTCAGTGCACCCGGCGCAGCTCAGTTTCTCAGACGAAATTCAGTAAATTAGCTGAGTTAAAAGTCAGAGAATTTATAGTAAAAAAGCAAATGATTGCAAGAAAATGTATTTCCTGATAGGCTTGCAGTCTTTCAAGATATCTTCCATTAGATTATAAACATTTATTTTTATTTCAACCTGATCAGTTGAGGCAATTACCAAAGGCGTTTTCCATCGGTTGACTAACAGCGCTTCATACGGTTTGGCTGAAACAATCTGCTGTCAAAAGGCAGTGCTCAAGAACCTTAGGTTCAAAACCCAATCTCATCTGCTTTAATTACCAGATTTGGCCTTCTGTAACTTTGTGTGATACTAAAATTTATACAACAGTTCAAAAATTAAAGAAATAATAGTCATAACGAGAAATGAAGCAGTCTCCACATACACTGAATTTCCACAATTTGGGAACAGCCCAGTTTGGAGGACTCAGGTGATCGCCTCAGCACATGGTTAAACTGATAAACAGTGACTTTAAATGTTAATAAAAACTTAGAGATACCGTTAGGTTTCCAAATAATATTTTTCATGATCATCCATTGCATATTTATAGTTAATTCCTTGGTTATTTACTAGCCTAGACACTTGGATTTGGCCTAAAAAATTGAGCTGCGCTGGGTGCACTGACCTTCTGTTTCCATGGCAACAGAAAAGTTATTTAAAATGTTCGAAAAGGTACCGTATTTTAAAAATGGATAGTGAAATACCTGAACTTGATTATGTGAAAATTTCATACAGCTACTTTAAATAGAAAGGTCTGCCAAAAAAATTGGTCAGAACTTTTGGGACACCCCTCGTACATGTAGCTTTCTTTGAAGTATTGTATATAACTAGATCTATTTTGTTCAATAATGTGGATGATCATGCTTCCATTCGGGAAGTGAGGTTGGTGTACTTTAAGACTTCAGCATTGGACATAAATTAGATAATATGTCGGTCCGGTAAATGCACAAAAAAAAAAGTTCCATTGTGTTATTTTGTATTATTTCATATGGTCAAAGCGCATGTATATAAATATTATATAACTATAATGTATTCATCCTGTACACAGCATATAGATACTTTTAACAAATACCATTCAGAGCTATTGAATAAATAAATACATTAATGCCTTCACAGAATTGCCTAACTGTAACACGATCCGATCTCCGTAACCAGGCAGAACTTTCTGTGAGTTACCAGAAATTCACCAAAATACGTAAACTTTTTTTATAAGACTGGTGCTTCTGACAATACAAAAATAATATCCTTTTTTTTTTACTTTCATAACCTTTTAGGTTATATATCTGTGCTCTGTACAGCTATTTTCAGGGCTTAGAATTGATGAAAGAGAATCTGATGCTCCCATGACCATAAATACAAAGGTAAATCCACAATTCTTGGCTGAAACTGGAATCTTTAACTTTGGGACAAAAAAATAGTTCAATTTAATAGATCAAGAATTGTTGCCAAGGAAAACAATTCATACGATCATACGATATGGTGTGGTATGTTGACCTACCTGAAGTCAGTAATTTTTTATATAATGTACTTAAATGATTTAACTGATGTGAGATGCAATAATCATACAGATTCTTCTCAAGATTGTCATTATTACATTGTTGTTCTGCTGATTTGGTCTAATTTTGCTCCTTGGCTTTGGTTGTCCAGACTGGCCTTAGATATTGTTCAATTCATTTATAATGCTGGAAATACCAAAGCATCTCATCATGATGTTAATGCCCTTGTTACACCACATCTTGATTACGGCAATGGGCTTCTTCTAGGAATATCAAAACGACTCGAGAACAAACTCCAGATAGCACAGAACTCAGCAGTGCGTCTAATAGAGCGACTGAAGCGCTATGATAGTGTATCAAACCACAGGAAGAACCTCCACTGGCTACCAATTCCTGCTCGTGGTCTCTTCAAACTCCTAACTACCACATGGAAAGCCCTTAACAACCAGGCCCCTGAATATATTAAACAACTTATCTGCCTCAAAAAATCGGATCGCATCAATTTAAGAAGCAACAATCAGCAAATGCTACAACTACCCAAACCGAATAGAAACAAACTTGACAATCGCTATTTCTCTGCGGTCGTTCCGAAATTATGGAATGATTTACCTGTTAGTATTAGAAAGTCACAATCACTAGAAATATTCAAGAAAAATATGAAAACGTATCTTTTCAAAAAATTTTATTCATAGATCAAAATACTCGAAAAAGCGCTGATGAGCAGTCTCACTGAAATTGGCGCTATACAAATTCATATTATTATTATTATTATTATTATCATTTTGTATAACATTTTGATACTACTTTGCACTGTTAACATGCTGTCAATTAACTTTTTTTTGTGACAATGAATTTTAATCATGTCTTGACTACAGACAGTCAGCCTGGAGCTGCTTGCATGTTAAATTGAACATGAAAGACCTTTTTTTAAATTGTGAATATAGAAGGAAATTACATACTGCTGACAAAGGCACTTACTGTTTAATGTATATTGGCCTTCATCCAAACATCTAATGGAAAGACCAGACTATGGAGAATCATTAAGGAATCAAATAGTTTATATATGCCAAGAGAATGCTATGTTGTTCTGAAAAAACAACATCAAGTCTACTTTGATAGTAACCTCTTTGTATTGATTAAAACAGTTATCAATACTGCACAGGGGTAGATTGACACTGCCAGATATAATATGATACTGGAAAATGTAACGGGACGTAAATAGGACAAGCTCAAAAGAGGCATTTCCTAATATAGCGGTTTTGCTAGTGGTCACTACTCGTATACGCACTTTTCCAAATATTGTCTTCCCACTGTTTGACTATCATGAGATGCTGCTGTCAACCTTGGTATGACAAAATGTTCGACACTGGTCCCTGCTGTACCGTCTAGTTTTTAGTTTATTATTCAAGCAAAAGAGAAAAAGCATTTCTTGGCGAACGGAAGGGAAGGTCTTGTGATACATGATTGATAAATTTATTTTAAACAAATTTTTGGAAGCTAGAAAAGCACAACTGCTTAAGGAAGTAGCACCTTGCAAGGACCAATGTAGTGCCACATCAAGTAAAAGATCCCTCACATGGGGTAAATGTGTAATATGTTGAGGACTCCGGCTCTCTCTCCTATCTTATCTATCAACCCTTGGGAGCACCCAGAGCTGGACCTAGAGGGCTGCACTTACCATATCTATCTATATCATATGGCTAGCAGAAATACTCGCTTCTCATTGGCTGACAGCCGTGCAATATTCTACGATATTGCACGCATTATTATATTGCACGATCATTTTAACATGTGAGAGATGGGACGGACCTGAGAGGAAGCACAACGTTTCAGTGCTGCTGCAGCCACAGGCTGGCAAACAATTAGTGTTTTCTGATTTTAGTAAAAAGTGCACTGTACGGCAACGGAGGCAGTTAGAAAGCTCGTTTTTGCGGCAAAAGATGCGTCTTTTTAAGGGCTATCAGGATATCTATTCTTTGTAGTGATTATATTATTTTTAATTCCAGAATAAAGCAATAAGTGACCGAAAAACAGCATTTTTTCCGATTTTTTTGTGTTTAGAGGTCTAAAGTCTGCTATAAAGTTTCAGACAAAAATCTAAAATAAAATCCATCATCAAGTAAATCATTTTTCCATTCCGAAAGTGTGAACATTTTTTTTGTGAGTGAAATATTTATTGCCTTTTGACGAGATGCATTATAAAAAGGCGGATCAAAAGAAACACAAAAACAGTTTGGACAAGGAATTCCAGCCCTGTTCTTTGTATTTGACACAAAAAAACCATATGATATAACAGTTATTGCACATCACCTCGTGCAATATCAGTTTTTATGGCACCTCGGTGACTAATATTGCACTCGGGCTGCGCCCTCGTGCAATATTAGTCACCTCGGTGCCATAAAAACTGATATTGCACTCGGTGCTGTGCGATAACTGTATAATATATCTATATACTGAGCCTCTTTCAGATCTTCTGGGTAGAAAATCAAGCATGGAGGTCTTGCAAGAGATGCTTCCAAATGAAAACAAACTGAGTGTGGCACACCTGATAATTGCCAAATATATGAGCAATTTGTAAAATGCAATTTCTGGGAATTGCTTGAACTTCAGAACTTCCTTGAATGTATAATGTCGTGTTTGAATCAAAGACGTTGAGCATTCAAGTTTCTCAAATATTGGATTATATTTCTGTGAATTAGTAAGACACTCCTTGAGCAACTTTCCTTACCTGGAGCTACAAGTTCAAGGTGATAATGAGTACTACAGTGGTATATGCATTATAAGACCCCCTGTTGTAAGACCAACTTGCCTTATGTGACTGCCTCATTCCCGGAATAAGTAGTATTTTTAGTGCAGTTAGTTAGTATCCTGAATAGAGACTGAACCCCCACGATAGAAAGCAGAACTGGCAGTCTTATAATTAACGCAGGGACCACTGTGTAGATACGAAGCGAGCATCGAAAGCAAAAACATCAAGAAGAAAATTCCACTCCAATTCATCATCTTTTTTCATATACCTTCATTACATCAGATATTATGTCTGGAGAAATATAAAAACATAAACCCTTCTGAACCCTCTCAAGACCATTAGCTATTGAGAGAGTTAGTTTTTCATATGTGGGAAATTTATTTATTTTACAGAAAAATTTCTAAATCAGTCGCCTGGAAGGAAACTTTCTTTTTCACTCAAAATTAGCAAGAAATTATTTATCTAATAAAAAAAGCCTACAAAAACAAGCCAAGCGGATATTTAATTATCTAAGTGCTGTGGTCTGGATGAGGAAAACTTACCTCAGAAGCTTGAACTGTCAATACTTTCCCACTTTGGAGACAATAAAACAGTCCACCATTAGTATGCTACACGTCTAACAGTAGACCAAGGTCGAAAGCTTACAGAACTGCACTGGTTGTTCCATAGAAATACATAGAACGGACATGAGGCTGTATGAAGCCACCTCAAGATGAGGTCACCAAATCCGCCATATTGGAACTGCCCTGAGACATGACGTCACAATGGACTAATTATGATGTGACGTCATACCATTGTTATAAGTGACATCACTGTTATTGGTGACGTCACGATTACATTGTGTCAGGATACAGGGCAGTTCCAAGATGGTGGATTTGGTTGCTTCATCTGCCAGGGCCTCATGTCCGTTCTATGTATTTCTATGGGTTGTTCACTCGAATTTTGCTACCCAGTACCGTAAAAGCTTAAAAAAATCGGATAAGAAAATTGGTCTATTTATCAGCGGGGGGTGGCAGCTTACATTTGTTGAACTGCTTGTATACATAATTTGTCACTTCTTATGAATCGACGGACTTGGTCTGAAACCTCATTACTCACCACATGACTGCGCACTAATACCCAATCTCCCTTATCCATAGATGCATCTTGGTGGCATTCCTTATAGTCCAAGAGCCAGAGCACTTTTATTTGACTTTTGATTCTCATCAGAGTTTCGTATTTGGTATAATAGCAAATTTTCTCTACTTTTCAGAAATGTAACTTTTTTTTTTAAATTTTTTGCAAATTTGCTAAAACTATGGCAGGGTCAATTTTCACTTTTAAGCAAAAATGCCATAAAAATTGGATATCACAAAATTTAGATGTAAACTACACATAGTTCATACAAACTTCATCAAAATTACTTACGCTGACATCTCTCTGGAGTTAGTCTTTATCAACCTAATATAATATTTTTCGAAAATATGCAAATTCACAAGCTAATCTGCATAAATCCAAGATGGCGGACAAATGTGAAAAAATTACGAATACTGTTTGTCTACTTCAGTTTATGAAAGTTTGTGTAGGACCAGCAGATATATACCCTGGGCACTGCAACTCTCACCAAGTGTTCTTGAGGGGTCGGCAAAAATTTGTGGTAAGTTTTAGCTGGTTAGCTTGAAAAGTCATAAAGTTATGAATGCCTAAATAACAAGATGTCATGCCCAGAATAAGGCAATTTATGACCATGTTATTTTGATGTTTCCGTCAACTTAATTTCCCATTTTAACAAAATTACTCTCTGCTATTCAAACAAATGATGACATAATCTTATAGATAAGATACAATACAGACTTTAAAGGTCTTTTGGCTGTGTATAGATTTGAAAAATGCATTTCCATGGCAACCACAGACAAAAATGTAAAAAATAGCCATTTTCCAGCTTTTAAGCCAAACTGTCCACAGTAAAATGATGCAAAAAAATATATTTCAATTGTTGAGCAATTAGAACTAAATTTCATATTGTTATGACACCCTGGTTGCCATGGTAACTAGCACTAATAACTTCTCCAAAATGATAACCAAGCTATAATTGTAACTGCCATATCCCTGAGCTGTAGATAACTGATGAATGTGGTGTATGAAAGTCACATGCTGTGCAGAAATAGCATTTTTAAATGGGAATATACTATTTTAAGATAGATAAATGCTATAAATTTCAAATATCTTAAAAAAGAACATATTTTAATGAATGTATTATCAATGTAAATGATAAACCATGAAGACTTGCATGCAATGTGGCATTGTCGACAATGTAGCCATGTATACAATGTAGCATCGAAAGTATAAATACATTATATTTGCACTCCCAAATTTGTGTTACAAGAATATATTTTTAGAAAACAGGTAACACAACGAACATGCATTGAATGTGCGAAAGTAAATATGTACATAATTACATTAGGAATCTTTAGCAAGAAAAGTCATGCTTACAAATAAGGTAACATGCAAGGCACGTTGTCATCAATTCTGAACACGTCCTGCTGTTTGGGAGACGAAATAGGACGTGGAGGACGTGGAGTGCTTCGTTCTTCGGAGAAAAATCGTGAAAACTAACCCCTAAGCCTGGAGAGACGCCACTGTTTCTGGTACTGGAACTCATCAGGACTCCACTGGACAGAATCGGCAAGGAAGTAACCTGGAGAAGATCGAGCGAGACGAAATTGACTGGTTAAAAAGACGGAATCTCCCGCCAAAACAAGCCGGTGGAGACGCCATTTTGGAAGTCAACACAGATCCGCTCAAAACAAACCCCAGAGAAAACTCCCCGAAAGTCCCTGGAGTCAAGTATGAACGTTCTTGTATTTATATGATCAGTGTGTGCTGTAGTACAAGTAGAAAAGACTCTAGCAAAAAAAGCCCGTAAATATTCACGGACTTAAAGTTTAACATTCAGTTAATGCTCAGGAGACTTTGTTTACATGTGCCGGTACGCTAGATGTCCACCAGCTTGGCTGAGAAGTGCACGAACACCCCTCGAACCACACCTTTGTACCCAGCGATCGCAGATTGGATAATGCCGGTCGTTTTTAGCGGTTTTATAGACTTTTAACTTATCCTATGATTCCTGAACCTCTCCAACAGGAGCTTTTAGTCAAAGAAGACAGCTTTTAACCCAGTCAAATGTAAACTGTTTTAGACTCTGAGCACCTTTTTATCAGCTGTGATCTTTTAGCAAATACACTGACTTTTTAACAAATTCACTGACTTTTTAACTTGGTAAAATTTTTAGTCCATATAAAGTGTGATACTAGTGTGTTGTGACCCAGAAACCCCAGCAGATAAGAACAGGAAGAGTACAGCACTGCAGAAGTGGAGAGCACGAGAGCCCGCACTGAAGACCGAAAATGAACACCAGACAGAGCAGGGAAAACATCAACAGTGATGACGCCAGCAAGGCTATCTCATCCAGAACAGAACAGAGGTGCAGGGATGCAGCAGAAATGCTTGTGAAGACCTATCTCTGCGACACTCCGGTGGAAACCCAGCAAGTCCCAAGCTTCGTCAACATAAAGAATGTCAGCTACACATTGAACAAGCAGCAAGCCGTACTGAAGAAAATAAAAGCAGCAGACAGGACGGAACTGTATGCAGTGGAAGTAGCCAGAGACCACCTGTACATAAGCTGCCAGACAGGCTTGTATGAACTTATTAGATCGGCGATTCACATATACTACACAAATGTGAAAAACCATGCGTTTGAATGTGTAATTGATGTCCTCAGAGAGAAGACAGATCAACTTATTGTCCAATCCACCTACAAGATAAAACCAAAAGGTGGATCCCATGCAGTGTACACGGTTAACCTGTATCACACAAGATCCACTTTGATGGTGAATGGCAAATCCTGGGCTACATTTAAAGACAGAGATTGGACAAATATTATAAACTTGATACAAGAATCCACGAAGGTCGACCCATACTTCTTGAATCAGCAAATCAAGAATCACCTGCAAGACCTCAGAGAGAAAGTCGAGGGGCTCCAACAAGGTGAGAGAAGGCAGCAGCAACAGAACATCGGCTCAGGCGGATCTCCTCAGAGGATGGTAGTCAGCTCAGCAACACCGACAATAGCGCCCCTGCCTACAGGTGACGATAGCTCGGTAGAATTGGTGACCACAGGAAACCTGGCGATAACCAACCGAAGAAGTGGAGTCACGCCGACCACTCCACCGAACAGGATAACTGAAGCAATGAGTCCTCGCCACCCTCTGCCCATTTGCAGTATGGAACAATATGAGAGGAATTCCACAATATCTACCAGACATAGAGATCAGCTGTATGATCCCCAAGTCCAGACGAACAGGGCAGTGGCACCTTATCCAGCCGTAGGATGGACCGAACGGAGCCAAACAGCAGGTGACACTCCAATCAGCCCCAGAGGACCTCAAGCGGTAGATAACCAAATGGATGGAAGGAACTCCCCGGGAAACAAGGACCAGGCACTGGCCTTGAGTCTGGAATGGAGAGACAGGACGCACTCCCCAGGAATCCCTAGTGTGACTACGCGACAACCTACACAAACTAGACAACCAGCAAGTACTGACGACCCCATGAGCGCAGAAAAGGAGCAACAACTGATAGAGAGAGAAAGAAGAATAGAGGCATGGGCAGCTGAACTTGCAGCACAGGAGCTGGAACTGAACTCAAGGACGCGCAAACTGTCCTCCCTGGAACAATCGCTCAAGACAAGACAACGAGAGCTAGATAAGAGACATTCCCAATATGAGACGGCCCAGACGGTGATAGCAGGTCTGGAAAGAAGAATAAACGATCTGGCCACAGCCAACAACACCCTTCAGCAACTAGTTGATGCACAAACGAGAACACCAAGGCCCGCAGACCCTCCCCTTGAGCAATATCGGCCCACATCTTGGCAACATTGCTCCGCCCCAAAGCAGGATGACAGGTGGCGTGAAGTGGAGAACAGACTTACAGACAGAATGTATGCGATGGAAACCAGGTTTATGGTGCTTCAGAACCAACAGGCTCAACAGCTGCAAGGTATGCTGGTTACACAGATGCTAGGAGGGAAGTCCACTCCACTGGCCCAGGACCAACAAGCCCGAGGACGTCAGGACCAGAGACCAGAAAATGAAAGGGTCTATAATCAGAAGAGAAGGACGAGGAAAAGACACAGGAAGAAACCAGACGAATTGGACAAGAACATGGACCTGCGAAGTCAAGATAGAGATAGGAATATGGATAATGACGGCATGAGAGCAAAAGAAAAGGATGACAGCATGAGAGCAAAAGAAAAGGAAGACAGATTTGAGTTCAACAGAACCCCACATCGAGACAACAACTTCTTCAGAGTGACAGAGGACGGCAGAAGCTCAGGACACCTAATACGGAAGAGAACTGCAGCTGCAAACCAACAACTCATGGACTTATGGGACCCCGAAGAGGAACCCATGAGCACACTGATTGAAGAATACACTCAGAATGAACTACCCACAGTGGAGACGACGGGCACAGCGAGAGCCAAATAGGAACAACTCCCGCCGCTGCAGCAGATAGACAGCAGTGAGGCAGGCTGCAGCCGAGTGGAAGAAGGCCCAATCATCAAGATAGCCTCCCTGAACATAGAAAATGTAAAAACCAACCATGCCTTTGTAAATAAGGCATTATCAAAAATTGACATCCTGGCTCTACAAGAGCACTGGTTGTATGACTTTGAAAAGGACCGTATCCTGGAATTCCTCCCGGCTTGGAAGTACCACATTAAATGTGTGGACGAAGACCAGCCCCTGTCTAACAGCCATATACCAGGTGGACACGGAGGAGTGGCAACACTCTGGGCATCATGGCTTGATCCATACGCCGACAAAGAGAAGGATGGAAACGAGAGAGTAATCGTCACATCGTTCAACATGCCCAACAACAAGATATGCGTCATAAATTGTTACCTGTCATCAGGGTCCAGCAAGGAGGCCGTACGAAGATTCAAGGAAGACACAGCGATGATACATGAGATAATTGAGAAATACAGTACCACTCACGAAATAGTGTGGTTAGGAGATTTGAATGAAGACCACCATAATAGACGAGGCCCCAAGGAGAAGATTGTACAGGAGATGCTGAAATGCTTGGCTCTTGAAGACCTAGGTTCCGACTCTGGTACGAGAAGCACTTACGTCAACCCTCACTTGAGGCATGAATCACACATAGACCACATCCTCGTCAAGACGATAGGCGGAATGTCATGGAACAAGGTGGAAATCATGGGCAGCGAGCATGCAGACTCACCAACCAACACCTCAATGCACTTCCCAATATACACGCACGCGAAGCTGGCCAAGAGGGTAAAAGCAGAAAAGCGGATGGCACGGCATACCTCATCTCGTCGTATATATTATTGGAAGGAGGCTGACACCATCCTGTACGCCAAGACTGTTGAAGAAGAACTACGAAAGTATGATTTGGAGCACCTGTGCGCGGACGATGCCATACGCACTTTCCAGATGATTCTGAGCACGGCAGCGAACTACGCAGTTCCCAATGTAGTAAAGAAGATGGGAGGTGTAAAGAGGCAGAAGAAGCTAGAATGGACCCCAGAACTTGCAGAAGCAGTGAGTAAGTCAAAGAAGTCACATTTCACGTGGAAGAAGGAAGGAGAGTCCCGGAATGGACATGCATGGGAAGAAAGGAAGAAAATGAAGAAACTGGTCAGAAGAACTCAAAGACAGGCAGAAGCGGAGAGAAGGCGAAAACTCCTGGACGACATCAGTAATGCAGCTGAGAAGGATCAGGCACTATTCCACAAATTAATCAAACGGCAAAGGGGAAACTCTGCAGTCAGCACGGCCTTAACAATCGAAGGGAAAGTTATAACCGATGACGACACCATCAGGGGGGAATGGGCCAGATATTATGAAGATCTGTCCAACACCGAGGAAGAAGACAACAGAAACCTAGGAAACATGAGAAGGGTAACATCGAAGCCAAGTGACGTCACAGAGATAACTACTTCGGAAATTTCACAGATACTGAGGAATATGAAGAAAGGCAAAGCACTGGACAAGGAAGGTTTTGCAGCGGAATATCTAACTTCTCTCCCTCATAACGCTCTGGAGACTCTGTCAAACATCTACAACAAGATCCTGAAGAATGGGAAAGTCCCTCAGTCCTTCAAAAGCGCCTACAAACTCCCCATTCCAAAGCCTCAGAAAGACAGTAGATTAATGGATAATTATAGAGGAATCACCATTACTTCAGTCTTCAGTAAAATACTGGAGCTCATAATAGAGGAAAAAGGCGGCTCAGACATTAACAACAACCTAAGCGGAATGCAATGCGGATTTACAGCTGGACGATCCCCGTCGATGGCAAGTCTTGTGGTCACAGAAGTTGCTGCAGAAGCGAAAGAAAAGAAAACGCCACTTTACATCGTCTCTTTAGATGCAAGAAAGGCTTTTGACGTGGTCTCGCACAACATCTTAAAGGAGAAGCTCTACAAGACTCCGCTGAAGAAATCCCTTTGGAAGTTGATAGATGATCTCTACACTGGCACAGAGGAAGTCATCCGATGGAAAGGTGTGGACAGCAGACCTTATCAAGTAAGCCAAGGCGTGAAACAAGGGGGTATTCTTTCACCAACCCTATATAAACTCTACATAAACGGTCTTCTAGAGGCAGCAGAGAAACATCGAATGGGATCAAGAATAGGATCAATCACCCTGGGGACACCAACCTGCGCAGACGATGTCATCCTATTGGCAGACAACGCCCAGAAAGCACAAGCCATGATCGAACTAACCCACGAATACTCCACAAGTCACAAGTATGAGCTGCACCCTAGTAAATCCGTGGTATCATATCACATCAGAGGGCAAGGGAAGCTCTTGGATGAGGAACCGCAGTTCCACATGGGGAGTGCTCAACTTGAAGTGGTGGATCATTTTGTTCATCTGGGCCTAGACTGGGAAGCGGGGAAAATTTCACCAAATGTAGAGAAAAGGATTTCAGCAGCAAGAAGAACGGCGTACTCCCTACTTGGAGCTGGACTACATGGACAGCATGGCATAGATCCTTCAGCCTCAATGAAATTAGTAACTACGTACATCACTCCCAGACTACTACATGGCCTCGAGTCATGCATCTTGTCAAGGAAGCAGATACAGTCCTTGGACAACTACTACAAGTCACTACTGCGCCAAATCCAGGGTCTCCCAGAAAACTCGGCGCTGGAAGCTATCTACATCCTTATCGGTGCCCTTCCAGTGGAAGCGATGTTACATAAGAAGATACTATCACAAGTAGGAAGCATATCCAGACTTGAGCCCTGGAATCCTCTACGCCAGTTAGCGCTCCGACAATTGGCCTTCAAGAAGACAGACTCGGGCAGCTGGTTCTCGATGGCTGCCGAGATAGGAGACCAATATGGTGTGGACATCAGAAGAACAATGGTACATCCTTGGCCGAAACTCGCCTGGAAGAAATACATCGCCACGATGGTCGAAGAACTATGGTGGAGCAGAATTTACAGGAAGAAGATGGAGAAATCAACCCTCAAGTTAATGATCACGAAAGGGGAGAAGCTAGGTAAACCCCATCCGATCTGGAAAACCTGCACGGGAAAGACATTCCAAATCACAGCAGCAACAACAAGAGCGAAGATGTTAATCGGAAGATATACGCTTCAAACAACCAAATCAAAATACTCGAATGGAGTGGAATCAGCTGTCTGCATGCTTTGCCAGAATGGTAATGAGGATATAATGCACTTTCTGGTCACTTGCCAACATCTGGAAAACGCAAGGGCAACTCGCATAACAGACTTCAAAGAATTATTCAAGGAAGAAAGACTTCCCGAACCGAGTACCGTAGAAGAGCTAACAACAGCAATCCTGAATGGAGGAAAATATTTGGTCTCCGGAGGGTCACAACAATTTCAGTATCACAAAAACGTAAATGCAAATGAAAAAAGAAATGCTCAGAGTAACTTGTACGATAATATACCATACAGCACACCAGTATCAGTAGTAGTAAAATTAGTTAAAAATGAAAATAAAGCGCATCAACTAGCAAATCTAATTTGCCAGAAGCTTCACGAGGAGAGGGACTACAGAATCACAACGCTACTCCTTGGAGGAGGTTCTCCGGATTGAGCGGAGGAAACTAAACCGAAGAAGAAGAAGAAGAAGCTGTCTTTGAGAGGCAGGAATGGTCAGTTCTCTGTAGTGACATATAGAACACTAACTTTTGGGTATAAGGCAACATACAAGTTATAAAAGTCAAAGTGACCAGTCTGTTGCATCGTGGCATTGTATTGCATAATCAGTTATTCTGTGGCATAGTCTGCAGGTGATCATGTCATTCAATGAAATGCGCATTTAACATAGTCTAATCTTCAGCTTCTGATTCAGACTCATCTGATCCGTACAGACTTTCCTGTTCATCATCATCATTGTCATCATCATCAGTGCATCCATTTGGAATTGTGGTGACAGAGTCAGGACACTGTGGGCCACGAAACCATTCTACTTCATAGAGGTCATCTGCAAGCTTCCATCCATGGTCTTCAGGGTTTGACTTATTTGGTTGTGCCAGATGAGCTCTTCTCCACATTCCGGCTACATAGTTGGCCCGTCTTATCTTTTGCATAAGAACTTTATGACACAGGGGCATGTTGCATGGATTGGTTCCCTTTATCTTTGCCAGTGGCTGAGAGGCATCTGTTGGAGCATAAGTCTTCTCGAATATTTGGAAGCGTGCATCATTCACAGACGTCAGTTGAGGGCAGCCATAGAGAGTGCAAACGAATTCTTCTATTCCAGGAATGGGTGATTCTTTCTCTTTTTCTCCAAGTCGGGAAAGTGCCTTCTTGAATTTGTCATATTTTGACATCAATTCAAATGGTTTCAATTTGCCCTTGTTCATGAAGGATGCGGTATAATCAGTACCCGTTATTGCATGGAGCCCTGGCAGTGCTGATGTGGTGTCAGAGTTGAGTGTTTGTGCCAATACCGAGATATTGATGTGTCGTCTGTTTCCACCATGCCCAACTTCCATCCAGACAGAGTGTTGTCCTTGCACTTTTGATACACGATACAGCAGCATGATGAAAATATCGGTGTCATCTGCCCTGATGCTCACTATTGACGTGGCAAAAGCAACCTTGCGCAAGTGAAAGATGACCTTTGTGTCAGCTTCATGATGGTGATTTTTGAAGGCTGGCTGTCCTGAGCGTTGTACCTTGCCCTGTTGAACTTGATAAAGGTAAGTTGTGCCATTCACATCAAAATAGATGTTGTGGTTTCCAATCAAATTGACGTATAGATCATCATTCCAATCATTCACCATGAAATCCAATAGTGACGACACAAATGATGGGGATCTCAGTGCTGATTGCCACTGTGGTGGCCTAACTTGATGTCTACCTGATATGACATACTGCAAGTTGGAAACTCCACGGCGTTGTTTTTCCATGTCTTTGATGGACGGTGTCACATTTGAGTCACAGACAAGGTGGACATCTTGGGACATGGAACATAGGAATTCCAAAATCTTTCTTGATAATTCACCATAAGTGGACGGCACAGGTAGAAGGGAATGAAGAAGAAATCCTCCATCAACAATTGTGATATCTACATGAGGTGGAGTTTCGCTTGGAGCTTTGCTTGCTAACAAATTTCTGAGTTTTGATTTGTCAGTCTTGTTCATACTGCCATCAGGATTGCCAAGAGCCAAGGGCACTGGCGTGAGGGGATATGAGAATACTTGCTGCAAATCCATGTTCTCCTTAGAGTGCAGGTACAGCAACCTTCCAAACATGTCACGAGTGCATTTCATCTGTTCACTCTTTTGATCCTTGATAATTTGGGATTGGTTGGCTGAAGCAAAGTTCAGTATCTTCTTTCGAGGAATCGGTTTTTCAAATCTTTGGGGATTTTCGAGGCACTCCGTTGTGAATTTTTCACATCGCTCTTCGCCTTTTGCTTGACAGTTAAGTAGATCGTCTCGGATGCTGTCACACACTAGAGGTCTGCGCGGTGCATAATTTGTAAACCGCAACCGCACTGCACCGCAAAGTTCAGAACCGCAACTGCACTGCACCGCAGTCACATGGAACCGCACCACACTGCACCGCAGCTATGCTGAACCGCACCGCACTGCACCGCAGTCATGTAGCACCGCAACTGCACTGCACCGCACTAAAAACCGCAAATTACCCGCACCCATTTTCGCATACTAAAGATATAAAACTATGAAAGGTGAATTAGTTACACACATAAATATGATGTAGAATGAAAATTACATTTAGTATTAGAGAGTTGAATTGAATATGAGAAATTTTATAAGTCAAAAGTTGATATGGCAAATTTAAGTACACAGATTTACCAAAATATTAAAACGAAAACAGACAAGTTTGCAGGGCTTAGAATTATTCCAGAAAGAATTTGAAGATACCTATAGATATAATGTTATGCTAAAGTTATGTTAGTTAGGGTTTTACATATTGCTGAATATTGAACTCAGTTGATATGTGAGCATTGTAGCAATGTATTCAAGATATACTATCAGATTATCTATTATTAAATAGTTATAATATATACTGTGTCAGTGTTTTAATGCAATACATTATTGCAAGTATATGTACCTAGAAAGTTGCACAAAAAAAAAAAGGGTAAATACATTTCTTTGTTCAACCCCTATCCATGTATTGTTTTGGCCCTATTGTTTCACTGTTTAAACAATATTTACCTGGTGCTAGTTTGCTAATTAGCAAGTTGGGTCACATGTAACAATACTTAATATCTTAAATGTAATAATACACGAACATTGTGACAGGAATATATTGAAAATTCAGACTTTTTAAAATTGTGTTCATAGACTAAATAAATAGATTAATTAATTAATTGACAGGCAGATATGCCTAATTGCCTATGGCATGTATGTAATACATTGTATGGAGAGATAATAAAGATAGACTGACTGATTGATTGCTACATTTGCATGATTGCGGATGGAATGATTGATTGCATGATTGATGGATGGACTGATTGATTGCATGATTGATGGATAGATTGATTGTTGCGTGATTGATGGCTACACTGATGGATTACTTTATAGATTTGTTGGTTTATTAATTTGTGCTTACTACAACAATTAAGGAGGGGTGATCATAATCAACACTTTGATGAATACACTCACTCTCTTACCCGTGGTGAGGTTGTACAAACCATCAACAGATGCTTGCTCATCATCTTCTTCGAAGGGGTTCATTCGAGAATTGATGCTCTCAATGATGTTATTCATGTCATTGTTATCCCTCTTAACTCGATGTGCCGATGTTCCCTTCGATGCATCTGCTGATGGTTTGAGTCCTGCAATTTCCATTATATCTTTGACTACACTGCTTCTCACTGTTCTTGTCATCATCCAACGTTGTCTGGCTACGAATGACTGTCGAAAGGCTGTAATTCCGGTGAGTTTGGAGGCGGCATCTGCGTTCACTGTCTGCTCTAGCGTCAGATCCACTGCTGTCCTAGAGAATGATTTTGGTGTCCTTCTGATGCTGAGAGCTCCATTTTCTAAAGCCTCTCTGGCGCCGGGGAACTGATCAATGTTTAAAAGATTCAGATAGTATCGGACCATCCAGCGTGCGTAATTAGGCCTATGAGTAGCGAAAAACATAGAGCACATTTCTCGTAGTGAGTAGACAAAGAGGGACAAATCATTTGTTCGACAGGCTCGGCTGAAATGTAGGAATACTTGAACCAATTTGACATAAAGCATCCAATATTTTGCTGTCGCACCATGTTTGCCTTCCATTGTCAGTTTTACATAGGATTCATACTGACTATTCAGTTCACGGAATTCCTGTGAAGTTTGCATAGCTTCTACAGTTTCCTTGGTTGGGTTTGCTGCCATGTTGTCAATCATGTCCCAAAACGAGTCAGGAAGAGAGGCAGACTTCAGGAAAGACCGGAAATGTAGCACTTGAAAGGCAGTTGCAAGAAGGGGGTGAAGTCTGCGACATCTGAAAGGTATTGGAACATGAATAACTAAATGTACTGAACTAATTAGAAGTTATAGTTTCACTCTCACAAAATCTATATATGTGTAATATTCTTAATGATAATCAAAGTGGTGGTGGACAACAACTGATTGCCTAATTCGCATTGATGAATTGGGCTAAACTGGACTTATAATTTTAATGGGAACAACGTGTAGATTTGCAAACTGCAAGAAGGATTAGATTTACTGCAGCTGCTCCTCTCCATGACTCACAATGGTCTAAATCTGCTTCATACTATATTAAGATCTCAACACATCCAATAAAATTTGTTTGGCTTAGTGACTGAACGATGATTTGATTTTTTATTTTGATTTATGGGTAATTTTCCCAAGGCAATACGTTTGCTTCTGATGAGGCAGCAAATTGAAAAGGGGAGGGCCTAAAAGTGACAGTAGATCACTGCATGCAGTAGTTGCAGTGATAAAACCACACTGCACAATTAATACTAATCATCTTGCGCCTTAAAACATAAGCTAGCTGCGAAAATTTCGACAAACCTGTTGTAATGTTTTCCATTGAGAAAACCATTTACAGATCCTGAAGCCAGTACTTCAGCATCAATTAAGATTTGAGGTCCACCAGATCCACTCAGGAAGTGTCCAAGGGAGCCGAAATATGCAAGCTCAATGTGAAAAGGCCCAAAGCATATAAAGATATTGTCAAAGTCAGGAGCTTCAGCTGCTTGTATTTGCATCGCTGGCTTTGCGATAGCTAGATCATAATGGACTATTATTGTATTGTCTCCACATTCTTCTGCTACCTTCTGGGTTGTTTTCAAAGTTTCCGCCACAACATCTAGACGAGTAGGTGGCAGGTTTATGGTATTCATGTATGCAATGTTTTGCATTGGAAGTGTATCTTCTGTGATTAAGCTATTCCATCCAGCCCACATTGGTGTAGCACTTCTTGAAATGGAAATCATCCATATCAGATCTTTCTCCTCAATGGAAGACATATTAACAGGGCGTGGAACTTCATGAGACAAGAAGTTAAACTCTGTCATCTTTGGCCTTTTGTTATAGGGCTCCACATGTCTGTTTGTCATTGCCATTGTGCGCTTTGACTTTGCCTGAAATAAAAGTACTCACTTAAACTATTTAAAAGAGGGAATTCCGATTTTAAAATATCACAATTGAGTAAATTTGAGTGATTATTTTATGTTTGAGGAGACGTCAGTGATGTCACTACATGTCCTATATCTTTCATCTTAAATTGAAGAGCAACCTCAAGTTGTTTTAGTTATTACACCACTCGGAGCAGTAAAGAAATCATCCATACTTTCTTAACAGTAACTTTCATTATTGTAGCCACTGGAGCATTATTTAGGTTTAGGTGGTCAATGAAGAAGTTTCAATTTATGATCATACCAGTCTCCACCTTGCTGGATAAAGCAGAAGAAGAATGAAATTTAGTCAGAGCACAAACCATAACTTAAAAATAAACTCACTGGAAGATTCGGAACTGGCAAGTGAGCCTGTCGGGTGGTTGATGTCCTGTTCTGGTAGCAAATGCCCACAGTATCGTGTAACGTATCACGTCCTGACAATGTCTCCGTGTTCTCATCAAAATTGTCCCACGCTAAGGCTGTGCTGAGACCCGGTTCTTGGCTTATTCCATCAGGTGTTGCTTTCTGCTGGTCCAGGACATCCTCAGCCAGCTTTGTTTCAAGTTCTTCTACAGTGTGATGTCCAACAGTGTGGCCAAATCTGTTTAAAATTTCTATCACTTTCCGGCTCCCGGTCAGGCTTTTCATCGTTATGCCAAGCTTACAATGTTTTTCCGGTTTAATCCTTCCATTTGAGGTTGCAAAAATGATGTCATCTAAGACAGAATTGATGAGTCTGTTCATCTTGCCATTTTCATCTTTCTTGTCAACATTTCCTGTGTACAGCACTCTGACAAAGTCTTGCAGCTCCTTTGGTACTTCCAAGTCACAAGTGGGATCTTGAGATTTTATTTGGTCCTTCAGCAGCTTTCGTAGGAATAAGGCAGTGCTCTGTACAGAATGGTTGTCGCCTGATGCATATTTAACCGCAGTCTCTTCAGAAATGCTCTTGTTAAAGATTAAAATTCCTGACTTGTTGCTTGCTTTTGCAGTACATAAGATTGGAAAATCTCTCAAAATTTTGTCCAAAAGGTTACGGGCAGGATAAGTTGAAGTTTCGTCTTTAAGAATGTCTAAGTATTGTTTGTGGAGGTTCGTTAGATACTCTGCTCCAGTGGACTGTACCAGGTTTTCTTCAATGTATTCACAAAGTTCCTTGTAAGCTTGATCATGTTGATGACTTCGAGAGAATTCATTGGTGCCACTGTCTACATTGAGAGCCGAAGCTTTGTAGAGAAAAGATTTCTTGCAACTTTGGTGATAAGGCAACAGCTTTGATGTTAAATCAGTTCCACATATTTTT
This sequence comes from Platynereis dumerilii, assembly GCA_026936325.1. Taxonomy (NCBI): domain Eukaryota; kingdom Metazoa; phylum Annelida; class Polychaeta; order Phyllodocida; family Nereididae; genus Platynereis; species Platynereis dumerilii. Next base: position 5,851,105 of record JAPTHN010000026.1, on the reverse strand, counting down.
GTCAGAATCATGTCATTACCAAGTTCCATAGCAGCCTGTTTGATTCTGTCCCCACCAGCACGGGGATCTCCATATGAAAGGGACTCTCTTCTCCCTGCATTTAACTTGGTCACTCTCTGGCAGAAGAGGCATCTTGGCTGTTCTGTTAGTTGCTTTGCCTGATCTGACCTCAGGAACTTAGAGCCCATGTTCCTGAAAGAAAATGTGCTAATGTTTAAACTATAGGACATTAAGTCGCCTGGATTTAATGTTGATAAATGAATGACACATTTGATAGGCTTCATGTGATGCTCATAACTTGCCCAATTAAATTAAATTAGTATATTTCCGTAGAAAAAATTTATAATTTGATTGCTCTAAACTTTCATAAGGGGTTATTAGAAGAAGTAGAAGTGAGAATGTGGGCCAAATGAATGGTGCATTAAATGTTACGCAGATCTGTACATGTACACTTCTGGAGAACCAAAGCAAATGTTTGTCTTCGAGCTCTGCAGCAGGAAAATCACACCGATTTGTCATTTGAGGTAGGAAAACAAAGGGCAACCAGAATACATAAGTATGCTTACCTGCAGATGAAGTACTGATCACTTGTCCAAATTCATCTTTGATCAAAAACTTGTTGATCCACCCAAGGCAGTGGATGATGTAGCATTCAAAGAGTCATGATGTCATCACATTGTGACGTCATTAGGTTACACTGTTGCTAAAAATAGCTCTAAAGCTATTTTGAGCCAGGTGCTATCAGCCATTTTGATGTTTCAAGCAAAATAGATGAGGAAACGGATGTTTTAGATTCAACCGGATATGATTTAATTGCTCGGGTATCAAACTATATTTTTACTCAAGGATCAATGTAGTTGAAGTTACTACACCTCCATATTATCAACATAAAAGAGGCAATATTAACTTGCATTTGTGGCGGATGATCCATCTCAAATCCATGGCAATTTCTGCATGAGGCACATCTCAGAAGAGAAAAGCGATGCAAAAGACAAGACATTGAGAAAGATACAAGCATTTTTTTCTTTAAGTATTTTGGTTTCCATGGTTACCAGAATGTCATAACAATATACAATTAAGTTTTAATTGCCCATGAATTGAAATAAACCTTTTTGTATCATTTTACTGTGGGCAGTTCCAATCAAAACCGGGAAGAATGGCTAGTTATGACATAAGTGTCTGTGGTTGCCATGGAAATGCATTTTTCAAATTGTGACCACAATCAAAAGACGTTTAAAGTCTGTATTGTACCTCATCTATTAGATGATATCATCATTTGTTTGAATAGCAGAGAACAATTTTGTTAAAATTGGAAATTAAGTTGACGGAAACATCAAAATAACTTGGTCATAAATTGCCTTATTCTGGGCATGACATCTTGTTATTTAGGCATTCATAACTTTATGACTTTTCAAGCTAACCAGCTAAAACTTACCACAAATTTTTGCCGACCCCTCAAGAACACTTGGTGAGAGTTGCAGTGCCCAGGGTATATATCTGCTGGTCCTACACAAACTTTCATAAACTGAAGTAGACAAACAGTATTCGTAATTTTTTCACATTTGTCCGCCATCTTGGATTTATGCAAATTAGCTTGTGAATTTGCATATTTTCGAAAAATATTATATTAGGTTGATAAAGACTAACTCCAGAGAGATGTCAGCGTAAGTAATTTTGATGAAGTTTGTATGAACTATGTGTAGTTTACATCTAAATTTTGTGATATCCAATTTTTATGGCATTTTTGCTTAAAAGTGAAAATTGACGTTGCCATAGTTTTGGCAAATTTGCAAAAAATCGTCCGCAAATTTAAAAAAAAAAATTACATTTCTGAAAAGTAGAGAAAATTTGCTATTATACCAAATACGAAACTCTGATGAGAATCAAAAGTCAAATAAAAGTGCTCTGGCTCTTGGACTATTACCTGTGCATTGAGATATATGTCTCTAGGTAATTTGTCATGGGTTTTTTGTGCGAAAATATGCCTGTAATAAGCAATTTCCAATGATAGAGATGGGGAGTATGAACCCATAACTGGATTTCAGCTTGAGCAAGTCACTGACTAATCATCACTCTGGCTGTAAAATCTACAAACCTGTACTTTGAATTCGATACTTAATCTTGTGCCCACATTTTATATCAAATTTATACATTTTATATCAAATAATTAAATGACAAAAGCAGGAATTGTCAAGCCAACAAGTTTATAGATACGGTGGCAAAGTATTCCTTATGCTTAGGTAGCTCGATGGCAGAGTGGTTAAGGTTCCGCCTGCTCTGCATGCTTGGGTTCTCGGTTGGGGAAGCGAATGTTTTAGTGCACTTATATCAATTAGAAAAATGCCAGCTGGATATCATTTGTAACAGTGTTGGGCAAGTAGAATGCGCAACTCACGTGGTTAATGAGTGACATGTTGGGCAGATCTAGACCAAGTGGGGAGATGTTTTTCGGCATTTGGGCACACCGCATCGCCACATAGGCCTGATAAGTTTGGGGGGTCGAGGCCTAGAAGACCCTTCTGGTCTGCCACTGAATTGTGTGCCTCCACTTGACACCCCTTGCAACATTGCAAGTGCCCTTCCTGAAGAAGTGTCAGTCACCCACCCTCAATAATTCCAATAGACTGGTCTTGTAACAAGGGCGTTTGTAGTGCATGGACCACAGTAACATGTTGATCTTTCAAAACAAGGAGACAAGTCGCCAAAATGTCTTGGCAATATTCTTGGTCTCTGTCTATCTTTAGATTATGATGGAAAACAGTCCTCAATCTAAAATCATGATCAAACCTTTGACTTAACTGTTTACACATGCAGTGTGCAATGATTTGCAAACGTTCTAGCATGCTGAAATCGTTCACACAAAAACTGTAAGGTCATTGCTCTGCTGTTTTAATTAATTTTGCTGGAACTGTACTGTCACTCCACATTGGGTGCCACAGGTAGAGTATTTATTATCGTTTTCATAGCTGTGTGTTTTTCTGAAAACTTCGTTTTACAGTTAAAAACCGTGACATCAGAGGGTATCGGTGAATGTGATTGGTCCGATCTTCAACCTGTGACACTCAGTTTAGAGTTTGACATCACAGTTTTTGACAAAGGATTCTAAAACTGCCAGGCACTGTTATTTTTTTTACAACCGCAACAAACATCTTCTCAATAAGCCGAGTATTGCATCTCACCAGAAGAGTCTCAACACGCTCAATGTTTTCCAAACAAAGTGTGTTATTGTTTTTCACAAGACACTTGTCATAAAAATTTCAAATAAATTTTGCTGTCAGTTATGGGCGACCATGGGGGGCTTGGAGCTTTTCACGATAGAAAATTATTTATTTCACGACAACGGCAGGAGTAATTATTCATTATAAGAGCTCCCCAAATATTCATTTAAAAATCAAGCGACACCTTGTTCACAAGTACCCCACCAGAAATGATTTAATTCAAGACTGCCCAGAAAGCCGGTGAGTTGCTATGACTGAAATTTTTTTATTTCACTGAAACTGAACAAAAAATAGTTATTTCACTAAAACTAAGCAAGAAATTATTTATTTAAAAAAAATCCAACCCTCCCTCTGTCCCTCGATATTAAATAGTCGCCTCCTAACTTTCCTTTGAGGATAAGTAGTCTGTTTGATTCAGTTGCAGTTCATTGAAGCATTTGTCAACCAGTGCATTTGTCAAAGATAAACATACAAAATCCATGTGTCAGTGTATTTAGTCAATTTCTGTTAATCTGGGCTTGTGATATATACAAAGTAATGCAACTAAGTCTGTGACATCACAGTTTTGGGATATAGCAAAGTACAAAGTTGAAAAACACACAGCTATGCAAACGATAATAACAATGCAATCACATTCACAAATACCCTGATTTTGTCACTGTTCAACTGATAAAACAAAGTGTTCTAAGAACAAGCAGTTATAAAGATGATTATAGTAATGATATATACTATACATACATGTGTCTGTCGGAGCAGTTTCTATCCGAGCTTTCACCGGAAGTTTGTTTGATAAGGTAAGCTGGAATACGTGCATTTTGAACCACTTCTTAAATACATCTACATCCCTCATTATGAGATGCTGGAGGGGACGACAGATTGAATAGACATCAAACAGTAAGCGCCTTTAGCAAATATCAAGAAAATAATGAAACTCATCTTTCTTTCCTTATTTTTCCAAATATTCTCTAATGCAACATAATTAGATACAAATATGATTTAGGCTTTTGTCGTTCTTTTGAAATGTGTTTTCGAATTTAACATGACATTGCTTTGATAGTGTTGAATTAAATCTGACACCTGCCACATGTTTTATTAACTCCAGCCTGTGGAACTAGATGGATATTGTTGTTCTTAACTGGGTTGAAGTGGCCGAAGGGAACGTTTTGTAACTCTCCTTTAGTATATAGTCACACGAAATAGAACCTGTCTGATATCATGAATTTGTGCACTTGTCATTGTGATGTATTCCCGCAAAATACAGATGGTCATTGGCATCCCTATTTCAGGGCATTGGGGGGGGGGGGGGGTACATGCACCCCGTATTGGACTTGTGCCCCCAGGTGCCCCTCTATATGAACTTTCAACCTTAGCTAAAATATACAATTAGTATTATGGGTGCCCCTCCCCCCCCCCAAGGATCGCGTACCCCCCCCCCCGGTGCCCCCTCGCTCGAGACCCGCTAGTTATGCCACTGCAGATTGTCAATGTCATAAGCAGACATTCGGTATGGAATAAAAGGATTCAAATTTTAAGATGGACTTCTCGTTACTATTTAGGGATTAGAAGACATCCCATGGACAAGGAGCTGCAACAGTTATCTTCAGGAACGTGCTTCGGAAAGAGGAAAGTATATCATCAATAGCTTCCTACATTTCTTTGTCTGAGACAATTCCAGTAGTCTTAAGATCTCATTTTTGAGGTAGATTTGGGTGATAGTCTTCTGATACATATGTACACGGCTACAGACGGTGTTGATTTTTGGCAGAGACCAAAAAGCAACAAAGATTGAGGCTGTTAAGTGGCACTTAGATTGTCAATGTCTGACTGTTCTCTTTGTACTTCAAACACTCTACTAGAAAATGATACTCAGCAGCCAGTGCCAGCTCTCTCTCTCTTATATCGAATAACCAGGCTTAACAGCAAGAATTTGAGAAAGCTGCAAAAAGCACATGTAGCGTCCGACCTGACTTTTTACTGCTATTAATATTAATATGACTTCACAACTGCAGCTCAATAGATATTCAGTATATGCTGTCTTCATGGATGGTGACGCTCAGGGGAATTATATTGTAGAATCTGGAGTATCTTTTTAATGCAGAGGTTCATTACTTTAACATTGTATTTACATGGTGCGGACATTAGTCATACACAGTGGAGGGTTCATCCTGATTGTTATGCATTAAATTGTCTGATTTGCATGCTTAAAGGCTTGAGTTACTGGCGGAGACTCTCAGGATAGTTCTCAAAGTGATTTGTATAAACTTATATAATTATTTGTAGATTGTAAAGATTTAAACTAGATTCTCACTTGCAGTTTTTAGAGAGAAAAATTTCTCATATTTGCTGGATGGTTTATTCTGGCAAATGAGAACCGTGGTTGTTTGGATTTACATAGGAGCTGGAAGACTAAATCTTATCAGAGTCAGTTCTTCCTCTTTTCCAGTGAGAACCAATTGTGTTGTGTTATGTAACAAGGCAATAGCACTCTGTAGAGCACATAGTCCCACTGCCAGAATTGTAACCCAGAGGTGCCCAATACAACATACACCAAGCTAGTTGTCTCTATCTGCAAATCCTTCTTGACCCAGAGTGATTGTCACTGTAGATTGAGATGCAGTTCTGCTAAATGCTCACTCATAACGAAAGGAAAAGCATGCAAGCCAGCTGATATTGATCGATGTGATATATACAGACTCACTTAAAAGGAAATATTAGTCCCATCCTGTGGCCGAACTGATAAGATTATCTTCTGCAAAAATCACAGTCAACAAGGGGAGTGATTCTATAATACACAGAGCCACAGTGAAGATACGGTTGGTGAACTAGGTTGTAGCAGGGATCCTAGTGACAGCAGAATAATTATGGAGTACAGACATGTTACGAAATCACAAACAACTGTCCATTATCCGTTTTGACCCCGCAAAGGCCATAGTTCTCAGACCCTCCATTATCTCGCTAAATTTACAATGCAAAAGATGATGTTTTTGTTGCTTTTTTGGCTTTTTTTTTCATGTCATCCAAAAGGCTGCTTTGATGGCTATGTTTTGTTGTATAAAAATACTAATGTCTGAAAGTTATTTCCTTTTTCCTGTCATTCAACAAATTTATCACGATTTGTAGGATTCTTGTTATAACTTTTGTATTGAAAAATCTGAGAAACCATATTGTTTGTAAAATATGCATGATTTGCGTCGAACTATTTCAACTGCTGCTATCCGGACTATCCTGCCAACTTTACAATCTAGCTGTGATATTTTTTAATATCTTTATTTACTGTTTTATAAACGGTACAATTACAAGCTAAAAAAACAATGATAAGAACAAAATATAACAATTAAAAGACTGGTTAGTACATAAAAAGTTGAGTAGTATGGTTAATCTGTAAGATTTTAGATTTTGGTTTGGTCAAGGAAGTTATGTAACAACTTGTCATCACCAGTCTCGAACCTCAGGTCAGTAGGGTTCACAAATCATACAAATGGTTGTAGGACCATACATCATCATATTTTGGTCTTTTGAATTTAATCTTAATTTGTCATGAATATCCTGTCGGGTAGAATTCAAGAGTCAGCATCTGTTGTAGTTGTACTGCATGTTGAAAATATGTTTCTAAGATATTTCTTGAGCATTTTCACAGGGATACAATTTAGCTTCTGCGCTCCACAAGTTGAAATATTGCTCTACTGTGCAGATTGGGTATACATTTCCGGAGGTGGTTTGCTATTGGCACATAAAGGAAATTTCCACTGCACAGCACTACCAGCAACCATGAAATTTTATGAGGATGTGGAATAGCTGAGGCCAACCGAGCATTATTAAATGCATGCTTTCGTTGCTGTTTATGAGGTGCAGGTAAGACCGGGCAGTTCAGCACCATTTTTATATACCTGCAGTTGTTGTAGTTATTGTGGTAATTGTGATGTACACCAAACACAGAAGAGCAGCTATCAGAAAAATGTGCAAAAACACTGGCTTTGCAGTGTGTCTGTTGACAAGCATGTTTTGGTTATCATCCTTATTATTCCGCATATCAGATTGCCTCAGAAGAACTGGGTTTGTCTGTAACTGACAGCAATAATCTGCATAAATTTATGAATTGTCAATGGCAATATTGGGATGATTAATAAGTACAATAACACGAAAAAGCCGCACAAACAAGCCTCAAAAAGAATCTCTTAGGGTAAGATCTAAACTGTATGATAATAAGCATACCTTTTTATTCATACTTCAAAGCCAATGCTTTTCATCCTCTTATTTCAAAGTCTAGCCAGATCAGAGGCAATTGGCAGCTCATTGATGAAAAATATTCTCCACAATAGACACTATTGATAAACTGAGACAAACTTTGTGCCAGGCATATCATTGCAATTATCTTTAAAGCCTCCTCTTCTTGTCAACATCCTTAATTTACTAAAAACCCAAAAATATAATAACTCAATAAATGTATACTTTGTTAATTTGTTTCCCGTGCTTTTGATGTTGTGCAAATTTTCAAATTCATTTTAGACCAAGGGAATACAACACGTTATCGTTGATTATATCTTAGCCTCAGAGAGAGCTCACTAAGATATCTGGGTCAAAATTTGGTAAAGCTGAAATTCTTGTCTCCAGTGTCTTAGAGCAATTCACACGGACATGAATGTACATGCAGGGTTCGTGGTGGTCATTTGTTTTAGAGTAACATATCAGCAAAATATTTGGCACAGAAAATGTGTGGCAGACAACTTTTATCCCTTCCAAAAATTGAATGAAAGTGCCCTACCCCCCTGAAAATGGCCTGTCTCCACTAGCATTTTCCTTCACAAATCACCTCAAATAATTTAAGTTGTTACCTTAATCCACCTCATTTGCACCTCAAATTGAACCTTGACCAACACCCTTTCAAATTCTAAAACCAGTGGCTTGACTGATATTGTTACCCAACAACAGGGGGCTCTTGTGTCTTTGTCTCCAATTTCATGTCATTAACGTCACACCCAGTGATTTTTCTCATAAAAAATCAACCGACAAACATTTTTTTATGCCACTTGAATTTTGATGATCTTTAGGAACCCTAGCAGCTGACTGAATCAACTGCAAGTCCATAAACTGCACAGAATATAGATAATTGCACTATTTATACCAAAATGTCAGTTGTCCTACCTTGATTTGTCATTAACAAACGCCCTCCTGGCTAATTTTGGTAATGTATATCCGGACAAAAATCACTGTGGAACTTGCTTTGGTGTACACAAGTCTTAATGTAAGCCAAGATTGGTATCACATAATGTATTCACTGGTTCAAGGAAATATTTGTTTAAAATTGTCATTAACGTCACATGTCATATGAAATCATCTGTAAAAGGTATAATGTATTATTCAGTTTCTTTCACTAAATTCATATTGTCATGACAAAACTGGCTGTGCTTTAACAAAGCACAGCCAAGGTTTAACATGTGACTTACAGTATCAGACAAAAGTTTAGACCGCGTCAGTATTTTTTCAATGTCGGGGCAAATAGTGGCTTAGATGAAAAAATTCTTCATGGACTTTCTTGCCCATGCATCAGGGAAGTTCTACAATAGAGCAGACTTCATTTATTTTTATCACTTACTTGAATATGCGTGATAACCTAAATTTCAGGTAGTCTAAACTTACGGTTTGATGCTGCTTACATCCACAAATGCCCTTAATGAAATTGTACATTGGAGGAAAGGTCAGTAAATCATTCAATGTTATTTTAGACCAGTTATTCAACCACGTTTCATGTGATTTAAAGGAAATCAGTAATGACGCAGGAAAAAACATGCTTTTTAATTTATTTTTATAATTTCACCTTGGGGGTAATAATGGTGATTCAATGAGCCAAAATTGTTAATAAATAAAAGGTAAACTAAAAGCACCAAGAAAATATATGTCTGACAAATTTTCATCCTTCTAATGGCGTATGAATACACTTGACACCCAGTCATACTGCAAAAAATGGTGTTTTTTCCTAGGTTTTGTCTAATAGAAACTATTTGAAGTATCATAATACAATGACCGGGGTGTTTACATTGACTTGTCATGACTGATTTCCTTTAAATCACATGAAACATGATTGAATAACTTGTCTAAAATAACATTGAATTAATTTCCCAACCTTTCCTCCAATGTACAATTCCATTAAGGGCTTTTGTGGATGTAATCAGCATCAAACCATAAGTTTAGACTACCTGAAATTTTTGTTTATCACACATATTCAAGTAAGTGATAAAAATAGATGAAGTCTGCTCTATTGTAGAACTTCCCTGATGCATAGGCAAGAAAGTCCACAAAGAACTTTTTCGGCTAAGCCACTATTTGCCCCGATATTGAAAAAATACTGATGCGGTCTAAACTTTTGTCTGATGCTGTATAGCTAAACGTTTTTGTTAAACTTGTTTCTGACACGTACTATATACATAATCATGGGCATATCCATTGGGGTTGTCATTTTGTCTGTGAAATGCTTTTGTGTGTACACCAACTTTGCCTGTTGACAGGAAATGAAGCTGATGACAATGGTCTTGGAATGAATTCCAAGGACAAAAAAATAAATGATTTTACGCAGAGGTGAAGTTCATAAGATTTAAGTATATATGTTTGCACAATGCATGTTATAATTGTTTATGCAGTAGTATAATTGTCATTATGAAGATAGAAAACCAAGATTCTTTAATGCTGATATTGACAGATAGATAATTTGATTTTCTTATTTAAAAACTGACAGAATCATAAATGCAAATTAATTTGATGGTTATTTGTCACGTATCAGTTTTGAAAAGATGCACTGGAGTCTTTTCATTCCTTCAGCTAAAAGGTGGATGAAATCCCAATTAGGTTACACATAATAGTTGTATTTTAAATAAAACACAATGAAATCGTGATTATAAATATGACACAGAATATTTTAATGTGATCATTTGTGGCTTAGACCATAGCCACGGTTGCTGTCTGGGGCCAGGCCAAACACGTGGCCGCAGTCAGTGCAATATTTTAGACACATAAAGTGTATCAATGCACAATAAATTTACTTCATAAATCAGGTATATTCGGTAGTAAAATAATTTTTTCAGATAACTTCTATAGTCATTGGCTCTCAGCATCATGGATTGACAACGGTACTTTTTATATCATCATTTTTATATGGATTCTCTCTTCTGTTTCCTCTTGATAGTATGTTAGGATGCAATTGCTTATAACATGATCTTGCAATTGTAAACGAGCGAGACTCTCACTTCAATTAGGGCCTATTTACTTATTTTATGTTACAATACCAATGTTATACAAATATTTAGAGAAACGTTTTTAGTACATGATTGTATGTTGAACTATGATAAATCTTCATTATTATGCAAAGGTTTATATCACTAATGAACAACAAATTACCGTGACCAGGTGGTAGCCGCAATGCAAATGTGTAAAGTGTCCCTGAAGTGCAACTCATCCCAACAGGACTGCAGGGCATTTGATGATGGAATGTGTGGTGTTCAAATGCTGTCTCTTGTGATGTCTCTTGTGATGTTTCTTATCTTTTCATCTTGCAAATCCATCTCTAATAGACTATGCTAAAACTAGAGTAGTTTTACATCGATTAGAAACGACACTTGCCAACTGCATTGCACTTTTCACCGATCAGGAATTTCATTGTTAGACTAGTGATGTTTTAAGTATGCATTGAAAAAACATAAGGCAAATTTAAAGTTACATACCTAATACAGTTACAATCAATTTGTCTTATATTAAGAAACATATCGAATCTCCAGATTTATACACAGTAACTGAAGCCTTCGTGCATATAAATCAGGCAGTTTAATGCATGGAGGGTGGACACATTAACGCAATAGACAGATAATTAGTATTCTTACCAATAACATGTAATTAAGAACTTGAAACGGGAAACAGTGAAACTATCCAACATAGTTTTGACATAGGCCTATAGCTTTTTACAACATCTTTGCAATATCTACCACGAAGTTGCTAAAATCTTCGCCTGTTCATGCCATCCCCATAAGTACATTAACTTAATTGAAAGCATAAACATGCACAGTCTGGTGTACCAGACTAAGCCTAAGTCTACATTATGTTACAAGCTTAGCTTAGTATATATGCTCTTTGTGTACATATGCTTTTTTCAATCAAGCAAATTGATGCGAATTTCACTGCGGCAGCAGTAGCGTCCCTATGGGGGGGGGGGCACGGGAGGGGGAGGGGCACGGGGGCATGTTCCCCCATATTGGACCTGTGCCCCCCCAGGTGCCCCCCATATGAACTTTCCAACTCTGGTTAAAATATACAGTTAGTATCGAGGGTGCCCCCAAGAGAATCGCGTGCTCCCCCCAGGTGCCCCCCTCCCTCCGCCCCAGAGACCCCCTAGTTCCACCACTGTGCGGCAGGATTAACCTTGTCTCCTGCCTAAGATTCTGATTCAGTTTTTAATTAAAAGGCAAACACAAAAGATATTGGAAAGATCAACACCCAAATGCATAAACTCGTATTGCTTGTGAGAATAAAAAATAGGAATCAGTAATCATGAGAAAAAGAAATGATTAAGCAAGAATTAATTTTTAAAAAATGGACAGAGGAGGAAAGTGAAAAAGAAATCATTTCTACATCTTAGTAGGCCTATATAGTTATTATCAGATTTAATAGAGAAAATGTGACATTGGAAAGAGTTTATCGTTGAACAAACAGCGTCAGTTTTTGACTGAAATTGGTTTCTCAAATTTAGTTAGACGCAATAAGAGTCAATATCACAAGCTTATGGACAGTTTTGGACTTAAGCAGTCCAAAACTAGATTGTTTGACTAGATTTGTGATGAGTGCACAAAATATCTGGATAAAAAAGCACTGAAAAAGCACTAATGATAATGTCAAAGGTGGTGTGGGTAGATTGTTCAAGTCCATGAATATAGCCACAAGAATCTTACTTGATATCACTCATAAATTAATGATACTCTGGGCAAGGTTACCTCTCAGTAGTGAGCAGGAGAATTCATCAGTATAAGTTGGGGTGAATGACCGGTCATCCAGGTACTAGTGGGTGACTCTGATTGGGTCCATTATCTCAAGGGCATCCTCTACCTAATGACACCGTTTTTCTGCAGAAAAAGCGCATTTATACCAGGAACATTCTCCTCCCTCATTTGCGATGCTCGTGCCAACCAGGGTGGTGTCATTTCGGCAAGGGGCATGTTGTGAATTATTTCCAAATCTCAGGAGGGAGCAAACTAGAAATGTGAGATCTTCTGATAAACTCTCCTAATTAATGTGACCAGTGGGAATCTGTTCCTGTGTAAACAATCTGAACCTTAATCCTGTTGAATTAAACAGACAAATTACGTGGTATATTGTTGACATTATGCAGGCGTTTAACTCTCCTTACTTAGATTCAGATTCAGATTTTTTTTTTCTCATAGTACAAAATAAGAACGTTGGAGGCCCGCTTAGGCTCCCAAGAGCCGCTTCCAAGAACACAATGTCATTTTACATAACATTATTTCCTTTTTGCTTATTCTTTATATTAAATAATTAAGGTGTTGTCCCAGAGCATGTTTCACTTCATAGGGAATGAATATATGGCAACATGAAATAGAACCTTTCTAAACTTACAAACATATGTTTTGCACTTGTCATAAGTTGTACAGACAAGCTTAGCTTATAGAAATTGCTTTTGAAAATATTCCATCAATACCCTCCTACTTTTCTCAGGAGTTAAATTAGGATGGAAATGACTCTGATGTGTATGTTCCTTTCTGCAGGTGTTGCTAGTTATTGGCAGAGACCAAAAGGCAATAAAGATCAAGGCTGTTAAGTGGCACTTGACGCCTCAACGTCTGAATCTTCTCTTTGTACTTCAAACATCCAACGAAAATGATACTCAGCACCTAGTGCCAACCACTGTCTTCTTAGAAAGTGACTCAAGAAATAAACTGTGTGGAATGGTGACTGAGCTCTCTCTCTCTCTCTCTCTCTCTCTCTCTCTCTCTCTCTCTCTCTCTCTCTCTCTCTCTCTCTCTCTCTCTCTCTCTCTCTCTTATAAATTAAATATGCTTAACAGCAGAATTTAAGAGAGCTGCAGCTCAATAGATATTCAGCAGCTGCTTTCTGTATCATTGTTGATGCTCAGGGGGAATTATATTGTAGAATCTGGAGTATGTCTTTAATGCAGAGGTTCATTACTTTAACATTGTATTTACATGGTGAGGACATTAGTCATACACAGTGGAGGGTTCATCCTGATTGCTATGCATTAAATTGTCTGATTAGCATCCTTAAAGGCTTGAGTTACTGGCGGAGACTCTCAGGATATTTCTCAAAGTGATTTGTATAAACTGATACAATTAATTGTAGATTGTAAAGATTTAAACTAGATTCTCACTTGCAGTTTTTAGAGAGAAAAATTTCTCATATTTGCTGGATGGTTTATTCTGGCAAATGAGAACCGTGGTTGTTTGGATTTACATAGGAGCTGGAAGACTAAATCTTATCAGAGTCAGTTCTTCCTCCTTTTCCAATGAGAACCAATTGTGTTGCAATATGTAAAAAAGCAGTAGCTCTCTGTAAAGCACATAGTCCCACTGCCAGAATTGTAACCCAGAGGTGCCCAGTACGATATACACCTAGCTAGTTGTCAGTATCTACAAGTTTTTCCTGACCCAGAGTGATTGCCACTAAAGACTGAGATGCAGTTCTGCTAAGCGATCACTCATAACCAAAGGAAAAGCATGCAAGCCAGTTAATATTGATCGATGTGATATATACAGACTCACATAAAAGGAAATATTAGTCCCATCTTGTGGCCGGACTGATCAGATTATCTTCAGCAAAAATCACAATCAACAAGGGGAGGACTGTCAAATGTTTCAATTTGTTCTGATCACAGTGAAGATACGGTGGGTGAACTAGGTTGTAGCAGGGATCCCAGTGGCAGCGAATAATTATGGAGTACAGACATGTTACGAAATCACGAACAACTGTCCATTATCCGTTTTGACCCAGCAAAGGCCATGTAGTTCTCTGACCCTCCATTATCTCTGCTAAATTTACAATGCAAAAGAGAGTGTTTTGTCGCTTGTTTTGGCCACTTTTTTTTTCATATCGTCCAAAAGGCAGCTGTGATGGCTATGTTTTGTTATATAAAAATACTAATGTCCAAAAGTTATATCCTTTTTCCCGTCATTCAACAAATTTTTCACTTTGTGTAGGATTCTTGTTATAAATTTTGTATTGAAAAATCTGTGAAACCATATTGTTTGTAAAATATGCATGATTTGCATTGATGACTTTTTCAACTGCTGCTATCAAGACTATCCTGCCAACTTTACAATGTGGCTGTGAAATGGTTAATCTGTAAGATTTTAGATTTTGGTTTGGTCAAGGATGTTATGTTACAACTTGTAATCACCAGTCTCAAATCTCAGTTCAGTAGAGTGCACCAATCATACAAATGGTTGTGGGACCATACATCACCATGTTTTGGACTTTTTAATGTAACTCTTAATTTTTTATGAATATCCCGTCACATAGAATTCTAGAGTCAGCATCTGTTGTACTTATATAGCATGTCGAAAACATGTTCTAAGATATTTCTTGAGCATTTTCATAGGGGTACAATTTAGCTTCTGTACTCCACAAGTTGAAATATTGTGCTACAGTACTGTGCATATTGGGTTTCCATTTCCGGAGGCAGTTTGCTGTAGACACGGGAAGGAAATGTCCACTGCACTACCAGCAACCATGAAATTTTATGAGGAGATGGAATAGCTGAGGCCAACCGAGTATTATTACATGCGTACTTTCGTTGCTGTTTATGTGGTGCAGGTTAGACTAGGCAGTTCGGCACCATTTTTATATGCCTGCTGTTATTGTGGTAATTGTGATGTACACCAGATCAGCTATCAGGAAAAATATGCAAAAACACTGGCCTTGCAGTGTGTCTGTTGACAGGCATGTTTGGGTTATCTTCCTTATTATTCCCCATAACAAATTGCTTCTGAAAAACTCCGGGTGTGTTTGTAACTGACAGCAATAATCTGAATTTATGTATGGTCAATGGCTGTATTATAACTCGCACTGATTAGTTATTTGGGTTTCCTTGTCGCCACGTTGGGATGATTTATAAGTTGTACAATAATAACATAACAAAAAGCCGCGCAAACAAGCCTCAAAAAGAATCTCTAATTTCTTAAGGTGAGATCTAAACTGTATGATAATAAGCATATCTCCTTGTTCATATTCTTCAAATGCAATGCTTTTCGTCCTCTTATTTCAAAGTCTAAGCAGATCAGTGGCGATTGGCAGCTGATTTGATGGAAAAACTTCTCCAGAAATAAGACACCTTTGAAAAACTTGTGCCAAGCATAGATATATTTACTGCAATTCTCTTTAAAGCCTTCTCTTCCTGTCAACATCCTTAATTTATTAAACAGACAAAGATATAATAACCCAATTAATGTGTGATTTTTCAATCTGTTTCCCATGCTTTTGATGTTGTGCAAATTTCCAACTTCATTTTAGACCAAGGGAACAAAACCAGTTAACTTGATCATATCTTAGCCTCAGAGAGAGCTCACCAAACTTGTATCTGACTGTCCGTTGTGATGTTGCCGTGTTGAAATTTGCAAGGAGATGAAGTATAGACGTACACATCTCGTTCCACAATTCATTAAGCTAAAACGGGGTTACTTATATTTCAATACAGTACCACCTGCAGTATTTCCTTTGACACTAATGCTGGGTCAATTTTTGGTCTATTGACAATGTGCGAACAGTTTAATTTGATGAAGCTGCAAGTTTTGCAAAATGAGAAAGATTTTTTTGGCACAAATTTGAGTTTGCGTTGCAAGGAAATATAAGAATTACCTTGTTGCTATGATTGTTGCCATCTCCGCTGAACACATTTCCGTCAATTTTTTTTTTTCAAGATTTGTGAGAGAGGCATTGACCAAATGGCAGAATGAAATTGGTAACATGAACTGTTACAGTCCGCAGTTTATGTTCTCTGCCACAATCACTATGAATGGATGTGGCAGATTGAATATCATCATCAATTCTCTTTTGCAATGAATGGTTCGTTATTTATTCTGATGTCGTGTCACATGGTTTTGTCACAAACAATAGCAAGATTAATCACTGTGTTTAAAGTGCACTGCTTTCAAGTACAAGTGATCGGTGCTCTTGAAAGGTTTTGTTGCTGTAGCTTTTATCTAAATTACAAATTCATAGAGAACAAGCAAATGCAAATTGGGAGACAACTGTGTGTTTGTGCAATGTATGCTTTAAATGGATGCAGAATTTTTACTTTAAGCAATGAAAAAAAAAACCTCAACTTTGAGAGGGTGTGATAAATCTCTAAATACAGCGCTTTGAAAGTACTTCACAAGCAATTGCTCCTCGAGTTTCAAAAGAAGCTCAATGTCAAGTAAATTTTATTTCGCAGCTCAGGTGAATCTTAAAACCTTGTCAAAGTTAAATATGTTGGTATCCTACCTGCTGAGATTGTTAATTATTTATTTATTTTTTGTTGTCTCATGTTATTACTTTTATTATGGTCTCATAAGTGCTTCGTTTTTGTAGGGACCATCTCAGATCTGTGTTATAAGCTCCAAATGAGGAAAGATTTGACAGTGGAGGTCCCTAACTAAAGGGGCAAAAATAATCAGCCAAGTGCTACTTGTCATCAATTTATGTGTACTGCATTGGTGGAGCTTCTTGAGTTTCTGGAGGGGGCCACTAGGAAGTTGGCCTTGCAGATATACTTTCCCTATAGCAGGAGTACCCTCCAAATTTACCTCCAATATTAGGAGGATACTCATGCTACAGCAAAGGTAACTGTGACTACAATTTACAAATCAAGTATATATTTGCCCCTCTTTATGCTCAGTAGCTCCTTCACTGCATGACCTTGGGAGCTGTCATGGTTGAGTGATTGGGGACCATATCCAAAGCACACCTGGAGCATAATACATTGGGGACCATATCCAAAGCACACCTGGAGCATAATATTATCCCATAGAGATTTCCTTAAAAAA
The DNA here is from genome assembly GCA_026936325.1 of Platynereis dumerilii. Lineage (NCBI taxonomy): Eukaryota > Metazoa > Annelida > Polychaeta > Phyllodocida > Nereididae > Platynereis > Platynereis dumerilii. Next base: position 5,833,854 of record JAPTHN010000026.1, on the reverse strand, counting down.
ATTATATAGCCTAAGTGTATAAACATTTGAGACAACATAAGACAAGTGATAAAAGAAAACACTGTATGAGAACATTAGATATTCAACTTCTCACAAACTGGCCAGTCTAAAAGTGTCACAATCCAAATATTATGCAAGCCACAATTAGTTTGTTGTAATGGAAATAGAAATTTCATGTTCATGACAAAGAATTTAAAAGGGCTTCTCATTGCTTGGTTTGCTGTCTATGTTAATAACACCTGTAATTAGGCATGCCTAATCATGATGTAACATGTATTAGGTTTGTCATATCACACATTCACAGTGGTACATAGGTATAGATGCAACTACACATACATAAAACATTATTTGAACATTTGGAAAATAAAATATGTGTTTGAAGAAACCTCAGGTCCCTACAATTCTTTTTTTAAAGAATTTCTTGTTATATGTTTAAAACTGAATATTCTACTGTCTCTTCAACATGTCACCATATGCGTACCTTACCATGGACCCCCATTCAAATTATTCTGCTTCATGAGATACAATTTTTTTAAACTCTGGTTATTCTTACCAGGAAAAATCTGTTTCATTTCCACGTGACTTATAATTAAATGGTTCTGAATGTTATTCACTTCTGGCAGCATGTGTCAAAAAGAATTTGCAGTGTAATTTTAATATGGCTGATCAAATCGAAGACAGAAATATGTATGCTAGATTTAAAACTTTTCAGTTTTTCTTCAGTTTCCATCAACTTTGCCAAAATCATGGACTTCCATTTTGCAGACAGATAATTGGCACACAGATGCCACTTCATACATTTATGGACACGAAAGCAACTAGAAATGTCATAACCGGAAATCGGTGAATGATGCGCTGCCCGGACTGAGTCTTAAGGGTGAATCACACATGTATCCGTAGCTAGTGTATATTAGAGATCTGCGCGGGCACCTTTTTCCTGCCCGCGACTACCCCGCGCCCGCACTGTCGTGCCCGCAACCGCCCCGCGCCCGCAGTCTCTGCCTGCACCCGCAGCATGCTGCCCGCGCCCGCAGGATAATCTGCCCGCACCCGCCCCGCGCCCGCATTACGACCCTGGATATTCGTAATTCATAAAATATTTTAAAAACAATGATCCAGATTTATTGACTTAGTCTCTATAAATGCATATGTCAGTAAAAGACACATTACACATATTGAAATATTGCTATATGATGAAATAGCATACCAGACCAGTTTATACAATCAAAATTCACTAATGACACCATAATCAATCGGTTCAAAACATAATTATGTCATAACTGTTCATTCACATTCTGTCCGTAGATACCCAATTATTAAGTTTTATCATGAATAGGAAATAGTTTACAAACTGATATGTATCTCAATGGCTATGTAGAAACTATAATTACAAGAGATAATGATTTTAAAATGGGTGCAAATAGCCCTTTGTTTTATGACCTCCTGGGGTGAGCTGGGAGATACCAGTATATGGTACAATACCAGTATCATTCTGTTACATAATTCCACATTTTGTCTGATTAATGAATGCATTTAATGATGTGTAGTGCTATCTTTCTGCATTATTCTTCTGTATCTAATTAGTTCATTTTGTCAAAATAATAACACAAGTTTTTACTGAGTGCCTTACTCGAAGTTATTTGAATAATGGGAAGAGGCTTAAATTGATAACAATAGATTGCCTACCAGGATCATACTGTTTCATACATATTAATATCAAAAATCAGTGATCAGATGGCAGACTTGATACACACATATTAAACTGTTATTGAGTGAAAGTTAATGAAGTAGTATACAATACATTATGGTCTAAAACTGGCCAAATAATGCGGGCAGGCAGTGAAATTGCCCGCTCATCACTGCCCGCACCCGCAAACCACCCGCAAGGGCCTGCCCGCACCCGCAATCTTCTACCCGCGCCCACCCCGCGCCCACACTGACTGCACGCGGGTTCCCGCGGGCACCTTGCGGGTGCGGGTACCCGCTGCCCGCGCGGGCATACCCGCCCCGCGCAGTTCTCTAGTGTATATCCCTCCATGTAATATTTCAGTCAAATATTGGCTCACAGGATCAATGCTGTCTTGGCTAAATACGCATTTCTTGTATCTATCTATCTATCTATCTATCTATCTATCTATCTATCTATCTATCTATCTATCTATCTATGTGTTTAGCTGTCTATCTATCTGTCTATCTATCTCGAGGCCTTCCCTTCCTTCCCCCACTACATTCCTCCCTTCATTCATTTGTTCATTCCTTTGTTCATTCCTTCCTTCATTCCTTCTTTTCTTCATTCCTTATTGCATTCTTTCTACCGAATTTGTAAACACTGGATCTAGCTGGCACCAGGATACTTTTAGGACAAATTTAGTATAAACAAGTTGTTGATAACAGCTAACTTTTGCAGTTAACAACAAACAGGACTGTTACAAGGTGTGACATGTTTGTAACACATGTTGGTGTGACATAGTTCCATGTGATAAATGGACATTCTTGAAGTATAAAGTATATGCTGACCTGCTTTTTTCACTTCTAAGGGAATACTTGATATGTGAACAGGAATTAAGGTATGTTTTTCTTTAGGCTTTCTTATCATTGTCAGCTAATAGTAAATAACATGTCACATGAAATATTGTCCATTAGATTTTTGATATGATTAGCCATAGTCTGGTGACCTGCTATGTGAATGCATACAGGCCAGAAGACCAGGCTAATGCAGCCATAGCCATGCTGGGAGAGCAGTGTGTAGAACTGTGGAAGAAATACTCCTAGGGAAATACTTTCAAAATGTCACAATAAAGCCACTAAATGTTAGTTTAAAGATCCGGGGACAAACTTTATGACAGTAACGTAACATACAGTGAAGAAGGGCTGTGAAAGTAGTGGCAGGTGCCCAGTAGCTGTTACATAAATTAGGCCTAAATGTTAACATTTCAGTGTGTGCAAAAAATCTTCCTTACGAAATGGAGGCACTGCCCTGCCACCTAGTGGGCAGGCAGCGCAATAATGAATGGAGGTTGCATTAGATGTGCGGCTGAATAGGATGTGAGTCTGAGTTTTATGTGCAGAGGAATTAGATATGCGGCTCAATTTTCAAATCAAAATATAAAGCTGGAAGTATAAATTAAAGATGACTGGAACTTATTTATGTAGTTGTCTCCTTATTCATTTGACTTGTCACTTGAGTAGAAGGACTTTAAAAGGTACAATGCACAATTCAGTTTTTTCCATTAAATTCATATTGTCACGACAAAATTGACTGTGCTTTAATAAAGCACAGCCAAAGTTTATCATATGACTTACAATAAAACGTTTTTGTTAAACTTGTTTCTGACACGCAGTATCTATATAATTAATCATGTGCAATTGTGCATGTATGAAAGGATCAGATTGATGGCACGAATGTCATATACATGCAAACTGATTATTTTACTCCTTCAATACTCTGAAGAATGCCATGTATTCAGGCATCTCCCTGTTCAATAAGGACTTGGCCGATCAAACGAAATGGGTTGGAAATAATATCCTTGGTAAAACGTTGATGGAAGTCAGGGACTCCCTGAAAAATGACTGTTCATTTTGAGCCTCATTTAATGCTTTTGTATTAACTCATAGATAATTGCTTTGTTTTCCGTTGTTTTCCCTTAATCCATTATGTTTATATACTTTATTATACATTAATTGATCACAGTTCCAATTGCTATGTTTACAGTCACAGCTTTGATTGGTTTATATTTCTCTATCACAGTTTTGATTGGTATGTTTTGTTGCTTTTGCTCTTGATGCAACTTGTCATAAACTATTGAGCTTCAATTGAGCTCATTCTTGAATGCAGAAAAAATCCAGCTGAGAAACCAGGCACAAAAAGATAAATCAATTGGTGTATGATAAATTGTCACTTACAAATTTGTAATTTGATACAAAAACCGATATTACAATATTAAGGGCTAATATGACAAACTGTTTAGTTTATATAGTTGTTTACATGCTATGATGAGCAATATTGCCTATAAAAGAATGTGAAAATGACATTAAAACTGTGTATAAACATGTAAATAATATGATTAGGCCCGATGTATATATACGAGTTAGTAAATTTATGATAAACAATGTACTTAGATAATATATATGTATCATATATTTAGTATATATGTATATTGTATATTTCAGTTAATATGTGTATATAGGCCTATGTAGTAGTAAAATCATAATTTAAAACAATGTACTCAGATTATATATTTAGTATATATATTGTATATGTTAGTTAGTAAAATTATGTTTTATATAAAATATGTTACTTAGTAAAATTATGTTTTATATAAAATATGTTATATATATATATATGCATATATATATATATATATATATATATATATATATTTTTTTTTTTTTGACACTTAGGTTATTCCTCTTATGAAGATTTTTCTCTCTTGTGAGGATTGAGCTCTATCGGTTAGCCTTGAAATAATATCGATTCTCCTAGTGATCCTCATGCCATCCTTTGTGCTATCTATTTTTTTCTTTTCCTATCTTTGAAAATGTTTTGTTCATTTTTTACTCAGATTTGCCTGTATCAATACCCTGGTGAATATTTTTATACAAATATGTATTCCCAAAACTTGGTTAAAGCTACCTTCAGTTCAAAATTATATGTCTCTACTAAATTTGTAAAACTTAGTCATGCCTACAGTTGAACAAATGTTTACTGATAATACTGGTTTTGTTGATTTGCTACAGGGCAGCAACCTTGACCGGCATGGGGATGCTGATGACCCGGACATATTTCAGGTTTCTCCTTACTATGACGATGAAGGTCTAATAGAAATACTTAAGTCAAAACAAAATTCTTTTACCTTATTAAGCTTGAACATTCAATCAATAAATGCTAAATATGATCAATTTAAAATTTACATTGAAAAATATAATGAATACAATAATAAGATAAGTATGATTTGTTTGCAGGAATCATGGCTCACAGCAGGAGGTGACTTGTCATTACTGCAGTTGGAGGGTTATAACTTGATCAGTTCTGGTAAGTCTTGCAGTCGACATGGTGGTGTTGCAGTTTATTTAGATAAGCAATTTAAGTTTAACATATTGGAAGTTTTAACATCTAACCTTTGGGATGGTCAGTTCTTAGAAATTTTAATTCCAAATAGTAGAAATGGGACAACCAAATTAGTAGTTGGAAATATCTACCGACCTCCAAGACAATTAGTTGAAAATTTAACCACATTTATAGATGAAATTAACAATTTGATTCTTCAATTCCAAAACAGATCTCATGTAGTATTGGCAGGAGACTTTAATTTAGACTTGTTAAAATTTAGGGAAAATAATCATATCAATGACTTTCTAGAAACTTTAGTTTCAAATGGATATATACCTAAGATAACATTGCCGACAAGGATAGGACAGAATAATGGAACGTTAATTGACAACTTTTTTGTTAAAGTCAACGAAATCGATTCATCAACAACAGCAGGTGTGCTAACAAATCAAATATCAGATCATCTTCCCTACTTTATTGTTCTTGACTATCTTAATTATGTGCCGCCAAAACAGAAATTCATTTCAATTTTTTGTTCAGATGTGAATTCAATGAACAACCTGAAGGTAGAAATGCAAATGCAGGATGTTAAAGATAAATTAGATGATATCATGAATGAAAATATTAATGTCAGTTACTCAAAATTTAATGGCATCCTAACTTCAATGATAGATAAGCACTTGCCAGTCAAAACAGTGAGATTTAATAAATACAAGCACAAAAAGAGTAAATGGATTACCAAAGGAATCTTAAAATCAATTTCATATAGGGATAAATTGTATGTAAAATTAAAAGCAATAAGTGCACAAGATCCAGATTTCGTTAACATTAAGACCAATCTTAAAACCTACAATAAGATATTGAAACAGTGTATAAGAGCTGCCAAAACAAACTACTATCAAAAATGTTTTCAAAATTACCAAAATAGTGTTAAAAAAACATGGTCTCTTATAAATGAAATCCTAAATAAATCAAATGATAAGAAAAACTTCCCAGAATATTTTGTAATTAATCAATCTAAGATTACTAATAGAGTATCAATTGCAAATGAATTCAACAAGTACTTTGTTGATATTGGCCCTAAGCTGGCTGGAAATATTGAACCGATTTATGAAAAATCTTTCACTGACTATCTCCGAACACCGATAACTTCAGAATTTAAATTTAATACTGTAAGCAGTGATGAAATAGTGAAAACTATTGACTCTCTTAAACCGAAAAACAGCAGTGGATCGGATAAAATATCTAACAAACTTTTAAAGGTTATTAAACATGAAATTGCAGATTCCTTAACCTCACTAGTCAATCAGTGTATTCTTACTGGTAATTTTCCAGATTTACTAAAAGTAGCCATGGTCACTCCTATCTTCAAAAAAGGATGCGAAAATGAATTTAGTAACTACAGACCAGTCTCTGTATTGTCCAGTGTGTCAAAGGTCTTTGAGAAAGTCTTGTACAATCAGCTTTATGAATACTTCTCACAGAATAACCTATTGTATATTAGTCAGTATGGCTTCAGACGTCACCACTCCACTGAGTTAGCAACATTAGAACTTGTGGATAAAATTATAAAAGGAATGGATTTAAACAATATCCCACTGTGTGTATTCTTAGATCTTTCAAAGGCCTTTGATACCCTGGACCACCAAATACTACTTCACAAACTCGATTATTATGGTATCAAAAATTGTGCCCTTTCATTGATCAAGAGCTATTTTACAAATAGAACTCAGCAGGTTAGATACGATGATGTAAATTCTTCAATTTTAGAAATTACTTGTGGTGTCCCACAAGGATCGATCCTGGGACCTTTGTTTTTCCTCATTTATATAAACGATATCATTCATAGCTCTAATTTATTTTATATGACCATATATGCAGATGACACCTCTCTATTTACAACACTAAACTCAAATGAAATAGATGAACATAATCTTAACACAGAACTTAAAAGGATCGATATATGGCTTAAAGTTAATAAACTCTCACTAAATGTAGCTAAAACAAAGGCAATGCTCTTTCATACCCCTCAGAGAAAGGTATCTTATCCGAAACTATTCATTGAAAGTCATGAAATTGATTTTGTCAATGAATTTAATTATTTAGGTATAATACTAGATGAAAATTTGAATTGGAAAAAACATACTGATGCTGTTGCTAAAAAATCTGCGAAAACAATAGGTATTTTAAATAAGATCAAAAACTTTGTACCATCCAACATTCTTTTAAATATTTATAATACATTAATTCTACCACACTTTACTTATGGCAATATTATATGGGGGTGGAAATCCTGTAGATTACTTAAATTACAGAAAAAGGCCATTAGGGTTATAACACAAAGTAAATTTAATGCACATACTGAACCTCTGTTTCATAAACTAAAACTGCTGAAACTCACTGACATTGGACGACTGCAAGACCTAAAATTCTGCTTTAAATTTGAAAACCATTTACTGCCTGCTTATTTTTATGTTGAGCTGGAGGACAACAATAACCCTCATCAATACAACACCAGACAAAGTCGTGAACTTCGCCTGCCGGCTGTGAGACATGATTTCGCCAAGCACTCAATGAAGTACAGATTCCCGTCATGTTTCAATTCAATGACTCAAAATTTTAAAGAAAAAATATACACTCATAGTTTTGCAGGTTTCAAATTGTATATAAAGAAAGTTTTCATAGAACAGTATAATACCTTGTGCAATATTCCAAACTGTTATGTCTGTGGCCACTAGTATCTTCATGCTGGTCAGGTAAGTTGTCCTGTAGACATGACTAATCATCAAAATTACTTTTATCTTGCATGCGTCTAATATTAAGGTAAATGTTTTTAACCACTTTTTGGCATCATTCAACTGAATTATCTGTGCTAACTATTCACCCTAAGCCTCTGTTAAGATTGTTTATATGTAAGAAAATCTGTCACTCAACAAATAGAAACTATTGCTATTAGTAAACCATCTTTTATGATTATTAATAGTCTATTTACTTATAATTGCTATGTAAATCCGATGTTAATTTATTTTCAATCACTGTAAGGTGGCCCCTCGATAGCGGAACTATATCCTTAGAGGGGTCTCCTTTGCCTAATTATTAATATTAACTTTTATTTCATGTAACTTGTGATTATTTCTTAAGGCAGAATAAACTGAATCTGAGTCTGAGTCTGAGTCTGAGTCAGCTAGCTTTCATTTGCATAGATCAAAATTACTCTTGGAACTTTTCGTGCAGTATGTTAATTTAGATCATTTATATATGTTTGTATAATGCATGTTATAATTGTTTATGCAGTTTTATAATTGTCATTATGAAGATGGAATTTACAAAATCAAGATATTTTAACGCTATTGACAGATAGGTAATTCGATTTACTTATTTCAAAACTGACAAAATCATAAATTCAAATTAATTTGATGGTTATTTGTCAAGTATCAGTTTTGAATAGATGCACTGGATTTTTTCATTCCATCACCTAAAGGTGGTTGAAATCCCAATTAGGTTATAAATACATTATAGTTGTATTTTAAACAAAACACAATGAAATCATGATTATAAATATGACAGAGAATATTTAAATGTGACCATGGGTGACTTAGACCATAGCCACGGTTGCTGTCCTGGGCCAGGCCAAGCACTTGGCCGCAGTCAGTCCAATAGTTTAGACACATGAAGTGTGTCATTGGACAATAAATTAACATCATAAATTAGGAATATTTAGTAGTAAAATTATTTTTTTTAGATAACTTCTATAGTCATTGGCTCTCAGCATCATGGATTGACAACGGTCCTTTTTATATCATCATTTTTATATGGATTCTCTCTTCTGTTTCCTCTTGATTATAATTTAGGATGCAATTGCTTATAACATGATCCTGCAATTGTAAATGAGCAAGACTCTCGCTTCAGTTAGGGCCTATTTACTTATTTACGTAACAATACCAAAATTATACAAATATGTAGAGAAACATTTTTAGTACATGATTGTATGTTGAACTATCATAAATCTTCATAATTATGCAAAGGGTTTTTCTCATAAATGAACAACAAATTACCATGATCAGGTGGTAGCAGCAGCGCAAATGTGTAAAGTGTCCCTGAAGTGCATCTCATCCTAACAGGACTGCAGGGCATTTGATGATGGAATGTGTGGCGTTCAAATGATGTCTCTTGTGATGTTTTTTATCTTTTCATCTTGCAAATCCATCTCAAATACGCTAAAACTACATGTAGGTTAGTTTTACATCGATTAGAAACGACACTTGCCAACTGCATTGCACTTTTCACCGATCAGGAATTGAATCCACCGGACAGAGAACAAACAAGGAAGGTAGAATTAGAGATGGCTACTGCACCAGTTTAATGGCAACAAAGAACACACAATTACATTCACACAAACATTCATACCACACATAGAGACAAAGGACACACAGACAGGAGCCTACTGCTCCTAGACCAGCCTGAACATAACAGACAGGTAACATACGGATAAGATGACATTAAAGTGCAAAGTAGCATACAGGGTAATACATAGCTAAGTACAAATCACAACAGGAATAGACAATATAATGAGACTTAGACTCAAGAAATATGAATAAATCGGATAGACATAAACATGAAGGAAAATTAATTATATACAACGACATACATAACGGAGAATAATAATATAGAAGGTAAAATTAGAATAAAAAATGGCCGGAGACCTGGGTGATTTTTGGAGGGCAAAATTACCCACAATTTTTGAAAATTTTGATCTAAAATTTGATAATTTTGGTTAGGTTTCGGAAAGACCCTAAAAAAGGGGGAAGGAAGAAAAAAGGGAGAGGAGGGCGGGTGCTCGAGAAAAACGCAACCCAGAGAAGAATGAACAAGAGTTTTTATAGTGAGAAGGAAGGAATTCACAGCTTATGGAAACTGTGAACGAAAGAGCAGCTCAAAGGAATGAGCGGGAAGGAGAGATTGGGAGCTGTGAAGATAGATAGACACCTAGAGGTGAGAGATACAGAAAAGTACAGAAAGTTGAAACCCAAAGCCAAGAAACTGGATCAGACTAAAGTTTTCGCGGCAACAAACCCTTGTGTCTCTGCCCGGCTTCAATGGACCTTAGCACTCGCACTAAGCTATCATTGAATCCAACGGACAGAGAACAAACAAGGAAGGTAGAATTAGAGATGGCTACTGCGCCAGTTTAATGGCAACAAAGAACACACAATTACATTCACACAAACATTCATACCACACATAGAGACAAAGGACACACAGACAGGAGCCTACTGCTCCTAGACCAGCCAAGAGACAAGTCCAAGAGCAGTAGGAGTGGGAAAAGAGTGAGAAGAGTGAAGTGAGAAAGAGGCCAGGCAGGGTGAAGGAGGGTGAAGGAAGCGGCAACTGCCTGGAAATCTAGAGACTGAAAATGAAATATGTACATTGTACAAGTCAAGAGGCAAGCCTCGAGGCGAAAAGAGAATAGCTGTCGGGCTCTGGCCTCATGTACATAGGTAAGGTATGCCTGGGAACGCCAACGGCCCAGCCTCTGGATGTCATGAGCCAGAAGGCCCACTCGGGTGGCTTGGGTAGCAGCCCCCGCTCGAAGAGAATGAGAAGAGAACGAGGCTGGGTCGAGGCCCAGGGCGGCTATAATAACCTCAATAGAAGAATTATAGACCTGATAGGAAAGAGGAGAGCCCGACGACAATAGAAAGAGGGGATGAGAATGGGGTGCAGGATAAAGAGACATCAAAAAGTGAAGGATGCATGGAGCACAGACTGGGTGACCGGAACACCTCACGGAAACAGTAAAACCCTTGGGAGCCGTCTTAGAAGAGGGCGCTGAGTACCTGACCAAGGAAGGGGTGGAACTACGATCAAAATCTAGAGAGGATCTCCTTGGGAATATAGAAAAGGTGGAGTCCGCACAAAATTCGGAGGCCCGGAGGCAACCAAAGAACTGGAGAGCCAAAGCCCCTATAACCACTAAATGTTCACGTGAGAATGAGAGAGTGGAGACCATGGAGACCAGCAACTGAAACGAAATAGGATTGGGCTGGGAGGGGGGGGGGCCTGGGACCGAGAAAGGGCCCTGGCTGCTAACTGGAGCCTAGGGGATCATATTGTCGGCTCTGGAAAGCCAAGAGAAATCACCCAAGCTCGCAACCCTGAAATATAGACCTTGATTGTGCGAACCAACAGCGACTGCTCGCTAAGAAACGCAACGAATCTAAGGAGGTTAGCCTCGAGGAGAGGCAAAGGGTGGATGGAGTGTAGGCGAGAGAAGGAAAGGTACCGCCGGACAGCAGTGGCGTAGCCCGTGCGGGTCTTAGGTGCCCACCCCTCCTGGACCAGGGTCTCCACTCTGTCGTCCAGACCTGAAATAAAAACGAACAAACAATAGAAAGATATGAGGGGATGACGGTCCCCGAGAACGGATGGGACAAGTCAAGAATAAGTCTACTTTCAGACCGGTTCCTCTTCCGGAATGCCCCTAACGGTGAAAACAATAAAATTGGGCAAAGGAGGGGATGGGAATGGGCCCAGAGGTCTGCCAGCCTCCGTATCCGCCTTGATAATATCTGAAACTTGAGAACGATGCTCAAAGCAGAGCCTGGGCCCTTATGCGAAATAATCTGAGAAGAGGCAGGGGGGGCGACCACTAGGAACAAGATGGAGACGCTGGCTGGCCTCCTCAGGAGGGTAGACCAGATGTGAAGAGTGGGAAAGGATTTGATGTCAAGCACTGGAAGAAATAGGGGGGGCAAAGGAGGAGACGGCTCGACAACTAGAGTTGCTGCACGAGGCTTGGAGCTGGGACCCCCCGCAGCCGGCACAGATGTGGCGACGATGACACTTGTCTGGACCCCAGGAACACTTGTTGTTCTGAAATTTAAAACACACCTCCCCCCGACGTCTGAACCTTCTGACCCCCCCGAGTTCCCTGATCTACCACTGTTGGCCGCCCCCCTGCTAGGGCGGTCGCCACGAAAGGGTGGTGGGCGAGGACACTCGGAAACAAAGTGGTCGACAGAATGACAGCGACTACACCTCTGGCTCGGCTTAGCCGCTCCAGCGTCGAAGGTCATAACAAAGAGTTCGTGATCAATAACAGAAAAATCAAGGGATCTGGCCTGGCCCAACCTTTGCCTATGTCTAATATCATAGGCAAACACATTTGTTACTTTAAATTTTTGACACATGTTGATAATGAAAGCTCTGTAACGTGCCATTTGAAAATACACACTGTAACCGAAGTGCTGGACAAGTACCATTTCATAGGCCACCCAGGCCTCCAGCCATTTGAACATGGAATTGATGGCACGTCTTGATTTAAATGATTTAATTTGCACATTGCCACGTAAGTCAATAGTGGGCTTAATCTCGTCAATAACATCGACCAAAGAATTGTTCAGAAAATCCTCGAGGTTAACACACTCACCCCTCAGTGCATGGGCAGCTGTCCTCTGGTCGATGTGCTCCAACCCAGCTTCGAGGTGAATAGGAGAGTCCCGATTGGTCCGAGTGTCCTGGTGCAAGTGGTCCTGGTAGCAGGGCGCACCGAGCGCTTGGGATCGATCACTGAAGACGGGAGGATGGTCGTAGTAGCGGGCGCCGTCGTGGTACACAGAGGGACGCTCGCTGATGGGTGGGGGGCGATCGAAGACGGGGGGCTGTGGTCGCACAGAGAAGGTGGCCTGGTGGCGCGGTATGGAATTGTAGCCAGCTTGGGGATAATGAGGAGCAGCGGGATAACGAGGCCCGAGGGGTTGGCCATAATAGTCCGAGGGGGGCTGCTGACCCCAAGCATAACTGGGAGTGGGCAAGCGCCCATGCCAAGTGCTCTGTGTCTCTGCCTGACGGGGGCCGAAGCTGGCAGGCACAACCGAAGGGGCACCAGACGAAACGTACGCCGAAATGGGGGGGCACTGGAAGATGTGTAGATGGGGGCACTGGATGACCCTGTCTGGGGAGCACGAGAGCAAATGCTGTAGGGGATGTTAGAAGGGGTGCTGGAGGGGGCACTGAACGAACCAAAAGCTTGGCCACTGATCGAGTGAGGGGGGCCGAAGGAGAACGGGGGCTGCCCTTGGCCGGGGGGCTGGAGCCCTAGAAGGCCATGACCTCCAAAGCTCGACTGATGACCCCAGCGCATTTCTTCTGGACTGTAATGTTCGGATATGAGGGGTTGATTCAGGGCAGCTGCCAGCACAGTGGAATCGGCTCCACTCGTAGTGAAGGGGGTGAACGGGGCGGAGGCACTGCCCATGGAGACGAAGAAGTTTGGCTCCTTGGAAGACTCCGGTGGGGCCCCACCCATAACCGATGCAGAGTTCGAGGCCATCTCGGAAGGGGAAGAGATTGGCTGGTTGCCACTGGGGGGCACAGATTGTTGACGAGGTGGTGATGCGGCCTGCCGACCGGGCGAGGCGGCCGGGGACGGTTCTGGAGAAGAGTCGAACTCCAGTGACTCGTTGGGGTCGACGATCTCTTCGTACGACACAGGAGGGCGAAACCGGAGTGATGTTGGAGGCATGTAGTTGACGAGCTCTCGGAAGTATCTTGTAGGGCAACGTTTGCCTGTGGGGCCCTCGTGACACTTACAGGGTTGTCTACACGTTGAGCATCGTCTCCTCGTCATGTGTTCTAGGAAGGAAAGACAAAGTGAGTATCTATCCCAAATTTGGCTACAGGGTACAATAGCACAAATGAATGACGGCAGCATACGTAGAAGATACGAGTGCAAGAGATAAATGGTGAGCAATACACATACGTAGAAGAGGGCCGAAATGGCTATTGATAACTTAGGAGTGTCAGTTAGGAAACTGGAAACGTGCTCACCCAATATATGGAGCCTTCAGTGGGGGCGAGTCTGTCTGGAGAGTAGCTGGTGTCTCTCAGTTCGTCGACATGGCGGAAGCCTGTGAATTCCACACACGAAGCGATGAACAACAGATCCAGAGGTTGAAGTCTCCCAAACCGGAGCCCCTGATGGCAAGTGAACAGGGGGGGGGGGCGAGTCTATAACAGAAACCAAAGTGAGTATCTATTCAACACATTGGGCCATGTCGCCCAAAACGAATGCATGCAAAACTAGCGTATAGGAGACGAAGAATAAGGGCTGAGCCTGCTGAACGAATCCTTTGGAGAAGAAGCGGATGACACACGGAGAGTCCGGAAGATGCTTCAGGAGTCCAGAGAATCCAAGAGAATCCAGAGAATCCAGGGGTCTCAAATTCAAATTCAAATTTATTGACCAATAGACAAATATTCATAAAACATATTGAAACAGAAAATCAACGCAAGTTTGGTTGGCGGATGCCTCAAGGGCATATGTGCCATTACCAATATATAAATATTATACATGTATTAATAGCGAATAAGTTCATTTATATACAGAAAAAATATCAAGCAGTACAAAACAAATTAATATTTGTGAAATAGTTCTATTTACAATAATAAGCCAGGAAGTTAAATTATTTAGGTGGCTTATGTAGAGAGACCATTATAGATATTCATAAGAAGATTTGTCCGACAAATTACATTGTTCGAGCAAACGATTAAATTTAAGGAACAATTCAATTATGTACAGTCCTGTGGCGCCTCACAGTACGTCATTTATAGTGAACATTAACCATATAATATCTTCTTATTCTGCAAAGCAGACTTAAAATTGCAGTGAGCTGCTTTTCCCACCTGTTTTGGTGGAATGGGGAAGACTCACTGACCTTAATAAACTTTTAAACATAGTATTTGCTCTTACAGCTTATTACCTAATTTTTATTTTTTATTTTCAAACTAGTATTTGTATTTCTGATAAGAAAATAATAAATTCACCAGAAACAAGAACAAAAACGTATATACAGAAAAGAAGAAGAGAAGTAAAAAAAAAAATGAAGAAGAAAGAAAAGAAAGATTAATATGTTCTCGTGACATATATATGAGTGAACAATTGCTCAAAGTTTGACTTCAAAGATTCACTTCACAATTTTTAGTGCTAGTTACCTTCAATTTTGTTTTAATTGTTATTGACAAACATTATAATGAGAATATAATATGCTTCTTTAGTCGCTTTTTAAAAGTATGCACACTACAGCAATGGTCAATTTTGTTACACACTGAATTCCATTCATGTGGTCCCTGATAAAAGATAGTGTTTTGAAATGCCGACGTATGACATAATGGAATGTTTAGATCATGATGCTGCCGAGTGACTCTTGCACTGGAGGCACATCTTTTTGAAAACATGTTGTCAAAAATGTTAGGTAGCATACCTTTTATAAACATGAACATAAATAAAACTGTTTTGTATTTATGTATTTGATAAATATTTAATAATCTCAGTTCTTTAAATATAGGTCCACTTTCTGTCCTAAAGGGTACTGACTTGATCTTTTTGATCACCCTTTTTTGGAGCTGGAACAGTTTAGACAAATATATATTTGCTGCCTTTCCCCTTACTTCAATGCAATATGACAAATAAGGGTACACAAAACTATGATATAAGGTAATAAGTGAAGGAATGTTAAGAACAGTTCTTGCTTTGCTAATGATGCCTATACCCCGTGACATTTTTGATTTGACAGATTGGATATGTTTGTCCCAGGTCAGGCACGAGTCAATATACACTCCTAGAAATTTGGTGTGTTCAACATGCGTAACACGAGTACCATTTATACATACTTCATGATTTTGTGATACCTTGGCGCGTTTGGATCTAAATATCATATAAGTGGTTTTGCCAATATTCAACGATAATTTGTTTGCATTTAACCATTTCATAATTTTATCTAGTTCCACATTCATCTTCTGTGTCATTTCATTGAGATTTTTCCCCTTCAGAAACACATTGGTATCATCAGCAAATATTACAGGAAGTAGGTAGGTAAAGATTGTAAGGGAAATGTTCGAGTTAGTAGTAACTATAGAGGTATCACACTATGTAATTCAATACAAAAATTAATGGACATTATCATTATGCGAAGGTATGAACAATTATTATTGATGGTATGAACAATTATTATTGACTAGCAATATGCAGTATGCATTTAAACAAAACCACAGCACTGTGATGTGCACATTGGTATTAAAAGAGGTGGTAAAACACTATGCTAATCATAATACTGATGTATACTCATGTTATGTAGATGCCTCTAAGGCTTTTGATAGAGTAAGGTATGACAAGCTTTTTACTCTGCTGATGGAGAGAGGAATGCCACCTATTATAGTGAGGTCTCTGTTGGATTTGTATACAAATCAACTTATGAGGACAAGGTGGAGAGGTCAGTTGTCTGAAACATTTAGTACAACTAATGGTATTAGGCAGGGCGGTGTGATATCACCGGTATTGTTTTGCATATACATTGATGAGTTGTTATTAAGATTGGCTGATGAAGGTTCTGGATGTTGGGTCGGGAAGCACTTTTTTGGTGCATTAGGTTATGCTGATGACCTCACCTTGTTATCTCCAAGTGTTACAGGCTTAAGAACAATGCTTCAGATTTGTCAAAAGTTTGCTGAAGAATATAGTGTCAAGTATAATGGAGATAAAACTGTTTGTATGATATTTAGCAAAAAAGATATAGAAAAACCTATTGTCGAATTATGTGGTATAAAACTGAAATGGGTTCAATCTGTAAAGCATCTGGGTACATATTTAGACTCCAATATGTCTGAGATCACCGAAATATTTAAGAAAAAACATGATCTTGTTCAAAGAGTAAACTATATTGTGTCCACATTAGGTAATTGTAGTGATGAAATTGTCAGAACTGTGTTTAATTCGAAATGTGCCCACTTTTATGGCTGTCAGAGCTGGAACTTATCAGATCGGTGTGTAAAAGATTTTCAAGTAATGTGGAACAGATGTGTAAGAAGAATTCTTAAATTGCCTAATTGTACGCACACTAAACTACTGCCAATTTTGATGAATACATTGAGTGCATATGATCAAATACAGATTAGAATTGTCAAAATAATACAATCAATGTTAGTTTCTAAAAATGCCAAAATAAAATATTTGGCTAAGTTAAGTGTAAGAAAAGCTAATTCTACAATCGGTGCTAACATCCAGATAGTCTGTAGAAATATTAACTGTGATATCAAAACTGTGATCGGTTTTAATGACTCTGCTATTAAAGAGATATTTTATTTTAAACAAAAAGAATGTGATATATTGTGTGCAAATCAGATTCTAGAAATCAGACATAATGTGATATCTGGTTTTAATGATGAAGAACTGTCTACTATTTTAACGTTTTTATGTACTGACTAAATTGTTTTTACCTGTTTATGTACCCTCTATATTTTTATCAATACTATGCTGTATACCAAATTGTATTTGTGTATGAAATAAATACTTTATATATAGTTGGACACAGTTGTGATATCATTGATATAAAGGAGAAACAGTAAGGGTCCAAGAATGGATCCTTGGGGTACCCCACATTTAATTAGTTTTTTTGTAGACTCATTCCCGTTAAATGAAACATATTGAAATCTATTGCTCAGATAATTTCCAATTCACTTGTTGGCTATGCCTCTTATACCGTATTTATATAACTTTTGTAGTAATATCTGATGGTTAACAGTATCAAATGCTTTCTTAAAATCAAGGAAAACTCCTAATACCATATTACCTTTGTCTATTGATGACATTATATTGTCAATTAGGGTAATCAAGGCCATAGCAGTACTATGGTTATTTCTGAAGCCAAACTGAAACCTATATATCAGGTTTTTACTTGTTATAAAATTCATAATTCTGTCATACATCAGCCTTTCAAACAATTTTGAGAAAACTGGTAATATGGATACTGGCCGATAGTTTGTTATCTGGCTGTCTTTCCCAGTCTTAAAAAGTGGTATTACCCGTGCCAGTTTCATGGAATCAGGAAATGTGCCTTGAGTGAGTGATAGGTTCAAAACATGAGTAAGTGGTTTAAGGATAACTTGTAGTGAGTTTTTAATTACTTTACTGTGAATACTATCCCACCCATTACTGGTATTTTTAAGTGTTTTCACAATTCTTTGAACTTCATTTTCTTCCACATCCTGGATAACAATACTGTTTGGACAATCATCTTTGATGTAGCTCAAAGGATTTATGCCATCATTTGGTATGGAACACTCGAGGTCATGGCCGCTATTTACAAAATAATCATTGAATTTATTAGCAATTACTTGTTTGTCAGCAACAGTTTCGTTGCCAATTTGGAATTTTCGAGGACTGGTGGATGTTTTAGTTTTGTTGATAACATCTTTGATGATTATCCAAAGCTTCTTCATGTTTGTTTTATTACTTTGCAATAATGATTCATAGTGTGACCTCTCTGCTTGTCTCAAAAGTTTATTTAATGACCTTTTGTAATCCTTGTAAATCACTATATCTTGGTCATCTTTGGTTTTCATCAATTTGAGGTACAACTGGTTTTTAATATGAATAGATTTTTTAAGACCGTTTGTCAACCAAGGTTTGCGTGTTTTGTAGTTCACTTTAATCTTTTTAAGGGGAAAAACCTGGTTGTACAATTCTCTGTATTTGTTATGAAACAATTCAAAGGCAGATATACCATTTTGACAATTGAGGACCTCACTCCAGTTGACCATTTTCAACTGTTGATCAAATTTTTTCATATTTCCTTCATTTATTGATCGACTCCAGAAGACTCTGTCATGTGTTTCTATTTTATTTGTACAACTTATTCGAAATATGGGAAAATGATCAGTAATTCCTAGGAAAAAAATCCCTTGATAACACTCAGCCACGCTAATGTCATTTGTGAAAATATTGTCAATGAGGGTCATTGAATCATTTGTAACTCTCGTAGGTTTGCTAATAGTAGGAAAAAGACCATGGGTAGGGTGCATCAGTTGCCCCAACATCAACCGATCCAGCTGTACCTTGGTCCATAGTTGGGGTTTACCACACAAAATAAGATTATGAAATTTCAGCTTGATCGATGGACATTTAGGGGTGCCTCCGAGAGCATCTTTCTTTTGAGTTTTTCAGGATAAATTACGTTTCCGTAAGATCGCGGTTTGCGATAACTTGAGTTATATAGAAGATAGAAAAAAACGAATGACATATATGGATTCTGCAGAAAATCTCCTTCAAAATGAATACCTGGAACCTATGTTTCTGTCAACATTATGGTGATCATGTACTGCAAGATATGCTTTTACTTTGATTATTATGTTTGACGTCACTGATATACACAAGTTTCTGTTTATTTGACTGCATGGTACTTATTATTTGCTTTTCTCTTCATATAAATTATGTTTCATAAATATCAGCAGCGATTTACTGAGAATTCAATTTTATCTCTCAAAGCAATTTCAATATAATAATAATAATAATAATAATAGACATTTATATAGCGCCAATTCCAGTTTAAAACTGCTCAGTAGCGCTTGTGCATGATGGATTTATTTGTAGAAACTCTTAAACAGATGAGTTTTAAGATTTCTCTTGAAGCCTTCACAAGTTTTTGAGGCCTTGATGATCTCCGGCAGTTGGTTCCACAGTTTTGGAGCACTATGCGAAAAGGCTCTGTCTTCATATTTGTTTTTATTGTAGGAAGTTGGTTCATATAAGAGCATTTTGTTATTGCTTCTCAGATTGAAGTTTCGTTCAGATTTCGGCTGAATCAGATTTTGAATATACAAAGGAGCTTGTCCATTGACTGCTTTCCAAGTTGTTAACATGACTTTGAATTGTATTCTAGCTGGAATTGGTAGCCAGTGTAGCAGTTTCCTATGCTGACTTACACTGTCATGCTTTTTTAATTTTTGAATGAGTCGAACTGCTGAGTTTTGGGCCACTTGAAGTTTGTTTATAAAACAACTTGATGATCCATATAGAAGACCATTTCCATAGTCAAGGTGAGGAGTCACAAGAGCATTGACTACTGTTTTGCAAGTTTCCTTGTCCAATGACTTCCTAATTTTTGAGATATTTCTTAGATTGAAATAGGCATTCCCGCACATTTTGTTGACTTGTTTTTCCATGGTCATGTTTTTGTCAAAGATTACACCTAGATTTCTTACATGATCGGCTGCATTAATTTCGACATTGTCAACATGGATTGATGATACTTGGGAGTTTTTTTAGTTGGTGTGGACTGCCAATGAGCAGTAGTTCTGTTTTTTCTCCATTGTTACAAAGCTTGTTTTCATGGAGAAATTTCCTGATTTCAGCAATGCACTTTTCCATTTTAGCTACTGCATTTCTCTGATCTGAGAAAGTTGGTTTAAAGGAGAGAATAAGTTGCTCGTCATCGGCATACTTTTGGTCTTTGACTTGATTTTTTGCAGCCACCTCGCTTAAGGGAGCGATGTATGAATTAAATAGGATTGGTCCTAATTTTGAGCCTTGAGGAACTCCAAAATTTGAGCGGCAGTTTGGTTGATGCTTTGTTATTAATTATCACTGACTGGGACCTTTCAGAAATGTATGACTTAAACCAGCATAGCGCGGAATCATGAACACCGTATCTGCTTTCCAAACGTTTCAGTAGAATGTTGTGATCAATTGTGTCAAATGCGGCTGAAAGGTCCAACAGTACAAGCATCGTTACCTCACCTTTGGCCATATTTAACATTATATCATCATGGATCTTCGTCAGGAGGGTTTCAGTGCTGTGAAATTTTCTATAAGCGGACTGTTTCTCATCGTCCAGGTTGTTAAGAGCAACATGGTGTGTGTATTGTTTAATAACAGCGCTTTCGATTAGTTTGCCAAGGAAAGATAGATTTGATACTGGTCTATAATTCTTTTTGATTAGATCCAGTCCACATTTTTTCAGAAGAGGTTTCACTAAAGCATGCTTCAATTCAAGAGGCATTTCTCCCAGTGTGAGTGACTCATTAACAATCTTGGTTATAATTGGGAGGAATTCATCAATGCATTACAATTCAATTATTCATGATGATCTCAAAAAGTTTTATGACTACGAAAAGAGAAAAAAAACAAGTTTGCTATGCTATGTGGTGATAAGTGACCATAAGTTGAAACCTTATGAATAACTAGCCCTAATACTTTTTGTGGACAAGGAGATGGGTCCATTTACCATGTACATTAAGGTTCATCAGCTGTCCTATGAATAAAAAAAAAATAGAGCCGGGAAGCCGTACCATGGCTTGAGCTTGTGTTATGGTAGTTAGAGGAATGTAAGTGCTACTTTTCTTTCTTTCTATATTTCTGCATTTGAAATGATATTCTCTTTCTTCATTATTAATTTACTGAAATATCTTAAACTTGACCATTCTTAACACATGCAGGATGATTGGTTTTAATGAATTTAATCTGATTTAATTGATATTTATGAAAATATACTTTTAAAAGGCCTATCCACCTTTGCCTCTCAAAGACTTTTCTTGAAGGTCACACAGTATGGCATTTAACACTTATGCAGATCTCACACATTCCTAATAAAATGGAATTTAAGTAGAAAGGTTTGTACCCTTCTGCATGAGACTGCAAGTAATCAATACCTTTTATAAAACGCCATGAAAGTTTGAGTGAAAATATTAAATAAATATTACATTTATTAAATTGCTTCTGTTCTTGTCATGGAATTGTGACTATAGATTAAATCTATGAAATAAATCCTCATTGGACCTTGCCATCCATCTAGTGCAGGATATACAGATTATGTATATTGACAGTCTCGGTGAACATAGTCCCTGATATAGGCCTACTCTAAAAATGTTGGTTTGAAGCTTAATGTGGCCTCAGAAAGTACTTCCAGAAAATATACAATGTGCAGACAATATGTGTATTTCATTAATTTGCAGAATATGAATGGTTGATTACAAAATTATGTACAATTGTACATTGACACATCTTCTTGTGCACTATAATATCAGGCAAGTTTTCTCAGTGTTAAAACAGATATTGACTTCTTAATGCATGGCATATCAGTAATGTTGTTTCTTAATTGTCATACAGTCGTAAAACATTAATCAAGATCATTGAATCCTTGAATAATAGAAATAGCTTTGAGAGCCAAAGAGAAATACTGAGTATATTATTACTCATATGTACCAAACATAATAAATAAGAAAGGAACAACTAAAGACAAAGTATCTTGCAGTCATTTAAATAAAAAATTTTGTATATCAGTGAAGTCGAATAAAATATTCAAAATAAAAACACATCCTGCAGTATGTATGGCATCAACATTATCTCAACGAAAGTATAGGTTCCAGGTATTCATTTTGAAGGAAATTTTCAGCAGAATCCAAATATATCATTATTTTTCTTCTATCTTTTATATTAGTTAAGATATCGAAAACCGCGATTCTGCGGAAACTTAACTTTTCCTGAAAAATGTCTTAGGAAATATGCTTCTGGAGGCACCCCTAAATATTATTTGATCTGGCTGATTTTTTAGTATGTTCATCTGGTTACCAAAACACAACTTCATGACAAGGTACAGCTGCCTTTCTCTATTTTTTATTTTTTATGGGGCGGCTGATGCACCCTAACCATGGGTATACATAGAATTGAGAAACTCAGAGGATGGCACATGTGAGTCTGCAGTCAAAATATTAATATTGAAGTCACCCATAATGTATATGGTTTTCTTTTCATTTCTGATGCTATTTACAATCTCCGAAAGTTTGTCAGTAAAAAGTTGAATATCTGTGTTAGGAGGACGATATGTCACCCCAATCAGACAGTTATTTTTAAGGCCACATTTTTCTCTTGGTATTTCAACAAAAATAATTTCTACATAAGTATCCAAAACACACAAATCTTCTCTAATGACTGCGTCAATATTTTCCTTAACCAAAATTGACACCCCTCCTCCTCTTTTACCCTCCCTGATTCTCTTATGATGAGTATATCCCTCAAAGTTATAAAGGTCTGCATTTAAGTCAGTGAGCCAAGTTTCAGTCATTCCAATTACATTAAATTGGATGTTCAAGGCAGATAAGAATAGTTCCATTTCACCAGTATGCTTTGGCAGGCTTCTAATGTTGACATGAATTAAAGAAAAACTACTATTGGGAGAAATATTTTTCTCCTGTATCATTTCATTAAAGTTACCAGGTAGGACATAATCACATTTACTTAAGTTTTCAATATAGGTACTATCGTTAAAGTACTGAAGATCAGGATCGGAATCCATTACAGGCAAATTTATATTTTCATCATTTAGGTCAAACGGACTAAATTGGTGTTCTTGAAGCCTACTAAGTAACTCAAGTTCTGAGTGACTAAATGAATCACTAATAGCATTAATGAATTCAGAGTCATCAACAAGATGATTGTATGGGAATATACTGCTAGAGCATATAGTACAGAGCCAATTGGAATTGTGTCGGTTGACATAGATTGAGTCTGTACTGGATATATTTGGTAAGCATTTCACATGATAATGCTTTTTACAAGATGTACATTCCAGCGAGTGTGCATGTCTTAATATATTTCTACTACATAAATTGCAAGATATCATTGTCAGAGCATCGAAACATCGTCATTTTCTCATTCACAATGAAGGTAATGCATCTGTTATTTAAGCATTGCAATAAATGAAGTTCATATTGACATTCACAAGAAGAGTCATAAAAGTACAAACAAAATATTAAAAAAAATAATGCAAAATATACAAGGAGCTTGAACATATGAAAAGAAATAGGAAAATGGACCATGCTATGTCAGTATATATATATAACAATAACATGTTGTCATTGGATGCAATGGTAAACTGTGAATTGTGTCAATAAATTATCAAGGTGGTTATTTTTAGATCTATGAAAAGTGGTTTGAAACTTAAGAAATTGGATAGATTACAAAAATTCAAGAGATTTTAAAATCACATAAAAATGAGAAAGGAAATAATAAAGAAGAAAGTCAAGCTTATTAGAGGAAGTATTGGAGTTGAAATAACATAGTTATCAAATCCAGCATCTCACTTGCAAAGTCAATCACTGGAGGTCATTACGAACTTCAACAAGAAGTTTTCCAAGTCTGTTAGATCCTTCGAACAGGTGCTCCTTTGTGGCCTCCATTTTACCAAGCCCCACGCCAGTGCCCCTGAACCGGTCATTAGGACTAGCTTCTGCAAAAAGGTTGGCTTTGATTTGCGTCAAAAAGTCTTTCAAGTGTCCATTTTGACTGCCTGTCTCCAGGCAGTCCAGACAGTCCACAGTTAGCGCTCCCAGGAATTCGCCAATCCACAATGAAATTAAGTCAGATACTCAGCAGAAGATGACAGGAATAGAGTGGGTCGCCTGCAGACTCAGGATCGAACCCACGGCCTCCGCTATTAGGCAACTTAAAAGCACAAATAGCTAGCCAATCACCACGAAGAAGGCAGCTTGGGACCCAGATTGGCCCTGGTAAAATCCGTGGCGAAGATGGTTGCGTAGGCAGAGCTCGAGGAGAAGAACATGAAGTGCAATATGAAGTGCTAATGAAGTGCTGCCTGGCGTCAGTGACATGTGACCGTAATGAGTGCTCGAGAAAAACGCAACCCAGAGAAGAATGAACAAGTGTTTTTATAGTGAGAAGGAAGGAATTCACAGCTTATGGAAACTGTGAACGAAAGAGCAGCTCAAAGGAATGAGCGGGAAGGAGAGATTGGGAGCTGCGAAGATAGATAGACACCTAGAGGTGAGAGATACAGAAATGTACAGAAAGTTGAAACCCAAAGCCAAGAAACTGGATCAGACTAAAGTCTGCGCGGCAGCAAACCCTTGTGTCTCTGCCCGGCTTCAATGGACCTTAGCTCTCGCACTAAGCTATCATTATATTATTAGACTAGTGATGATTTAAGTATGCATTGAAAAAACATATGGCAAATTTAAAGTTATATACCTCATACTGTTACAATCAATTTGTCTTAAGGTAAGAAAAATATTTAATCTCCCGATCTATACACAGTAACTGAAGCCTTAACACATATACATCAGGCAGTTTAATGCATGGAGGGTGGACATGCTCACACAATAAGCAGGTAATTATTCCTACCAATAACATGTAATTATGAACTTGAAAGCAGAAACAGTAACACTATCAAACATACACTGTACACTGAGCAACGAAAGATAAGTTCCATTTACAACATACTGTTAACTTCTCGAATATATGGACTATCCTGTAAAACTGGTATCGGAATTCGTATATTTGTCGAGAGAGTTAATAAAAATTTTGTTTGGATAAAATCATTCAAGCGGAACGTGAGCAGTGATCAAAATCTTTCAAAGACTAATTCGGTCTATGGAAACCAAACAAATTGTTAGAAAAATCTGAAACTTGAGGCCTCTCTCTTTAGGTGGTCTGAAGGAAGCAAAACAAGTAGGGCTCACCAGAGCCTCACCTTTGATTGCAAACCAGATTGCTTAGGATCAGTGCCACTTCGCCTTTAAGGAATTTTATAAAAAATTGTCACACGCCAGCTATCTTCGAGGTTTATGAAATTTAATTATATTTAAGTGTTTCTCGAGTTTTAACATGATCGTAACAGTAGTTTCAAACCCCAAAAAGATAGTTTAAGAATTGCACATTGATCACTCAAAAATACAAAATTTATATAATTTCGGGTCACCATGAAGTAAAATCATAGAATGTATTTGAGTTGTTTCAGCATTGTTTTGACCCAAAACTAGCCAAAATCAGTTTTTTGTCCGATTTTCAATGGCCATTTTCTGGTTTGAAATTACTGGTAAAATCATCAAAAACCAGTGGAAATGTGTGAAAAATGACAACATCTCATAAATATGGAAGATACCTGTGCTTTTGTAGCTCTTTATAGAAAATGATAAAATGGGATGTTGAGAAAATTACATAAATCTATACCAAAATGATCTAAAACCATGAAATATCGACAACTTATGACCTGAATGTGAATTTCCATATTGTTTGATGTAAGTATAAAACAAAAATTGTGTTGAAGAAGAGGTATTTGAAGGGAATCTAACCTTTTCAAGTGTATTCAAACTTTTGGAGGGTAGTAGACATTCATTTAAAAGTTTTCAAAATTTGAAAAGTATAATTTGAACCTTTGTAATCCTGTTGATTGTAGTTTTGACATAGGCTGTCTATCTTATTATCAACATCATAGCAATATGTACCATGAAGTTGCTAAAATCTCCGCCTATTCACGCCATTCCCTGAAGTACATTAACTTAATTGAAAGCATAAACATGCACAGTCTGGTGTACCAGACTAATCCTAAGTCTACATTATGATACAAGCTTAGCTTAGTATATATACTCTTTGTATACGTATGCTTTTTGCAATCATGCAAATTGATGCGAATTTCACTGCGGCAGGATTCACCTTGTCTCCTGTATGAGATTCTGATTATCTTTTTAATTAAAACTCAAACAAAAGGGTATGGAAAGATCGACATCCAAATGCATAAACTTACTGCTTGTGAGAATTAACAAGAAATTCTTTTAAAAAAAAGAATTGTAGTCAGCTTTGTTCTGGGCATAGGGATATTTTGCATTGATGAAGAACTATTATACAAAGCCTTTCGATGAAATGCATATAATAAATGTGGCGGCTGACATTGGCAGTTCACAAAGCAGTGAAAACTATGTTTGTCAAATTCAATGAAAGGCATAAGCAAATATTGTTGTTGGAGATTTTTCGGTCATTAACCAGTGAATATGCAGCTTTGTGAATGGGTGGATTGAGAAGCAGAGATGCATAAAAAGGCATATTTTCACAACCTCGTAAGTGGTGAATGCAGATTTGAAGTGAAAATGCAGAACACATTCTGTAAAGAAGATTCACATGGCAAATATATGTGATTGACATTTTCACTTCATGAAATGAAGAGTTGACAGGAGATGGCGAACATGGATGTCAATTCATTCGCAGAAAAGATTATCAAAGAAAGACCATAGGAAATTCAACACAATGAAGTGATAACCTGTGGTACTGATTGAAACACCTTGCAACTCCTAAAGTAGCGGTATATATATACGCGGTATGGACAGACAACAGGAGATATTGAAATGAAGGTTTTTTAATATGATTTGAGAAATGATCAACTGAGAAAAGATCAAAGACGTGAATTAAATATCGTAGAAAACTTATAAAAACGTTGGTTGTCAAATAACGGATTTGAAGCAAAAGTGTAAGAAAAATTGTGTTTGGAAAGCCTATCAATGAAATCCAAATGCGAAATATTGTTGTTTGACATTTATGGACCATATTTGTTTATTTATTAAAAACTAACCAATATTAAAATAAAACCCCTCCCCCGCAGGGGGATAGGGGTTCTCTCTGTGAGTAAGACTCACAGGACCTACACTGTGAAAAACAGTGTGTTTCACATTGCCAATACCTTTGTTTCTCAAACTAGGACTGAACTAATTCCTAACAAAAATCCCCTTAATCCTCACACCTTGAGGAGGGGGCTCTGTATATAAGGATGCCTGACCCAAGTATTCCTCACTTCCTTTATTTTGATTCAGCAAGAACGAGAAATGTCGGGGAGGCGGGTGGGAAAACTCTGGAGTGTAGGTCCTGTGAGTCTTACTCACAGAGAGAACCCCTGTCCCCCTGCGGGGGAGGGGTTTTACTCTATTTCGTAAGACATCACAGGACCTACACTGTGAAAAACAGTGTGTTTCACATTGCCAGATTCCTAACCTGGAGGTGGGGAGGAACCGGACTGGCCTCAGAGCTCCCAAAAACTTCAGCTGACCGAGATCTGTCGCCCCGAGACGACAGGGGTCAAGCGAAAATTGCCATCAGGCTGCGGGTGGAGATGAGCCAGATAAAATCTGGTAAATGTAGAGGGACTAGCCCACCAACCCGCGAGCAAAATCTCCTCGAGAGAATGCCGGCCTGCCTGATAGGCCCATGAAGCAGCCATGCGACGAACTTCGTGAGCATGAGCATGGAGGGGCTCAGTGTCATGGGCCGTTTGGATGCACTGAGTGATCCACCGTGACACTGAGTCCGCAGAGGGGGGTCCAGAGCCTCGGATCTTCTGGAAGAGGCGCTGGTCCGCCTGTAGTCCGCCTGTCAGCAGAATGTAACGTTGCAGGGAAATGACAGGACAGAGTCTTTCATCCCGCTCTGGAGATGCCATGTCTGGCACCAGTGCTGGGATGTAGAAAGGAGCAGGATCGTGGCCTGGGACGGCTGTCTTAGGCAAAAATCCGGCGACAGTACGGAGCCAGACCCCTGTATCCGTCAGTCGCAGATCCCGAGGGTCTCGGGAGATGGCCTGGATCTCTGATCGTCGCTTACCAGTGGCCAAAGCCAGCAGAAATGCCAACTTGCTTGTCATAAATGTGCGATCGACCCGAGTGGTGAGGGTCGTAGGATTGGGTGTGGTAGCGAGATATTCGAGGACCCTTGAGAGGTCCCACGCTGGTACCCGAGGCCGAGCCGCGGGTTGCAAAATCGCCATGCTTTTAAGCAAGCGAGATAACGTAGGGTGTTGCCCAAGTGGAACACCTTCCACAGGCCCCAACGTGCCTCCGAGGGATGACCGATAGGAAGCTACTGTGGTGGGGGCGAAGCCCTTCTCCTCATGTAAAAATACCAGAAAGTCTGCTATTGCAGCTATAGAGGGACGCAGGGAATCCACGTCGTTGGAGCCACACCAGTTACAGAAGGCCCGCCAGTGTGACTGGTAGAGGCGTGTGGAGCTGGGTCGAAGGTTGCCGGACGCAAGCTTCGCAGCTCGGACTGAAAGTCCTTCCGCTCGGAAGCGCTGCTGGATAGCGGCCAAGCGTGAAGGTTGAGCCACCCCGGGCGCTGATGGTAAAGCTGCCGGTGAGGTTGGCTCAACAGTCGACGATAATGAGGGAGCTGTATCGGTGGATTCATCAGAAGCCGCAGGGCTTCCGGGAACCACGCTTGAGCTGGCCACCAGGGGGCAATGAGAATGCACACCATGTTGGACCGAGCGACCTTCAACAGAACCTATGAGATGAGGGCGATGGGGGGAAATGCATAGGCCTGAAGGCCCTGCCACTCCATCGTCATGGCGTCTGAGTCCACGGCCTGAGGGTCGGGGAACGGTGACACAAATCTTGGAAGTCTGTTGTTGAGGCGTGTGGCAAACAGATCGATGTCCATGCTGGGATAGTGGGACTGCAGGCGAGCAAACACCTGCGGCTGGAGTGTCCATTCTGTTGCCAGGACCTGATGAGGCCGGGACTGCAAGTCCGCCAGAACATTCAGGTGGCCGGGGAGAAAGTGGGGTGTCACATGGACTCTCTGGTCCTGACACCACCAAAGGAGCTCCCGGGCTTCCTGGTACAGCAAGAGAGACTTGGTCCCACCTTCCCGCCGGATGTAAGCTGCTGCAACTACACTGTCGGTCATGATGCGAACTGACTGGCCTTTCACATGGGGTAGAAGAGTCTGAAGGGCTCGACGAACGGCCCGGAGCTCTAATACGGAGATATGGAGAGCTGCCTCCTGCCTGTTCCATCTGCCGGAGCAGAGATGGTCTCCCATGTGGGCTCCCCACCCCACCAAACTGGCGTCTGTCGCGATGGTGAGGGTTGGGGCTGGAGTGCGGAGGGGCACCCGTGTACTGAGCCAGGTGATGTCCATCCATGGCTGCAGGGCCAAGCGGAGCCCTGGCCGGACCGGAACAATGCGGTCCAGGTCTCCGCTTGAGAGATTGAGGCCGAGACTTAATAGATAAAACTGCACGGGCCTGACCTGCAGGCGACCGAGCTTCACGTAGTCGGCTACGTGATTTAACACGCCAATCAGTCGCAGGAGGAGCCGGAGGCGGATGCGTGACTGAGCGTTGACACTGCGGACTAGGTAGACCAAAGCCTGGATCTTGTCTGCTGGTGGTGCCACGGTGCCGGTGCGAAGATTGAAGTGGATCCCGAGGAAGACAAAGGTGTCCTTGGGAACCAGATCGGATTTCTCGTACCGGACCAGTAGACCGAGCTTGGTGAACAGCTGTAGTACTTGCTCGGTGTGTTGCTTGGCTACCTGGACCGAAGGGGCCCGAATGAGCCAGTCGTCCAGGTAACGGTGGACCTTGATGCCTTGAGCCCGAAGGGCCGCTGCCACTGGCGTCAGCAGATAGGTAAATGACCGAGGGGCGATATTTAGGCCGAATGGCATGGCCTGAAATTGCCAGACTTGGTCTTCTACCGCGATCCGTAGGTAGGGTTGGAACTCGGGATGCACCGGTATATGGAGATATGCATCGGCCAGGTCTATAGACGTGGTCACCTCCCCCACCTGAATCTGCTTGCGGATACTCTGTGGAGTCTCCATGCGAAAGGTGGGGCAGGTTATAAACCGGTTGAGTGCTTTCAGATCGATGACAGGTCTGAAGCCCCCTGTGCGTTTTGGCACGACAAACAGGTGCGAGTAAAAGCCTGGGTTGGACGGAACAACTTTGACCAGAGCTTTTTTGGCAATTAATGAATTTATTTCTAACAACAAGACATTCTTTTGAGTATTGTCCGTCGGCAGACGGATTGGTACAGGAATTGATGTTAGAGGGGGTTTGCGACCCCAATGCCAAGTTAAACCTAGTGTTAGTAACCGGTGGTGCCATCCGGACAGTTGTAACTGAGAGTTCCAATGGTCGTAGAACAGAGTCAGCCGGGCTCCCACTGGAATGTCAGGTCCGCTGCTTGGCTTTCGCCGCGTTGGACTTGGAGCCACGGGATTGTCGCTGCTGCTGCCTAGGTTCCGAAGTCCGAACTTCAGTGGCAGCCGCTGTTGGTGTGTAGGTGGATGAGGCTCCCCTTCCACGTGAAGCGTTAGACCGAGCCTGACCTCGAGGTCGATCCTGCCTAGTTGCCCGGGGCTGGGGGCGTCGATTGTACCCACCCGCCGGGGTCTGTTTTGGCACAGGCTGTTGCCGCATGATTTCTGGTACACTTGCCGAGGCGGGCCCAAACATCCCGAGACTCGACTGAAGGCTGACAGGCTGTAACTGTAGCCAATTCCTTGTGTTTTGGGACAAGGAAGAGCCTAGACCATCCAGGATGGCCTTGCGTCTGGCCAAGGTCGATGATGCCAGGATTGCCCCACCAAAGTCGATGGACTGGTGTAGCTCCTTCACTGCAAAGTCCCGAAGAGCCTGGAGCTGAGTTGGACTCGCCTTGCCCACTGAGTCAAAGTACACCCCTAGAATCCATTCTAGGGCTGACAAACTGGAGAGCTGGGACCTCGACATGACATCAATGTCTGTGAGCCAAATATGGTCCACCGGTGGCTGGCGGGAACCGGCCCACTCCCTCTCTCGGGCAGACAGCTTGTTGGGTTTTAAATCAAACCCAGGACCCGTGTGGAATCGGGGTTTGAACCTTGGCACCAATTTCGACGGTCCAGGGTGCAGGGGAGCATTGGGTGGTGGAGGCTGGTGCTGCGCAGAGTTCGGCCATGCACCACCCCAACAAGATCTCATCGCCGCCTCCATACATGCACTGGTCAGTGGTGAAGGTGGCAGGGCAGACCGTCGCTTCTTCGGGGGTGGCGGACCCGCGATGGCTGACTTGACTGGTTCGGGTGAGCCTGGCAGAGCGGTGAGGTTGACTAACCCAGATTGGTAGACAGTGTCGACGACCTGGTACCAAGAGATCGGGGCATCAGCTTCGGTCTCTGCTGTGGCTGAGCGGTCTGGGGAGCGGTCCGAAAACTGGTCCCAAGGGCCCTCAGTTGTCCGAGGGGAAGTCTCCAAGCCCTGTGGAGGTGGAGCCAGAGTGAGATCAAAATGGTTCCCCTGGGGTTCTGGAGAGGAGAATCCTGGAGTCCGAGGTATCTGCAGGATTTCCTGGGAGCGCGGGGGAGTCACTGGCGGGCGGGTTGATGAAGGTAAGTCCGCACCGGAGGCCTGAGTCAACCCGGGGTCAACTAGTTGCAGTGCCCCTCCAAAATTGCCCACTGGCACTACCAAAGATCTAATGGTAGGCCTGGCTGGAGGTGTGCCCGACAGTGCAGCCCCTGAAGCCCTCTTGTCAGCTGCTGGGGGTGACTTGTGTCTCCCGGGTGTCGACGAGACCGTCGATCCGCGGGGGGGTGTCGCCGAGTTGGTCCGGGGCCTGTCGGCGGCTCGGCGGCGTCTGGAGCCCTTCGGCGAGGCTTGCCTGGCTGTAGAGGAGCCCAAACGTCCCTCAGGAGACCTGGTATGCCTGTCCCGGTGGCGAGAAGCACGGGAATGGCGTGGGGACGAAGATTGTCGCCCAGTCCGCGACGAGCAGGAGGCGGATCTGGAGGCCCGGGAGGGCGGAGATCGGCGTGCAGCAGAGCCGGCACTCGTCCGAGACGAGGCCCTGGAGCGTCTGCCCCGGTCGGGGGAACGGTCATGGCTTGTAGAGCTGCTCCGGGACGCCCTGGGCCGCGAGCCCCTCCAGGGACGGCGCGGGGAACGTTCTCGTGACCTGCTGGAGTCACGGGGGCGACCTGGCTGGTCATCTCGGCTGTAGCGGCGCTTTGGCATTTCGAAGCGTCAGGTAGAGCCGGCACTAAACTGAATCGAATTCAGAATGACAAGTGCGACGAAATGGATCCAGCGCGGTCTTAAATACTATCAAAATGGAAATAGTTCGTTTCCTTAATCGGATTAAGCAAGGAACTTTATTTCTGTGGATTCTTGGGCACAAATTGGCGCGAAACGCTGCCCAAGAAGCGTAACCCGAAACCGGGTCAAGTGAAACCAGCGACCATGTCGACCAAATTCCAAAGGCGCGGGGCCGGTTTGGACGTGGCCGAATCGACTAGTAAACATCAAACCATGGAAAAGCACGATGCTGACCGATGGAATGGGAAGAAGAGAGCTGAAGAAAGCGGCTGGAAGGACAGCGCAAGCTCTATTACGTAAGTAACTTGATCTCCCTTCGAAAGGGAGGTCTAAGTCTCTGGTGTCCAGTCCAAAGCATTGCGAGAGAAATGCTGAAAGGAAAAAAGTGAGGAATACTTGGGTCAGGCATCCTTATATACAGAGCCCCCTCCTCAAGGTGTGAGGATTAAGGGGATTTTTGTTAGGAATTAGTTCAGTCCTAGTTTGAGAAACAAAGGTATTGGCAATGTGAAACACACTGTTTTTCACAGTGTAGGTCCTGTGATGTCTTACGAAATAGAGAGTACAATTTAACAATTTTGAAGCAATAGAGAACAGATTTTTCACAATCATGAGTGAAGATTTTGCTTGTCAAATGATAGATTAGAAACGAAAGTGTAGGAAAAATTTTATTTGGAAACCCTTTCAATGAAATTCACATGCCAAACACTTAACAGTTGTTTGACATTTTCGGAGCAGAAGCTGTGGAGATTTTGCTTGTCAAATGATGGATTAGAAGCAAAAGTGTAGGAAAGCTGTATTTGGAAACCTTTTTAATGAATTCACATGCCAAACATGATTGTTTGACAATTTCGGAGCAGAAGTTATGAAGATTTTGCTTGTCAAATGATGGATTAGAATCAAACGTGTCGGAAATATTAAATAAATTCACATGCCAATTTTTTTTTTTACATTTTCAGACCATAAGTTGTGAAGATTTTGCTTGTCTATTGATGGATTATAGACAGACAGACAAAAAAGTATTCACAGTGAAGATTAGAAGCTAAAGTGCAGCAAATATTGTACTTAGAAACGATTGATATGCCAAATATTATTGTTTGACATTTCCTGACCACGAGTTGCGAAGATTCTGCTTGTCAAATGATGCATCAAAAACAAACGTGCAGGAAATATTATATTACGAAACCCTTTCCATGAAATTCACATGCCACATATGATTGCTTGACAATTTCGGATTACAAGTGGTGATGATTTTGCTTGTCAAACGATGGATTAGAAGCTAACGTGCAGGAAAATTATATTTGGATACCCTTTCAATGAAATTCACATGCAAAATGTGATTGTTTGACAATTTCGGACTATAAGTAGTGATGATTTTGCTTGTCAAACGACGGATTAGAAGCTAAAGTGAAACGCAAATTGTATTTGGATACCCTTTCAATGAAATTCACATGCCAAATATGATTGTTTGACAATTTCTGACCATAAGCGGCGATGATTTTGCTTGTCAAACAATTGATTAGAGGCTAAAGTGTAGGGAAAACTATATTTGGATATTCTTTCAGTGAAATTCACATGCCAAATATGATTGATTGACAATTTTGGACCATAAGTGGTGATGATTTTGCCTGTCAATTATAAAACAACGCATGTAATAATATATAAATATAAAGACAATTTCGTTTAAAAAAATATATATATAAATATCTGAAACCACAAGAATGCACTGTAGCATGCACTGTAGCGGAGTGAACTTCCTCAAATGTTGGGTCCACGCCTTATCGTCTTTTGTTCGGTTTGTAGCATTGGTTTCTGGTTTGGGTATTAAGTGAACTGACTCCAACTCCTGACTCCTTTTGCTTTCTGAAAAGCAACTTCAAAGGTCTCCTAAATCAAGAATCCAATGCCACTTATCGGCATTATTGCACACAAAACATGACATGGTTAACATCATGAGAAAAAGTATTTATACAAAGTTTTAATAGATTTTTTATATGAATAGTTATGTAAAATTTATATATTTGTCTATATTTCGTATTGGTGTCACTATGTATTTGTAAATTGTATTAAATATTTTTAGGGGTCAGGAGCAACCAATTAATTTTCGACCCCCACTCCATCTCAAAATCAGATTTCGACTCCCTACTCGAACTCCATTCCACAAACCTCCGACTCCACAACTCCGGCTCCTGGCTCCGACTCCAAAGCCCTGATTTGTAGGTTCTGCTGACTGAAAATAAAATGAAAATTTTGAAAATATGTAAACTGGAACAAATCTTTGTAATATTAAAACCAATATTGCTTGGCAAGGGTAACTATATAGTATGTCCTGAATTATGTAATTGATTTTTTTGATGATATCCTCAAATCATATGACTATTTTGATATCTTTTACACATTATGATATATGTGCCATGGAGCCAATGGCATGTTTATTTTGTCCTATGAGCTTGGTACAGTAAGTAATTTTGAATTCGCTGTCCCTCAGCTCTGGAAAGAGTTTTGTGGCCACCATGTCGCTTGGTTACTTTCCTTTTGAATTCCCAGTCCCTTGGCATATTACTTTTGAATTCCCGGTCCCCCCAAAAACCCCCCATCCAGAGCCTCATAAAGGAGCCCCAAAACTTGTTTTTGAATGTCCCTTGAAAGTTATTTTGTGATGACTGGAAAAGTAGCCTGAAACTATTTTAAAAGTACTGAGAAAATGAATGAAACCCAAGTTGTGACAGTTTCACATTTGTACATCTACCGTATATACTCGCATATAAGTCGCCCTTGCGTAAAAGACGCACTCATTCTTTAAGACCCCAAAACCCCCCTCCCAGTGAAACCCTTGTATAAGTCGCATTAGATTTAGCTTGCATCGAAAATTGTGCGGCGTACGAAATATTGCTGGATTTCCGACAAAAATGATCCTTATTTAGGTAAATTTACCTTCTACTTTAATAAAATTGCAAGAAATCAACTCGAATCCACATTGTTTACATCTATGCGACGCCATCTTCATCACGTCTTCTTGACGAAGTTGACAGTGCGTGTTTCAAAATGGCGGACGAGAGTGACGAAAATAAATTTACCAAAAAACTTTGATAATTTAGTGTATCCCACATATAAGACGCATCCCATCTACAGGCCAAAATTCAGGGTATCAAAAGTGCGTCTTATACACGAGTATATATATACGGTATGTCCTTATTTTAGAGGCAAAATAAAATAACTCATTTGCTGATTTCTTAATGATTGCCTATATTTTCTATCTTGTGTGGGTGTAATTATTGAGTGCATTAGCCTACTTCCCTTATAGATGCACATACTTTTTTGGAAGATTCAATTCCAATGGACCACAGACGGTCATGGGTCAACTCGCCAGGCGAGAACTCGCCAGATGACATCTCACCACACTACAAAATCGCCAGATGAAAACTCGCCAGGCCACAAACTCGCCAGTTTATATTTATTTTATTTTTAAATAACAAGCTTGTAAGTTTAACATTTTCGAATTACTGAAATACAAAAATTCTTCATAGAAATCCAACTATAGCAGATCTTCATCTTAATCATTGAATTAGGCCTACCTGTTATAATATTCAATTCGATTGCACAGAACAGTTTAAGTGAGGCCCATGTATAGGCCTATGTGCTTGCTCGTCCATTTTTAGTGAATTGATTAGTTTGACAAGTCTTAATGGGAATGCAACATCAGAAATACAATCTGTGTTTTCGCTTTGAACCTACACAAACCTGAATATATTACACATCTAATAACACAAGATAAAGTACAATAAATAGGCTATCTAAGATAGGCCTTATAAAAAAAATTGACATTTAAAAAAAAAATTAATAATTGACATTGCAGTATGCTGAGCAATGCGACCCTGATGGCCTTTATAGATTTATAAAAGCAATAAATAAAAGTTGTCAATAAGTAAAATAAGTAAAAGCTCTAAATAAATATCACCGACAATTTCATGAAATCCCAGTCAAATAGCCTACTAAAGACAATGTGGCATATTTTATCTGTAGGCCTACTCAAATTAAATATCAACTTAGGCCTAATGTTGAATATTTATTTTTAATTTATGTAAAGGGAACAACTTAAAATTGTTAATTTCAACTCCGTTTCTTTTTGTTAACTGAAGTGTACCTTTATATTTTGCTATATAGGCCCTATACACTTTTGTAAATCAAGGTGTCATCAAGAAGAAAGAAAAACTTCAAATTTTAATATTCCTGTAAAATCGAATTTCATATTTTGTTATTCACAGAGACATGCAGTCCAGAGTGATTGTATTCTTTTTTCTTTGTTCTGGACAGGTGTGAAATTCAATTGCATTCCATTGACACTGCCGTTTGTTTAACCAAACTGTTATAGTTTAATTGAACAATTGTTTGTAGCCACAAGCCTAATTAAAGAAATCGTGTTTAGTTAATTGTTATGATAAACCTGTGTATTTAGCAATTAAGAAACTGTGAATACTAGAACAGATTTTTATTGTAAATTTACAAAATTTAATATTATTTGTACATTTTTTTTGTTCTGCAGAATTATCTGTGCCACAAAATAGCCAGGTTGTGTGCTAGAATTGTATTTTGTTGACAAGAATAATTTAAATTTTCTTTATCTCTGCATGATTTATTCCGGTATTTAGGTCTAAGTAAAATTGAACTTAGTGTTGATATCAAATGCGTATTTGAAAAATATTGATGAAATACTTTTTCTACAGGAAGTGGCAGGCAACAATCTTTGAATATTATTTCAGATGCGATTGGGCCAAGAGTCTTATAATATGAATTAATTTATAGTAAAAATTTATGTATTACTGTCTAATTTAATTTTAAAAAGATCGACATAGCTGTGTTTTTATCAATATTTCAGGCTTAAATACATGTAGTTTTAAAAGGCCAATAAATCAACAATATATAGGCCCTGTTATATTAATAGGCCAAAATTGAACATAGGCCTACATGCCCTGTTTCTAAACAGAAAGATATTAACAAAAAGACAAACAACCTCTTAAATCCACTTTTTTAAGGTCTCTCATTAAAAGTTTTATCAACTAATCAATAAACAACCTAACAGGGCTATAAGTTAGGTAACCTGGCGAGTTTGGGGACTGGCGGGAAGTGAACTGGCGAGTAGGCCTAGTGGGCGACTTCTCCCGTGGCGACTTGACCAGTCCCCCCACTGGCCCACAGACGGCAATTAGTGATTGCCAATTGGAAAATCAGCATTGCCACAAATGCCCATCTCCTGACACTCAGGAGCAGAGAGAGCAGACCAGTTAGTAGGCTTACCCTGCTTCCCCAAGAGGCAGGACGCAAAACAGCAACTAATTGGCTTGGCCTAAAACTCATAGGCTTGGCCTGGTGACTGTTGCAAGACAGAGGCACCAAAGTAAAACCAAAGGTTGATGACTAAAGGTGTCCAACTCCAGCAATACCCTGTGTGACACACAGATTCCAGTAGAATCTATTTTTATCCTCACATTTTACCCTAACTGGCCATCTTTGGGATGACTGGTCCAACCACAGAGGGCAATTTAATGACATGTTTACTGCTGCTTGTCATATCACATGCTTATCCAGATGTTGACAGCATTTGGTACATTTTCCCAGGATAAAAATAATAACAGCAAAGGAAGATGTCATGGGGCATGAAGTTACCAGGTCCTTGTCTGGGTAAAGGTCCATTAGTGGTTGGCCAGATATAAACAAATTACCTCTAATGACTTTTCCAAAAATAGATTCTACTGGAATCTGCTTCGTTCTATACCATTGCAAGTTGTACACCTTTAGTCATCAACCTTTGGTAAAACTCAAATTGCAAGAAAACTGTGAAATGCCACAAGCTGACATTCGCACAATGTGACAGACAACAGTATTTCCAATGAAATACCACCACATTTAGGTGCAGACAACCACAGAAACGTCTACAAACGAAGCATAAATTTTGTCAACAAAATTATGACAGCTCAGTCAAGGTGGATCCCAGAACAACATTTACACACCTGTTCAGCAGCTCAAGCAGCAGCTCCCTGACAGAAATGGTAGATATCCATAATCCATAGGCATCCTTGGAGCTTCCCTCTCCTGCATTCCATCACTGACATGGTATATAAGTGCAAAATTGTTCCACAACAGCCACAACAACGAAATTTAAGACCTGATGCCTGCAAACACAGCACTCTCTCCATGTTGTTCTTCTCAAGTCAAAGAGGCCCCAAATGGGGGATTCCTTATAACAAAATTTCGGCGGGAAACAACTTGTTCTGTGGTGTTACCAGTGCAGACCATGAGTCATACTGCCACACTTGGCTATATACTTTCTCTTTGACAGCTAAATGACATGAAATCAAGTATATAATGTTTCCAATGTGTTGGCAGCCACAACAAAAATGCCCTGACAAGCTTGAGAGGTGCTGAAGGTGGAGAGGCCCTCTTGGGATTTCATGAAAACAGGGTCAGCCTCAGAAAAATACTCTTATAGTGATGCAGCTTGTCATTTTTTCCTTATCAATGCTTGTGCTGCTATTAATTACTTTGATCCACTTATTTCACTGGACCTAATTCTTGGAAACTTGAGTATTTGTTGGAAGCTCATGTGAATATTTCTCACATGAGCAAGCTCTCCTGAGACCAAAGAACACAAATATTGATGATGTCATTCAAGGGTTTCCCTCTTGAGGATAGGCAAATGTGATTCTCCTTGTTTCCTTAGTAGTCTAAGTAAGAAGACCTTCATAATATGAAGACTGCAACACAGATTTCAGATGCTAACTACAAAAAAAGGAATCACTCTTGTTGGTTAATGCACTTTTCACCTTTTTTTTGGACAGAGCTGACATTCCCTTAAATGATGCTCAATTTGTGCAGTTTTACTCTCAATTTTCGGCATCAGAAGTCTATTAAAACATGTCAAGGGAATTTTTTTTTTCGGGGGGTCACTGCATCTTTTAATAGGAAAAAATGCTATTTTTAGCTTAAAATCTGTTAAAAAAGCTGAAATAGAGGCCGAGGGATGAATTTTAATAGTACAAATGCAAATAAGGTGTCAAATGAAAGCAGAGAATTAGCACTATATGATCCTGTAGGCGCTTTTTTAAATTTTGGTCTGTGTACTTTTTTTGGCCATATAAAGATGCCAAAAATGGCTTAGTTTCAACTAAAACCCCATGGAACAGGGATTAAAATAAAAGATTTAAAAAAGTGCTTCCAGCATCATTTAGTGCTGCCTCTCTACTTTCATTTGACACCTTATTTGCATTTCTACCGTTAAAATTTATCCCTCGGCCTTTTTTTTTTAAAAGTTTTTCTTCAGATTTGAAGCTAAAAATAGCATTTTTCCTATTAAAAAGTACAGTGACCCCCCTGGAAAAAGAGAAGTTTTTCCTTAACAAATCTTCTTGGAAGCCTTATGCTGAAAATTTGGATGAAATATGCAGAACTGCCTCTAATACAGCAGCATTTGAAGGAATAGCAGTGTAGCTCTCAAAAAGCTAAATAGTACATTAACCAACCAAAGCAGTAATCAAGAGAAAAATAAAAGAATAAACTAGGAGTAATCAAAAATGGACCAAGGAGAAAAAGAAAAAGAAAAA
Source organism: Platynereis dumerilii (assembly GCA_026936325.1). Lineage (NCBI taxonomy): Eukaryota > Metazoa > Annelida > Polychaeta > Phyllodocida > Nereididae > Platynereis > Platynereis dumerilii. Next base: position 5,793,730 of record JAPTHN010000026.1, on the reverse strand, counting down.
TCATTTCTATACCATAGTATACAGTTATTATCAAATTGAATGAGAAAATCTGACATTAGAAAGAGTTTATCATCGAACAAACAGTGTCAGATTTTGACTGAAATTGGTTTCTCAAATTCAGTAAGATGCGAGAAGAGTCAATATCAAAAGCTTATGGACAGTTTTGAAGATAAGCAGTCCAAGACTAGATTGTTTGACATCAATGCCCTCATTACTGCAGGGGGCACCATGTTGACTAGATTTGATCAGTGCACAAATATCTAGCACTCGAGAAGCACTAATGATATAGTCAATGGTGGTATTGGTAGACTAGTTCAAGTCCATGAATACAACCACAAGAATCTTAAACATACTTCAAATCACTCATAAATTAATGATACGCTGGGCAAGGTTACCTCTCAGTAGTGAGCAGGAGAACTCATCAGTATAACTAGGGGTGAATGACCGGTCATCCAGGCACTTGTGGGTGACTCTGATTGGGTCCATCATCTCAAGGGCATCCTCTACCTAATGACACCATTTTTCTGCATAAAAAGCACATTTATACCAGGAACATTCTCCTCCCTCATTTGCGATGCTAGTGCCAACCAGGGTGGTGTCATTTCGGCAAGGGACATGTTGTGAATTATTTCCAAATCTGAGGAGGGAGCAAACCAGAAATGTGAGATCTTCTGACTAACTCTCCTAATAAATGAGACTAGCGGAAATCCCTTCCTGTAAAAACAATCTGAACCTTAATCCTATTGAATTAAACAGACAAATTACGGGGTTTATTGTTGACATTATGCAGGCGTTTAACTCTCCTTACTTAGATTCAGATATTTTTTATTTTTCTCATAATGCAAAATGAGAACGTTGGAGGCCCGCTTAGGCTCCCAAGAGCCGCTACCAAGAACACAATGTCATTTTACATAACATTATTTCCTTTTTGCTTATTCTTTATATTAAATAATCAAGTTTTTGTCCCAGATCATGTTTCACTTCCTATGGAATGAATATATGGCCACATGAAATAGAACCTTTCTAAACTTACGAACATACGTTTTGTACTTGTCATATGTTGTAGAGACAAGCTGAGCTTATAGAAATTGCTTTTGAAAGTATGCCATCAATACCTTGGTGGTGTTAGTTATTGGCAGAGACCAAAAGGCAACAAAGATCAAGGCTGTTAAGTGGCACTTGGAGTGTCAACGTCTGAATCTTCTCTTTGTACTTCAAACATCCAACGAAAATGATACTCAGCAGAATTTAAGAGAGTTGCAGCTCAATAGATATTCTGCAGCAGCTTTCTTTATGCATGATTGTTGATGCTCAGGGGGAATTATATTGTAGAATCTGGAGTATGTCTTTAATGCAGAGGTTCATTACTTTAACGTTGTATTTACATGGTGAGGACATTAGTCATAGTGGAGAGTTCGTCCTGCTTACTACGTATGCATTAAATTGACTGATTTGCATCCTAAAAGGCTTGAGTAACTGGTAGAGACTCCCTCCCGAATTTTTACCCAGAGATGCCCTATCCAAAAAGCAAAGTGCAAGTTAGCAAGTTATCAGTATCTGCATATCCTTCTTGTCCTGGAGTGATTGTCACTGCAGATTGAGATGCAGTTCTGCTAAGTGCTCACTCATAACCAAAGCAAACGTAAGCAAGCCAGTTAAAATTGAGCAATATGATATATACAATCTCACATCAAAGGAAATATTAGTCCAATCCTGCGGCCGGACTGATAAGTTTATCTTCTGCAAAAATCACACTCAACAAGAGGAGGGCTGTCACATTTTTCAACTTGTTCTGACCTGAGTGATTCTTAGATACACAGAGCCACAGTGAAGAGATGGTGGGTGAACCAGGTCGCAGCACTCTAGTGACAGTGAAATAATTATATAGTGTGGAAAAATGCATGTTATGAAATTACAAACAACTGTCCATTATCTGTTTTGACCTCACCAAGACCATAGTTCTCTGACCCTCCATTAGGTCTGCTAAATTTACAATGCACAAGAGAATCCTTTTGTCGTTTTTTGACAGTTTTTTCATGACATCAAAAAGGCAGCTGTGGCAGCTATGTTGTGTGTAGGAAAATACAGATGTCCGAAAGCTATTTCATTTCTCCTGTGATTTGATGAATTTGCCATGACGAGTTGGCTTATGATACGTAATAGTTTTTGCACTGCAATATCTGAGCAACCATATAGTTTGTCAAATATACATGATTTGCAATGATTACAATGTCATTTGCAGTTGCTATCCAGACTATCCTGCCAACTTTACATGAGCCTGTGATATGGTTAATCCGTAAGATTTTAGATTTTTGTCTGGTCAAGGAAGTTGCTTAAACTTCTAGACTTGCATTAGCTTGCCAGCAATTTTGCAACGCTTGAAACAAGGCAGACATCATTTATTTCCAGCATATTTATTTAAAATGACAAAAATTCATTGAAGCTCTGTGCATGACTGTGTGCCATACAAGCTATGGAAATTTTGCAGACATTGGTTATCTAGCAAGTGCTGTCTATCAGGCAAGAAGGTTTTTGTAACAGCAAGGCAGCCCAGACTACACAATAGTACACAAGTCATGTTGCATAGGATTTTGTAGAAGTTCATTGGACTGATGAGAATGTTTCTTAACTTCTCAGACAATGTATGAGACAGGATAAAATGGGTCACTGTGAACAGGAGGAGATGATTCAGCATGTTGAATATCTTTCTTTTGAGTAGCCTACTGTTCAATTTCTGCAAACATCTACCAATACCTCACACTCCAATAAAAATATTTTCGGTTCATTTCCTATGGTACCAATAAACAGATAACTCCTTCTTGTCAGTTGAACCAAATGACACTTCCATATTACTTCGATGTTATCAGAAAGTCATGAAATGTCATAATTTTGATGAAAATTACCTAGAATTGTATGGTAGAAATGACCTTGTCACCAAGCTGTGAAGAAATGTCAAAGGCAATGTTGTGCTTCTGTTGTGTGCCAATAGGGGTAGTTGCTATACCTTATCATTCTTATTTTGTACAGTGTAATAGTTATGTTATCTTATTTATTTATATTAGAAGTGTAGTCCTATAATATGGGGTTGACAGCGCACAATTATCTACTTGTTCAATGTAAGACAAGCGTTTCCGGTTAATCCAACAATCTGTCTTGGAGCCTTCTCAACTTGATTGAGGAAGTCATACCTCAAAGTCTGATTGATCTGCTGTTCATCCCATCTGGCTTTCTTGTAGAAGGTCTTTAAAACTTTCCAAATACTTGATGTCATCTCCAGAAATGCCAACACAGCAATGGCCTTTAAAAAGACAAAACGTAAGTATCAAACAGTCACTACCAGAGGTCACTGTGAGAGAAAGTTGGAAGAGAGTCTTTTTGTTAATTTTTTTTTTGTGTTTTCCCATGGATTAAAATCCGTCAATTATCTGGACATTACCGAAACAGCTAGAACCACGAAATGCTGTTTCCATGTGAATTAATGTAAACTCATTGAGACCATTTAACAAAAAAAGCTATTGTTACTCAATTTTTCCATACACTGTACAATGAAATATTGCCCGATTGTGTGGATCGGAAATAATTTCGGGACATTGTTAGTCAGCTATGCATGGGAAACTTCATCTGAAAGACCACTTGTTGATTCAGAGCTTCTTAGACTTCATAACTTGATAACACAGTTCTAACGCACAAAATCCTTTATTGCTTGCATGTGTGCATGTGTGCATGTGTGTGTGGTTAGCTACAAGGGAGAAACAAAGACAATAGTTTAGATTCTAAGAAGAACTAACATACAAAATATTCTATAAATATATGATACAACAGTCATCACCATAGGAATTAATAACCTCAAATTATTAGATACATATTGACATCTTTATGATGAACCAAATAACAAAGACTATAGATAAATATTTATATAAAAATAAATTAATAGTACTTACAATTACTTGTGTTTTGCCTTGGATAAATACATCTTGCTTTGTGGAAAGTTAGCTTCTGAATGAACAATATTATTATTTCTATGCCATAAATGTTAATAATCAGATCATGTTGCATATAATATAGAATTTAGACCTCCTGGCCAATTATAACATATTTATATCATATTATATATAGCAAGATTCCATTTCCATATCAAATTATAGACAAAAAATGCTCCAGTAAGACATCTTGCAATTTTAAGAATTTGAAAAATTGATTGTTTGAGAAATTATTGGAAGTTATATCGATGTTTGACGATCAGAGACACATCTTGTGGAGTCTTGAGGATAACCATGGCCTTGACAGCGATGGAAAAGTAGATGTAGCTGTATACGCATCTGAGATCATGTAATGACAATTTTCCTTGTAGTGATGTTATGTTCTGATAGATTTTCCCTACTTTTTCCAAATGATAGCAAGTTAGGTCTTAGGATGCAATTTCTCATGATATGAGCTTACCTGCCCACCAACGAGATTCTCACTTCAAATAGGGCATATTTTACTCTGATACATCATTCAATAACACGAGAATCATACAATTATTTAGAGAAACATCATGCCTACATGATTGTATATGATGAACTCTCATAAATCTCCATAATTTACCGATATTTCTATCACTTATGAAACACAAATTACTGTGATCAGGTGGTAGCAGCCGCGCAAATGTGTAAATTGTCCCTGAAGTGCAACTCATCCTAACAAGACCGCAGGGCATTTGATGATGGAATGAATGTCTGGTGTTGCCGTGTGATGTTTTGATCCATTCATCTTGAAAATCCGTCAGAAATTAGCAAATTCTAAAGAAGTTTTGCAGCAATCAAAAGCTCAATTTGTTCCTGAAATCACTTTCCCTGCTCAGGAATTTCAATATTTAGACCACACATTTGATGATTACAGTTTGTCACATCATAGCAGGAGACATTTTTTTTGACACTAGGGACACTGCAGTCAAGTTGTGACGTCATCTCTTGTGACGTCATAGCATTGCAATGGTTTGCTACATAGTAGCGTCACAAAATCTTGTCAAACATAAACAAATCGACTGCAATGTAATTCTAAAGGGAGGAAAAAAAATCTTGTCAGATAAGTCTGTAAATGTACAACGATTATTCCAAAATTGCTACTATTGAGGTGAGTGTTTGAATTTCGTCTGTACAAGGGCTATAGGCTGAGCTTACTGACCAAACGTTTGTCCTCTGCTTTACGTGACAGGGTGTAGTCTGTAAATTTGTTATGCAAAATATTAAATGTTGTACTGTGAAAATGGCACTCCGTGGATCATTTTACTGAAGATTTGTCATGACCATATTAATTCTTTCAACGTTAATTTGATTTAAGGAGACTAATAATCATCTTTTTACTCTAAGATCATCTTTGACAGATCAATTTGCCTTCTCTTGATCATTACTGATCAAACAGCCTCTTTGGCGTAAGATGATTTAAAGACTGCAATATAATTATGTATGCATTGAGAAAACATATGGTAAATTTCAAGTTTTATTTTTCACATGTGCAGTGGCAATCAACTAGTCTTATATTTAATTTCCAGTTTTATAAGCAGTAACTAAAGCCTTCGTGCATACAAATCAGGAATTTTAATGCAAAGAGGGAGGGATACAATTTCACCTTGCAAAGATAAGAAAGATGATAGCAATGTAAATGTAATTATGAAGTTGCAAGTAATTATGTTATAGAATGTCTAAAACGTTACACTATCCAACATAGCATAATTAACAGCATCAGAGCTATGTGTACTATTCAGACCATTTGTTAAAGTACATTAAGGTAATTGAAAGTGCATACTAGACTAAGCTTAAGTGTACAATATGACACAAGCTTAACTTAATAATATATAGATCTACATGTATACTATATGTTTTTATATGCTCTTTTTTTAATCAAGCAAATCGATGTGAATTTCAGTTCAGCAGGTTTCACCTGGTCTCTGGTATAAGATTTAGATTTAGTTTTCAGTTTTCATTCATACTGTATCAAAAGTTCAAAGGCATCCTTAAAAGCTCTTAGAAAGGTTGACATTCAAAATACATGTCAGTTGCATTTTAGAAAAAAAAGAGAAAAATAATATATATTCTACACATCTGATGTTAAATTAAAATTTGACATTGAAAAGAGAATCTTCAAGCAAACAGATACATTTCAAACAGAAATTGATTTCTCAAAGTCAACAAGATGTACCATGCAAGCGTCAATATCATATAGGCTTGCTTGCATGGACTGATTTGGACATGGGCAACCCAAGGCAAGACTTCTTGAGCAAAAATAAAGCAATGTGTATGCGTGTCGACTAGATGACATCAATGCCCTCATTATTGCAGGCATCAAGATAGTGGGAACTGGGGCACAATTGGACGTGGGGCACTATGGGACGGTGGATTTTCTTGGTTCGTGGCAAAGTGTATGATATGGTAGTACCATTATATCTTGTAATTTCAAATCCTGATGTTTCTATCGCTTAATTGACAAATAACAGCCACATGCAGAAGTATGGCGAGGAAAAATTTGTTTTCCTACTACTCAACTAAATTCAGAGGGGCTCAATTCAAACCGTTCTGTTGACAAACCATGAACAATGAGGTTTTCTGAATGCTTGTATGATTTGATACAGCGTAACAAACAGTTATGAATTCATATCCTGATAAACACACTCAATGGTTCCTGAGAAATAAGCATTTTAGCATTAAGGTCATATCGAGGCTCATTGGGACAGTGAACATGAGGCAAATTCTGACTTATTTTATGTGGCAGAATATAAGTGCCCAAGTCAACTGAATGGTCTGGGACAACACAATAGGTATTCAGGCCTCAGTGAATAGAGGCATAGTGGATTACAATGCTCTGTGAACAAATTTATTAGCAAAGCGCTGTGTGTTACTTAGATAGATGACCGCACCCTGGCCAGTTTATGTTAAATGTTTAAAACTGTTTATTTATTTAAAGTGATTAACTATTGGCACTACAAGGTGTTACTGCACTGTATATATATTGCTGCTGATAACAAAGGCTACAGACAAGGTTAGACAAGTTTCAAATTCAGAAACAACAGCCTGTTGGCCTTATAACCTTAGGGATGTGACAAACTATAAAATGCGGTGTTGATACCTCTGTTAAGGTGAGGGCTAATCCAATGTAACATAATTTGTGACAGCTGAAAAGTTTCGATGTCATTCAGTCAAAGCATACACATTGCAATTTATTTCAAATTTTGACAAATTAGCAAATATTTTCTTTGAGCAAACGGTAAATTTTTCCGGTTTAACATGCATGAGTATCACAAGTACTAAACATTTTAGTTTAACCCTCACAGTGTCTGCAAAATGCACCCAGCCTGTCATGCATAAATTTGTCTATTCCGTGAAGCCTATAAGATGCCAATTAATCCAATCAATAACAAATGATTAAGATATGAAAAAGAAAAAGTAATATATATTATATTATACTTGACCTGTACGTTTTTCAAAGACACATTTTCTGTTTGCTTATTTCAAAATTTAAATATCATTTCTTTGCAATTAAGCAAAGTAGATGAAGACATACCACATGGGCCATGGAGTGAAACACTACTATTGATTTTTTTTTTCTGTTTGCTTATTTCAAATATTAGTGTGCCATGTTCTTTTCAACTGCCACAGTGCTCTTGTGATGTCAGTATCAGCATAATAAATGGTATATTCGCAGTTTCAGCTGTGTCACTTGGAACCACACTGATCACACCATTACAAATCCACAATAAGCTGTTAGATTGCTCCACACTGATTATTCTGTTTAATGTTTTGAGTATTTCCAAAAGTTACTAATTTAAGCTAATGCATGGATTTTGTGTATTTATCTGCTATCAGTTTTAGCACTTTTACAAACAAAACTAATTCTTTCACGCTCATATTCACTTGTTGGTCTGAGAGGTAATCATGCTCTGCTCTGTCTTGACAAAAATAATATACTAAGAGACCCTTCTGAATTTAAGACCTGAGGGGAGGGGGGCTGGAGTTTTCCTTGAGAGCATACTTATGACTGATTTCCAATAATGTTTATTTGATGATCGACCCAAATTTTTAACCTCCTTGTCTGGTCTTTCCCAAATTTTTTGTAGAGCAACTACCTCCCTTCCCTCCCAATTTCCTGTCCTCTGGTAAGCCCATGCAACAAAACCACATGCGATAGCCCGATGGACCCTTGGTGATCAAATATATTATGCTGTGACTAAGGCCTGTCACTTTTGCAAAAAATTGTTAAAATGTCAAGGTCCTCATGCTTTTTAGGGGGAAGTTAAATGTTAAATTTAAAATGGACCAGGGGCCTTGGTTTTTTCATCAGATTTTGATGAAATTTTTGTAGTAGTAAGAACTTAAATTTTAAAAAAATTTGCAAAAGGGGCAGGCCTAATGCTGTGTATCAGGCCGAAAGGTTTTTGTAATAGGAAGGCCGCCCAGACTACACATATTAAGTTGAATAGGATTTGTGGAATAAAGTTTGTTGAACTGATTAGGATTATTTTGTAACTTGTCTAAACTGTGCTGTAAGTCAGGGAGTCATTGCAAATGTGCTTCGGTTACTTCTCAGACATTGTATGGCACAGAATAAAATGTTTCACTGTGAGTAGGAGGAGATGATTCACTATGCTGAATATTGTTCTTTATCTATACTGGCAGCTTGTACATCTTAGCAGTATTAACATGGGTAGAGTGGGTCGGGGCAAGAAGCCCGGGTTAGGTGAGAAGCCCCCCCAGGGTTATTTCTAAACTTACATTTTTGGTGCTTTGTCTTATCGATAGGATTGAAGTTAGAGGCTTTTTAGGTGATGTCACAAATTTTCAAGGCATTCAGCACCAAACCATAGTCGTAATTAAAGAAACAAAAAAAGGTGCATGGTTTTTGTAACTTTGATTAATTCTTTGAAAGTGGTTGTCAGAAATAACTTTGGAAATTTTTAAAAGTATATTGGATATCTGCATTGCTTCACTTTATGACCATCACATAAATATGATTTGGATCATGTTTTTTGCATTTTAGCTCAAAATATAGAGGTCAAATTAAAATATGTGGGTTTGGGGCGAGAGGCCCCACATGGTATGGGGCATGGGGCCCCCTTCACTGAGGCCTCAAAGCTGCTTCAGGAACCATTTAATAATGTGTACTTTACCTTAAATCTTGATAGAATAGCTAATTGAAATAGAAACAATTTTGGCCGAAATTGAAAAAGGGCAAAAAATATTAAAAAATAAATGTATGAACAGAAAAATTCTGAAATTCAGAAAAAGTGAATAGAATGCCTTAAAAATGATAGAAGAACCCCAAGAAATAACTTTCAAGCTGAATGCGCTCGCAAAAAAAATTTCCATAGGATTATAATAGGGGGGCTTCTTGCCCGATGGGTGGGGTAAGAAGGCCATTTTAATTTTTTTACAAAAAGGGCCGTAACTCCTTTATTAAAATTGGTAGACATTCATTTCACTAGTTATAAGTAGAGTTAAGTGATCCCTTCCTGACAGCTTTAGCATTCAAATAATCGACCACAAAAATTAGGTCAAATCGCTCCTCGAAGTTAAGGGGGGCTGCATGCCCCGCGCTACTCTACAGTAATTTACAATTTCTGCAAACATATACCAATATCTCACACTTCAATAAAGGTATTTTTGGTTCATTTCCCAGAGACACAATATGCATCGAAAAATTCCAAGATTCTCTTCCTATGGCACCCAGGGACAGATAACCTTTTTGTCCGTTGAACCCAATGCCGCAACTTCATGACAACATCACAAGTTTGATGAAAATTACCTAGAACTGCATGGGAGAAATGCCTTTGTCACACTGGTGTGAAGAAATGTCAAAGGCAGCCTTGTGTTTCTGTTTTGTGCCAATAGGGGTAGTTGCCAGTCTGAGAACATACTGTTTCCTCCCCCCCCCTCCCACTTGCGTGAAAAAAAAAAGCATCGCATCATAAGGTTGCATCATTTGGGGTGCTCCTAACAGAAAAGGGATGTCCAACGAGAAGAAGAAGTGCTCCCAGAATGTTTTGCGAGCTGAGCCACCAATGATGGAGACTTAAAATGCAGAGGGACAGGTAGTCAAAAGTCAAAGTCAGAGTCAAAATTACTTTTATTTTGGCAGGGTAACATGTTCAGCCTTGGCTGTTTTTCAACACGGCCCTGTCTGGGTAGTTGCAATACCTCATCTTATTTTGTACAGTGTAATAGTTATGTTGTCTTATTTGTTTATATGAGAAGTGTAGTTCAATAATATGCGGTTGACTGCAAACAATTATCTCCTTTTTCAATGTAAGACTCGTTTCTGGTTAATCTAACAATCTGCCTTGGAGCCTTATCAGCTTGATTGAGTCATACCTCAATGTCTGATTAATCTGCTGTTCATCCCATCTGGCTTTCTTGTAGAAGGTCTTTAAAACTTTCCAATTACTTGATGTCATCTCCTGACTGAGTGTCTGACTTCAGTAAAGTGTTCAGAGTTTGGAAAATAGAAATGCTAACAGAGCAATGGCCTTTAAAAAGACAAAACGTATGTATCAAACAGTCACTACCAGAGGTTACGGTAAGAGAAAGTTTGAGGAGAGTTTTTTGTTCAATTATTTTAGCTGTTTTCCCATGGTTAATCAGTCAATCATCTGGACATTATAGAAACAGCCAGAACCACGAAATGCTGTTTCCATGGGAATTAATATTAAACGCATTGAGACCATTTAACAAAAAAAGCTATTGTTACTCAATTTTCCGTACACTGCTCAATGAAATATTGCCCGATTGTGTGGATCGGAAATAATTTCGGGACACTGTTAGTTAGCTATGCACGGGAAAATTAATCTGAAAGACCACTGACCATGACATTTTATGAAACATGTGAACCTTTTGCAAAATGACCATCGCAGGGAGCCTTTCATCACTGTGTATGAGGTTTTGGGGCAGCAGGAAGTTGCAATTGTTATTACTTTATACACCACTAATAAGAAAGAAGCCTTCAAGACAGACATACAACAACATTAGCTTTGGCAGTGTGTCAACAAGCAACATGTTTGTGTCTCGTCCTGCTGTACTGTCAAGTGTCTCCAAATGAACACATTAAACTGACTTATGGGAACTTACTCAATTTATCAAAAGAACAGCACACTGGCTTGTCTGATAGTTATTCCCAAACAACTCGAAATTTGTCTCATAGTACGATTTGAAAAAATCCCTATACACAATAATTAAGCTTTGGAACCTTGTTCATTGGTAATATATCTCATCAGTAGAACTGAAGAGACAGCATATATGCTATGCTGTTATCGGGAACATGTTTCTTTATTATTTCTTGAGCATAGTCATAGGGGTAAAATTGAGCTTTTGTATTCCACAAGATGAAATATCGCTCTATTGTTGAGATCAGCTGTACTTTTCCGGAAGTGGTTCGCTGTATGCATGGGAAATTTCCACTGCATTTCCGCTGTCCATGAAATTTTATGAGGGGGTGGGACAGCTGCGGTAAACTGACTATTATTACATGCTTGCTTTCATGCCTATTTATGTGCTGCAGGTCACGACAGGCAGTACAGCACCATTCCGATATGCCTGTAGTTACTATGGTAATTGTGATGTATGCCGAGGACAGAGAAGCACCTATCAAGAAATAATGTGCAACAACATTGGCTTTGTAGTGTGTCTGTTGTAATCAGCATGTTTTTGTGTTGCCTTCTTAATTCTTCAAAATATCAAACTGCTTTGAAAGGATTCTTTGCAGAGCTCGATTTGCTTGTGACTGATGAAATTAATCTGCATTTACAGGCAATGACTGTTAAACTAAATATGTTTTTTGGGTTTTTTCATCACATTGGGCTATTTTGAAGTGGATTGTTGTAATTTCTATACGTAATATCTAAACTGCATGGAAATATGCAAATCTCTTTTTTCGTACACTTCAAAGCAATGCTCTTGGTTCTCGTATTTCAAAGTCAGATCAGAGGCAATTGGCAGCTCATTGGACAAAGAACTTCTTGTTGAAAGAAACATTTGATAAACTGAGACAAACTTTGTGCCAGGCAAGATTGCTTTGTTGAAATTCCCTTTGAAGGCTTGTTGTCGACATCCTCAGTTCAGTAAACATCCCGAGATAGAATTACTCAATTAATACATGATAGTATGTCTATTCCTTCCCATGCTTTTGTTGTTGTGCAAAATTCAACATCATTTTAGACCAAGAGAATATGACTTAATATTTGTCGAAGAACATTATTTCATATGTGGTTTATACCTGAACAAATTCATAACAAGCTTGTTCAATGTTCAATGTTAAAGCAAATGATCTTGTGCATGGCTGTCGACATGCTTCTGCTGGTGATGGGAAACTTGTCTTCCCGATGCTCACAAAAGGCTTGTAGCACACTATTGTGTACACATTTTGGCCACCAATGATGAAAAATGAAAGTTGTAGCACAATTAACTACTTCTTATATTTTGATAGCTAATATATTAGGGAAACTAAATCCAGAAGGATTGAGCTTAACGAGCTTTCGTTGTTCCATAATATGGGGTGAATCGGTACACTGGGGTGAATCGTGACAGAACTGGAATATGGTTTATTTCTTCAAAAAAATAACTACTTCCACTTAATCCAGGAAGTTAATTATTGGAACACTTATAACACACATACTGGAGTACATTTTACTGGGGTTTTACATTTCTAACTGCAGACAATGAGGAGCTGCACCTTAAGCTCCGCCCTGCAAAAATTGAATTCTCCACAGTTGGTCAAAACACTTGTGCCACAAAACGTACAAGTGTTAAAGCCACCAAACCACCAGGAAACGTTCATGATATAGTGTTGACCAACTCCGGAAAAAATTGTAACCATAGCCATAACAGCATTGACTATGCCCAACAAAACCAAGCCACAGTCAATTTTAGTGTTATTTTTGGATGAAAGTAAATGATTGGTAAATGCACAAAAGGCGAAATTGGGGGTCAAGTAATATGAAATGAATAATTCTCATGGTTAAAACATAGTGAAAAATCAATTTGACCTTTTAAAATTGGTAAATGTTGATTAAACACTATATATTGTGATAACGATAAATTCCCTGAAATTAACAAGAAATCATGTGATATAATATAGAGATGAAGGTATCAAAATAAGGAAATTCGGTTCCAAATCAGTTAGAAATAGTTCTAGGGAACCAGATTATTAGACATAGTATTTTATTTTGGATGTATGATCTTGGATTCTGTTCCCAGTTAATAGCAGATTTTTGACTCACCCCAAAATATCCCAAGTAATTTTCATTTGAAAATAAATGCATGGTCCATTGTAGAAAATAATTCAAATTGGCATTATTGATATTGGATTTAATCCAGAATTACCTGTCTATTGCATAATTAGCAGAAAAATATGGTTTTTGACAATTTTCTCTCATTTATCATATTTTTAAAAATATGCTAATTTTTCGCATAATTGAGTTCAGATTGCTCTCTAAAATTTTTTTGGGCATCTTAAATATATTTGCTAATGATTTTTCACAAGTATCCATGCTATTGGCATGACCATGGTGACGTAGCAGCAGGAAGTGTCGGTTTCATAAAACGCGACGTACTTGTGAACGCACTAAGATCAGCTCTAAGAAGTTCAATATGATGGTTAGAGACTTAATATTTTGTCCAGTATGGCAGTTTGATGCATAAATACCTGTAAAAAAATGTCAACCTTAACTCTAAAAGTTTGACACCTAAACCTACGAATTTGTAAAACGCGACGTACTTGTGAACATTTGCATAAGCAATGCGAAAGTATCCTAAATGTGCCCTTATAACGGTCTCAGGAACTGAAGAAGTGTTGGTCTAGAAGAGCGATACTATGGGGCTTTCACACAGCCATTAGCAATGTTCCTTAAATAAAGCATATATATTCCAGGAGGGGTCAAAAGTGCATGTAAGAAAATTAATTGTTTTCAAACTACGTGACATCTTCAAGTAAAAAATTCTCTTGGCGAACGCTAACACTGTAAAACCATAATTTTTTTAACTAAATATGTTCTTTGTTTTTCAGTCTATGATACTGAACCGATTATTTCTTCTTGAAAATTGTTAAAATATCAAAAACATCACCGTTTATAAGCAATACTATTTGTGAATGAGCTATAAACAAGGCAAAAATTGTGTTTTTTGTGCAGAATTTCGATTTATGGTGATAGGCGAATCAACCAACACATAGCAAACCATATATTTCTGAAAACTACACATTCTCCTCTAGTAAATCAGATACATGGCAAGTCCCAATGACATATCATGTCGAAATTATAAGCTTTCTCGTCTGAAAAAAAGCCACTGTACACAATACCATGCTACAAGCCAAAAGCAAGATCCTCGATCCTGATTTTTTTGTTCTCTCTAAATTGTGATACGTCCCGTATCAGTGCATGAAACGGCTATACTAAACAACATTATTTTTAACATTGGCCCAAAAGGTTGACTGAGGGTCGTTGCACTGCACAACACTGACTGTCTGCATTGTTGCACAACAGTTTTGTAAAATGGGACAGAAGCAAGACTTTGCCTTTCAAGGAAATATTGGAAAAACCTTACTGCGATGATTGTTATCAGTACATTTTGGTGAATTTTTTAAAAGATGTGTTCAAGAGGCGAAATATTTTCTGCCTCAAATCAACCAAACAGCGAAATGTAACCGATAACATTGCCGTACGTAGTTTATGTTTATCACTGCCATCACTTCAATGGAAGAAACCAATTGAATATCAATTCGGTTGTGCTATGAATGCATAATGATGTCTTGTCACATGGTTTGATCACAAACAATAATACGATTAATCACATCTTTCAAAGTGCACTGGTTTCAGTTCAAATCATTAGTCCCAGTGAAAGGTTTTCGATGCTGTAGCTTTTATCTAAATTACGAATTCACAGAGAACAAGCAAATGCAAATTGGGAAACAACTGTCTGTTATGGAGATAGTTTGCATCTGAAACTAATGCTGTAATTTTACTTCTAGCTCAGTAACACTGCTATGTTGAAATACTATTTTGACAAATCAACATGTACTCCTCTCTAACAGTGATCTGAACCAAATTTATTGTGAAAGACAAAATTGAATCACTGCCATAAAGCAAGATTAACTGGCAGTATGTTCATATTATTTCATTAGGAAAATAAGCCTACATGGGATATGTCTACAGTCAATAAATGTCACATTCTGAGGTCCACTTATTTATTATCCTTCCAAAAAGTATGTAGAAAGTGATTTTTTTCTTGTAATGTTGAAGTGTGACATCATATGGCAGTTCCCAGAGGTTAGCATTGAAAATCAGGTGTTCCATGTGAAGTCACAGGTTGTTCAGCCAATCATGGCTCACTCTGCATAGTATGTCATATCAAATCTGTGAGGTAGTATATAGGCATATGACTTCGAGCCATGTGTGTAGAAATGAAACACTGAAAGGTGTGGCCAGCAGGGGCCTATCTACAATGTAGAAATGGCCTGGGGGGAATGACATTTGTTGAAAATGCAGTGCTCTGCATTTTCTGTCTCTTCCTAGATAATTTTGGGCATGAGGTATGGGGCTTGCCCCTCAACCCTGAACCAAGGGCATACAAAAATGATGATCACAGTTTCAAAAATATATAATACGTAGGGGTGAATCCATCCAACAAAAAATGTGCAACTGTGTATCCCCTTCTTGGGACACCCCAGCTGTGCCACTGGCAACAAACTGTAAACAACATTCAGATTAGACAGTTTATGAGTGGCATGAGTAACAGTTATTTATTCACAGTTTGTAATCTTCTTCTTTTACTCAGCTATGCTTGATAAAACATTCATACCATGTCACATACCATATATGGCTATTCTCTACACTACATCATATGCCAACACTGCATCACACTCCTCACCACAGCAAATCACCATGTTCCAACAGTGTGAGGTCTAAAAACCAACTTTGCAGAATTTTTCAAATTCTACATACTTTTTGGAAGGATAATAAGTTAATCTAAGTCAATAGTGGCATACACAGACGTGCAGTGAATTATAATTTTCAGTTTCAAAACGATTTATGGCACTGAGTGATTCTTCGCCCCTGTCAGTATACTTCCATAAAAAGCTGTTTGAAAGTCTGTCATTGTTTAATTTTGTATAGTTATGGAAATACTGTTAATGAAACCAAGTTAGAAATACGCTCCTCTTTTTAATTTGTTCTTCAATATCCACCAAATTTGCTAAAATCATGGACTTCCATTTAGCATAGAGATAATTGGCACAGAGATGCCGCATCATACATTTATGGACACCGAAAGCAATCATAGATGTAGGTTGAATCAGATATGCGGCTGAATAGGATGTGAGGATGAGTTTTATGTGCTGATGAATTAGATGTGTTATTCAATATTCTATTCAAATTGTAAGCTGGAAGAGCAAATTAATGATGACTAGAACTTCTTATACTATTCATTTAATTCAAGAATATGGTCTCAAAAGGCGCAATGTATAATTCCGTTTCTTCATCAAATTCATATTGTCAAAACAGAATTTGCTGTACATTAACATATTACTTGTGGAAATGTTTTTGTTAAACTTATTTGTCATACACATTCATGCAATCATGTACATATAAGGAGTTTGATTTCACTTTATTATTCTGTCATATATGCAACATTGAAATTGGTTCTTTCAATATTCTAAAGAATGTCACATATTCAGCTGGATTTAATTTACATTGACAAGATTACTCGAGGAATGCTGTGTGCAAACTCTCAATTTAGATTACTTTCTCACCGCTCCATTATTCAATTCAATTGAAAATAAAACAAATTCCTTGAAAATTCTACAGAAATTATTACTCTATTAGGTTCTATGCCATAAATGGTAATAATCAGATCATGTTGCATATAATATAGAATTTAGACCGCCTGGCCAGTTATAACATATTTATATTATATTATATATAGCAAGATTCCATTTCCATATCAAATTATAGACAAAAAAGACATCTTGCAATTTTAAGAATTTGAAAAATTGATTGTTTGAGAAATTATTGGTAGTTATATCGATGTTTGACGATCAGAGGCACATCTTGTGGAGTCTTGAGGAAAACCATGGCCTTGACAGCTATGGAAAAGTAGATGTAGCTGTACACGCATCAATTTTCCTTGTAGTGATGTTATGTTCTGATAGATTTTCCCTACTTTTTCCAAATGATAGCAAGTTAGGATGCAATTTCTCATGATATGAGCTTACCTGCGCACCAACGAGATTCTCAATTCAAATAGGGCATATTTTACTCTGATACAACATTCAATAATACGAGAATCATACAATTATTTAGAGAAACATCATGCCTACATGATTGTATGATGAACTCTCATAAATCTTCATAATGTACCGATATTTCTATCACTTATGAAACACAAATTACTGTGATCAAATAAAAATCAAATAATTTCATTTTGAGTCAGTTTTCGCAAAGTAAACACTAGCTTGATCAGCTAATATCACCGACTATATATATGGTAGCAGCCGCGCAAATGTGTAAATTGTCCCTGAAGTGCAACTCATCCTAACAAGACCGCAGGGCATTTGATGATGGAATGTCTGGTGTTGCCGTGTAATGTTTTGATCCATTCATCTTGAAAATCCGTCAGAAATTAGCAAGTTCTAAAGAAGTTTTGCCGCAATCAAAAGCTCAATTTGATCCTGAAATTCACTTTCCCTGCTCAGGAATTTCAATATTTAGACCACACATTTGATGATTACAGTTTGTCACATCATAGCAGGAGACATTTTTTTTACCCTAGGGACACTGCAGTCAAGTTGTGACGTCATCTCTTGTGACGTCATAGCATTGCAATGGTTTGCTACATTGTAGCGTCACGAAATCTTGTCAAACGTAAACAAATCGACTGCAATGTAATTCTAAAGGGAGGAAAAAAAATCTTGTCAGATCAGTCTGTAAATGTACCACGATTATTCCAAAATTTCTACTATTGAGGTGAGTGTTTGAATTTCGTCTGTACAAGGGCTATAGGCTGAGCTAACTGACCAAACGTTTGTCCTCTGCTTTACGTGACAGAGTGTAGTCTGTAAATTTGTTATGCAAAATATTAAATGTTGTACTGTGAAAATGGCACTCCGTGGATCATTTTACTGAAGATTTGTCATGACCATACTAATTCTTTCAACGTTAATTTGATTTAGGCCACACATAATTGATTCTAAGCTTCGCGGACCCGCCGACCCAATAGATTTGCTTCCGATGGAAAAAAAAAATTTTTTTTGACATTATAAAAAAATTTATTTTTACCTTTTTTTTTTTTGTCCTACCGACCGACCCTAGAAAAAAGTGCCTTGAGAGGATCCGAGAAGCTAAAGATCAATTATGTGTGGCCTTAAGGAGACTAATAATCATCTTTTTACTCTAAGATCATCTTTGACAGATCAATTTGCCTTCTCTTGATCATGACTGATCAAACAGCCTCTTTGGTGTATGATGATTTAAAGACTGCAATATAATTATGTATGCATTGAGAAAACATATGGTAAATTACAAGTTTTATTTTTCACATGTGCAGTGGCAATCAACTAGTCTTATATTTAATTTCCAGTTTTATGAGCAGTAACTAAAGCCTTCGTGCATATAAATAAGGAATTTTAATGCAAAGAGGAAGGTATACAATTTCACCATGCAAAGATAAGAAAGATGATAGCAATGTAAATGTAATTATGAAGTTCCAAGTAATTATGTTATAGAATGTCTAAAACGTTACACTATCCAACATAGCATTAAAAGTAGAATAGCTAATTAACAGCATCAGAGCTATGTGTACCGGCACTGTATACCCTATTCAGACCAAGTACATTAAGGTAATTGAAAGTGCATACAAGCACAGTCTAGTGTACCAGACTAAGCCTAAGTCTACAGTATGACACAAGCTTAACTTAATAATATATACATGTATACTATATGTTTTTATATGCTCTTTTTTTAATCAAGCAAATCGATGTGAATTTTACTTCAGCAGGTTTCACCTGGTCTCTGGTATAAGATTTAGATTTAGTTTTCAGTTTTCATTCATACTGTATCAAAAGTTCAAGGGCATCCACAAAAATTCATAGAAAGGTTGACATTCAAAATACATGTCAGTTGCATTTTAGAAAAAAAAGAGAAAAATGATATATATTCTACACATCTGATGTTAAATTAAAATTTGACATTGGAAAGAGAATCTTCAAGCAAACAGATACATTTCAAACAGAAATTGATTTCTCAAAGTCAGCAAGATGTTCCAAGCGTCAATATCAGATAGGCTTGCATGCATGGACTGATTTGGACATGGGCAACCCAAGGCAAGACTTCTTGAGCAAAAAAAAAAGGAATGTGTATGCGTGTCGACTAGATGACATCAATGCCCTCATTATTGCAGGCGTCAAAGTAGTGGGAGCTGGGGCACAATTGGACGTGGGGCACTATGAGACGGTGGATTTTCTTGGTTCGTGGCAAAGTATATTATGGTAGTACCATTATATCTTGTAATTTCAAATCCTGATGTTTCTATCGCTTAATTGACAAATACTACTCAACTAAATTCAGAGGGGCTCAATTCAAACCATTCTGTTGACAAACCATTAACAATGAGACTTTCTGAATGCTTGCAAGATTTGATACAGCGTAACAAACAGTTATGAATTCATATCCTGATAAACACACTCAATGGTGCCTGAGAAATAAGAATTTTAGCGTTAAGGTCATATTGAGGCTCATTGGGAGAGTGAAAATGATGCACATTCTGACTCATGTTATGTGGCAGAATATAAGTGCCCAAGTCAACTGAATGGTCTGGGACAGCACAATAGGTATTCAGGCCTCAGTGAATAGAGGCATAGTTGATTACAATGCTCTGTGAACAAATTTATTAGCAAAGCTCTGTGTGTACTTAGATGACCGCACCCTGGACAGTTTATGTTAAATGTTTAAAGCTGTTTATTTTAAGTGATTAACTATTGACACTACAAGGTGTTAATGCACTGTATATATATTGTTGCGGATGACAAAGGCTACAGACAAGGTTACACAAATTTCAAATTCAGAAACAACAGCCTGTTGGCCTTATAACCTTAGGGGTGTGACAAACTATAAAATGCGGTGTTGATACCTCAGTTAAGGTGCGGGAAAATCCAATGTAACATAATTTGTGACAGCTGAAAAGTTTCGATGTCATTCAGTCAAAGCATACACATTGCAATTTATTTCAAATTTTGACAAATGAGCAAAAATTTTCTTTGAGCGAACGGTAGATTTTTCCTGTATAAGATGCATGAGTATCACAAATACTAAAAATCTTAGTGTAACCCTCACAGTGTCTGCAAATTGCACCCAGCCTGTCATGCATAAATTTGTCTATTCCGTGAAGCATATAAGATGCCAATTAATCCAATCAATGTCTATTGATTAAGATATGAAAAAGAAAAAGTAATATATATAATATTATACTTATTGGTTAGTTTTTTATTATACTTGACTTGTACGTTCAAGACACATAAAAGCTGCAGAATCTCATAAACCCCAGTTGAAAAATGGTTATAAATTTTTGTAATTGATCTCATTGTGTCTGTCCCCTAAATGAATGTCAGTCATAATAACCACCATTGCCACAGGCATAAAAAAGGGGCCAGGAGGGTCTCAGATGTTTGAATAAAAACTATTGAAAATTAATGATTTCCAGGCAATTTCATCTGAAATGGTGTTAAATTCAGGTTTTGATATAGGGCAAATGTCGCTCGCCCCTCAAAAAATCCTTAGAATAAGTTAAATTTCCTAACCTACTATCTATGAAAATTGGTTAGCCGGAATATTCACATTTCAAACTGAATGTTGAATACATCTTTATGACTAAATCCCTCATTATACGATGTCGGAAGTGATGAAAAATTGAATAAATATCAAACAGTTAGAACCTAAAGCAAATATCAAGGAAATACGAATCTCATCTTTCTTCATTATTTCTCTGAAGATGCGCTACTTCTACATAATTGGATACAAATATGAATAGGACTTTTGTCATCCTTCTGAAATGTATTTCGAATCTAACAAGCTTTGATGGTGAATTTAAACTGACACCATGTCTTTTTTTTACTTCAACCAGTGGAAAGAGACTGATATTGTTGCTATTTTCTTGATCAGTGGCTGAAAGTAACAGTTTCATGATTCTCCTCCAGTATATGGCCACATGAAGTAGAAAATTTCCAAACTCAGGAACATATTTTTTGCAATTGTCATGAGATTTACAGGTCCACTTCAACATTAAGAACTTGTTTTGGAAAGTATACCATCAATAGATTCAATACCTTCCTGCTTTTCTTTTTAATGACAATATGGCTGCATCAATTTGGATTCTGATTTCAGTGGAAATGATACCGATACAAATTTACCTGGGTGCACCGACCAAAAGGCAACAAAGATACACTGATCAAGGTGGCAATTAGATTGGCAACATCTGAATCTCGTCTTTGGCCAAAGAAAATAACACTCAGCAGCCAGTACCAGACTATACCATCTGACTGAGTCTCTCTTTTTCCCTGTTATCTGGCTAACTACGCTTGACAGCAAGCATTAAGAAAGCTGCACGTAGTATTATGCACCTTCCTATCAAAATGACACATATATATTGATATCAAAGTGACTTATCTGTAGCTCAATAGATATTCAGTAGCTGTCTCCATGGATGGTGAAGCTCAGGGGGGAAGTATATTGCAGTACCTGGAATATGTTTTTAATGCAGAGGTTCATTACTTCATGATTGTATTTATATGGTAAGGACATCAGACATACACACTGGAGGGTTCATCCTGATTGCTATGCATTAAATTGTCTGATTTGCATTCTTAAAAGCTTGAGTTACTGGTTGCGCCTCTCAGGATGGTTCTTGAAGTGATTTGTATAATCTGATACAATAAATTGTTATGATTTAACTAAATTCTCGCTTACACTTTGTGAACAGAAAAACTTGCAGTTGACTCAGAATGTTTGCATAGTTTATTCTGGTAAATGAGAACAGTTGCAAGACTAGATCTTAACAGACACAGTAAGTTCTTCTTCGTCTTCCACCGAGTAGTGTTATATCATGTAACAAGGTGGTTACTGTAGAGCATATAGTCCCCTGTCCAGAATTCTCCCTTTAACACAGAAGTGCTGAGTACAATCATTATGCATCTGTATATGATCTGATACACCTAAGGATTTAACTAGATTCTCAATTACAGCTTTAGCTTAGAGAATCATATAATTCACTGGATAGTAAATAAAAGAATGTGGTTGAATGGTACTACATGGCAGCTGCAAGACTTTAGATAGTAAATAAAAGAATGTGGTTGAATGGTACTACATGGCAGCTGCAAGACTTTAGATCTTAACAGAGAATTAATTTATTCTTCTTTTTCTGAGGTCAAAATATGGTCATGCATTTGTGGTTTTGCTCATTTCAATTGAGAGAAATTTTCTTCATTATTGTTATAAGTTTTGTATAGCAATATCAGCAAAATCAAATTTTGCAGACATCGGTGATCAAATATATTATGCTGTGACTCAGGCCTGTCACTTTTGCAAAAAATTTTAAAAAGTCAAGGTCCTCATGCTTTTTAGGGGTAAGTTAAATGTTAAATTTAAAATGGACCAGTGGCCTGGGTTTTTTTCAACAGATTATGATGAAACTAGAATTTTTGTAGTAGTCAGAACTTACTTCCCCAAAAAAACCGCGAGGACCTTGACATTTAAAAAAAATTTACAAAAGGGACAGGCCTAATGCTGAGTATCAGGCCGGAAGGTTTTTGGAACAGGAAGGCCATCCAGACTACACATATTAAGTTGCATAGGATTTGTAGAATTAAGTTTGTTGAACTGATTAGGATCATTTTGTAACTTGTCTCAACTGTGTCATTTCGAATGTGCTTCGGTTACTTCTCAGACATTGTATGGCATGGAATAAAATGTGTCACTGTGAGTAGGAGGTTATGATACACTATGCTGAATATCCTCCTTTATCTATATTGGCAGCTTGTACATCTTAGCAGTATTAACACAGGTGAAGTAAGTTACCATTTCTGCAAACATATACCAATATCTCACACTTCAATAAAGGTACTTTTGGTTCATTTCCCCGACACACAATATGCATCAACAAATTCCAAGATTCTCTTCCTATGGCGCCCAGAGACAGATAACCTTTTTGTCAGTTGAACCAAATGTCACATCTACATTACATCAATGTTGTCACAACTTCATGACAACGTCACAAGTTTGATGAAAATTACCTAGAATTGCATGGGAGAAATGCCTTTGTCACACTGTTGTGAAGAAATGTCAAAGGCAGCCTTGTGTTTCTGTTTTGTGCCAATAGGGGTAGCTGCCAGTCTGAGAACATACTGTTTCCTCCCCCCTCCTCCAACTTGCTTGAAAAAAAAAAAGCATCGCTTTATAAGGTTGCATCATTTGGGGTGCTCCTAACAGAAAAGGGAAGTCCAACGAGAAGAAGAAATGCTCCCAGAATATTTTGTGAGCCGTGCCACCAATGATGGAGACTTTAAATGCAGAGGGACAGGTATAGTGTGGGTAGTTGCAATACCTCATCTTATTTTGTACAGTGTAATAGTTATGTTGTCTTATTTGTTTATATGAGAAGTGTAGTCCAATAATATGGGGTTGACTGCAAACAATTATCTCCTTGTTCAATGTAAGACTTTTTTCCGGTTAATCTAACAATCTGTCTTAGAGCTTTCTCAGCTTGATTGAAGAAGTCATACCTCAAAGTCTGATTGATTTGCTGTTCATCCCATCTGGCTTTCTTGTAGAAGGTCTTTAAAATTGTCCAAATACTTGATGTCATCCCCAGTGTCAGTGAAGGGTTCAGAGTTTGGAAAATAGAAATGCCAACACAGCAATGGCCTTTAAAAAGACAAAACGAATGTAACAAACAGTCACTTCTAGAGGCCACTGTGAGAGAAAGTTGGAAGAGAGGTTTTTTGTTAATTTTTACTAGGTGTTTTCCCATGGTTTAAAATCCGTCAATCATCTGGACATTACAGAAACAGCCAGAACCACGTGATGATGTTTCCATTTTAATTAATAAAAAATGCATTGTGACCATTTAAAAAAAACTATTGTTACTTAATTTGTCCATACTCTGCATAATGAAATATTGCCCGATTGTGTGGATCGGAAATAATTTCCGGATACTGTTAGCTACGCATAGGAAAATTTCTCTGAAAGACCACCGACCATGAAATTTTATGAGGACATGTGAAGCTCTTACAAAATGACCATCGCAGGGAGCTTTCATCACTGTGTATGAGTTGTTAGTGCAACAGGAAGTTGCTGTGTTACTGCTTTATACACCACTAACAAGAGGGAAGCCTTCAAGATAGACATACAACAACATTAGCTTTGGCAGTGTGTCATCGAGCAACATGTTTGTGTCTTGTCCTGCTCTACTGTCAAGTGTCTCCAAATGAACTCATGAAACTGACTTATGGGAACTCACTGAATTTATCAAAAGCACAGCAAACTGGCTTGTCTGATAGTTATTCCCAGACAACTGAAAATTTGTCTCAAAGAACGATTGGACTAAAATCCAACTTTCGATGTTGCACAAATGAATATCCTATTTTCAATTCACCCCTATTGAAACTGCAATAAAACTCATGTTAGTGGTTATTAGCCACCTTAATTTCCAGCTATTCATGTGAGTCTGCCTGCATGTGGCAGGCAAATCTTATTTTGTACAGTGTAATAGTTATGTTGTCTTATTTGTTTATATGAGAAGTGTAGTCCAATAATATGGGGTTGACTGCAAACAATTATCTCCTTGTTCAATGTAAGACTTGTTTCCGGTTAATCTAACAATCTGTCTTAGAGCTTTCTCAGCTTGATTGAGGAAGTCATACCTCAAAGTCTGATTGATTTGCTGTTCATCCCATCTGGCTTTCTTGTAGAAGGTCTTTAAAATTGTCCAAATACTTGATGTCATCCCCAGTGTCAGTGAAGGGTTCAGAGTTTGGAAAATAGAAATGCCAACACAGCAATGGCCTTTAAAAAGACAAAACGAATGTAACAAACAGTCACTTCTAGAGGCCACTGTGAGAGAAAGTTGGAAGAGAGGTTTTTTGTTAATTTTTACTAGGTGTTTTCCCATGGTTTAAAATCCGTCAATCATCTGGACATTACAGAAACAGCCAGAACCACGTGATGATGTTTCCATTTTAATTAATAAAAAATGCATTGTGACCATTTAAAAAAAACTATTGTTACTTAATTTGTCCATACTCTGCATAATGAAATATTGCCCGATTGTGTGGATCGGAAATAATTTCCGGATACTGTTAGCTACGCATAGGAAAATTTCTCTGAAAGACCACCGACCATGAAATTTTATGAGGACATGTGAAGCTCTTACAAAATGACCATCGCAGGGAGCTTTCATCACTGTGTATGAGTTGTTAGTGCAACAGAAAGTTGCTGTGTTACTGCTTTATACACCACTAACAAGAAGGAAGCCTTCAAGATAGACATACAACAACATTAGCTTTGGCAGTGTGTCATCGAGCAACATGTTTGTGTCTTGTCCTGCTGTACTGTCAAGTGTCTCCAAATGAACTCATGAAACTGACTTATGGGAACTCACTGAATTTATCAAAAGCACAGCAAACTGGCTTGTCTGATAGTTATTCCCAGACAACTGAAAATTTGTCTCAAAGAACGATTGGACTAAAATCCAACTTTCGATGTTGCACAAATGAATATCCTATTTTCAATTCACCCCTATTGAAACTGCAATAAAACTCATGTTAGTGGTTATTAGCCACCTTAATTTCCAGCTATTCATGTGAGTCTGCCTGCATGTGGCAGGCAAATCTTATTTTGTACAGTGTAATAGTTATGTTGTCTTATTTGTTTATATGAGAAGTGTAGTCCAATAATATGGGGTTGACTGCAAACAATTATCTCCTTGTTCAATGTAAGACTTGTTTCCGGTTAATCTAACAATCTGTCTTAGAGCTTTCTCAGCTTGATTGAGGAAGTCATACCTCAAAGTCTGATTGATTTGCTGTTCATCCCATCTGGCTTTCTTGTAGAAGGTCTTTAAAATTGTCCAAATACTTGATGTCATCCCCAGTGTCAGTGAAGGGTTCAGAGTTTGGAAAATAGAAATGCCAACACAGCAATGGCCTTTAAAAAGACAAAACGAATGTAACAAACAGTCACTTCTAGAGGCCACTGTGAGAGAAAGTTGGAAGAGAGGTTTTTTGTTAATTTTTACTAGGTGTTTTCCCATGGTTTAAAATCCGTCAATCATCTGGACATTACAGAAACAGCCAGAACCACGTGATGATGTTTCCATTTTAATTAATAAAAAATGCATTGTGACCATTTAAAAAAAACTATTGTTACTTAATTTGTCCATACTCTGCATAATGAAATATTGCCCGATTGTGTGGATCGGAAATAATTTCCGGATACTGTTAGCTACGCATAGGAAAATTTCTCTGAAAGACCACCGACCATGAAATTTTATGAGGACATGTGAAGCTCTTACAAAATGACCATCGCAGGGAGCTTTCATCACTGTGTATGAGTTGTTAGTGCAACAGAAAGTTGCTGTGTTACTGCTTTATACACCACTAACAAGAAGGAAGCCTTCAAGATAGACATACAACAACATTAGCTTTGGCAGTGTGTCATCGAGCAACATGTTTGTGTCTTGTCCTGCTGTACTGTCAAGTGTCTCCAAATGAACTCATGAAACTGACTTATGGGAACTCACTGAATTTATCAAAAGGCCCACAAACTGGCTTGTCTGATAGTTATTCCCAGACAACTGAAAATTTGTCTCAAAGAACGATTGGACTAAAATCCAACTTTCGATGTTGCACAAATGAATATCCTATTTTCAATTCACCCCTATTGAAACTGCAATAAAACTCATGTTAGTGGTTATTAGCCACCTTAATTTCCAGCTATTCATGTGAGTCTGCCTGCATGTGGCAGGCAAATCTTATTTTGTACAGTGTAATAGTTATGTTGTCTTATTTGTTTATATGAGAAGTGTAGTCCAATAATATGGGGTTGACTGCAAACAATTATCTCCTTGTTCAATGTAAGACTTGTTTCCGGTTAATCTAACAATCTGTCTTAGAGCTTTCTCAGCTTGATTGAGGAAGTCATACCTCAAAGTCTGATTGATTTGCTGTTCATCCCATCTGGCTTTCTTGTAGAAGGTCTTTAAAATTGTCCAAATACTTGATGTCATCCCCAGTGTCAGTGAAGGGTTCAGAGTTTGGAAAATAGAAATGCCAACACAGCAATGGCCTTTAAAAAGACAAAACGAATGTAACAAACAGTCACTTCTAGAGGCCACTGTGAGAGAAAGTTGGAAGAGAGGTTTTTTGTTAATTTTTACTAGGTGTTTTCCCATGGTTTAAAATCCGTCAATCATCTGGACATTACAGAAACAGCCAGAACCACGTGATGATGTTTCCATTTTAATTAATAAAAAATGCATTGTGACCATTTAAAAAAAACTATTGTTACTTAATTTGTCCATACTCTGCATAATGAAATATTGCCCGATTGTGTGGATCGGAAATAATTTCCGGATACTGTTAGCTACGCATAGGAAAATTTCTCTGAAAGACCACCGACCATGAAATTTTATGAGGACATGTGAAGCTCTTACAAAATGACCATCGCAGGGAGCTTTCATCACTGTGTATGAGTTGTTAGTGCAACAGAAAGTTGCTGTGTTACTGCTTTATACACCACTAACAAGAAGGAAGCCTTCAAGATAGACATACAACAACATTAGCTTTGGCAGTGTGTCATCGAGCAACATGTTTGTGTCTTGTCCTGCTGTACTGTCAAGTGTCTCCAAATGAACTCATGAAACTGACTTATGGGAACTCACTGAATTTATCAAAAGCACAGCAAACTGGCTTGTCTGATAGTTATTCCCAGACAACTGAAAATTTGTCTCAAAGAACGATTGGACTAAAATCCAACTTTCGATGTTGCACAAATGAATATCCTATTTTCAATTCACCCCTATTGAAACTGCAATAAAACTCATGTTAGTGGTTATTAGCCACCTTAATTTCCAGCTATTCATGTGAGTCTGCCTGCATGTGGCAGGCAAATCTTATTTTGTACAGTGTAATAGTTATGTTGTCTTATTTGTTTATATGAGAAGTGTAGTCCAATAATATGGGGTTGACTGCAAACAATTATCTCCTTGTTCAATGTAAGACTTGTTTCCGGTTAATCTAACAATCTGTCTTAGAGCTTTCTCAGCTTGATTGAGGAAGTCATACCTCAAAGTCTGATTGATTTGCTGTTCATCCCATCTGGCTTTCTTGTAGAAGGTCTTTAAAATTGTCCAAATACTTGATGTCATCCCCAGTGTCAGTGAAGGGTTCAGAGTTTGGAAAATAGAAATGCCAACACAGCAATGGCCTTTAAAAAGACAAAACGAATGTAACAAACAGTCACTTCTAGAGGCCACTGTGAGAGAAAGTTGGAAGAGAGGTTTTTTGTTAATTTTTACTAGGTGTTTTCCCATGGTTTAAAATCCGTCAATCATCTGGACATTACAGAAACAGCCAGAACCACGTGATGATGTTTCCATTTTAATTAATAAAAAATGCATTGTGACCATTTAAAAAAAACTATTGTTACTTAATTTGTCCATACTCTGCATAATGAAATATTGCCCGATTGTGTGGATCGGAAATAATTTCGGATACTGTTAGCTACGCATAGGAAAATTTCTCTGAAAGACCACCGACCATGAAATTTTATGAGGACATGTGAAGCTCTTACAAAATGACCATCGCAGGGAGCTTTCATCACTGTGTATGAGTTGTTAGTGCAACAGAAAGTTGCTGTGTTACTGCTTTATACACCACTAACAAGAAGGAAGCCTTCAAGATAGACATACAACAACATTAGCTTTGGCAGTGTGTCGTCGAGCAACATGTTTGTGTCTTGTCCTGCTGTACTGTCAAGTGTCTCCAAATGAACTCATGAAACTGACTTATGGGAACTCACTGAATTTATCAAAAGCACAGCAAACTGGCTTGTCTGATAGTTATTCCCAGACAACTGAAAATTTGTCTCAAAGAACGATTGGACTAAAATCCAACTTTCGATGTTGCACGAATGAATATCCTATTTTCAATTCACCCCTATTGAAACTGCAATAAAACTCATGTTAGTGGTTATTAGCCACCTTAATTTCCAGCTATTCATGTGAGTCTGCCTGCATGTGGCAGGCAAATAAAAATCTTACCTTTCATGAAGAGATTCCCATGCAGAATCATGAAGTCTTGGGTACCTTTTTCGTTTTACTCTGATTTTTTTGTTATATGACTCATCATGCAGAACTGTTCAAAGAGACATTATGTATGTGGTGCTGTACATCAGTAGTAGGGACGTCAGAGTTTGTCCACTGTTCAGCCTGCCTCTCTGCTACAATGTAGCAGTCCTATCTTTACAACCTTTCGGTTGTTGTTTTTTTTCATCCATTCACAATAATAAAAAAACTGATGCCAGCCTTAATATTCCATTGATAATATTATGTAGTTTTAATATTTTTCCATCAAAATTTATGATAAATAACCCATTTTGGGAGAAGCAGCGGATCAATGACAACGTCATTATGCGTGATGTAGTTTTTGATATGGGTCACATTATTAGGGTCAAATCATTAGTAAAAGTGTCATTAGGACTATTCATGTGAGTCTGCCTGCATGTGGAAAGCAAATAAAAATCTTACCTTTCATGAAGAGATTCCCATGCAGAATCATGAAGTTTTGGATACCTTTTTCATTTTACTCTGATTTTGTTGTAATGTGTCTCATCATGCAGAACTGAAGAGACATTATGTGGTGCTGTACAGGGTGGTCAAAGAAAAAATTTACAGTTGATATTTCATTTTCCAGGCTACCATGATTGAGTCAGTGCCTGGGTACTTATTGTGAAAACAAGCCAAGTATGTTAGATCTTTGGAAAATTGGTTAATAATCAAAACGGTTCATTACTTTTTTGATAGCAGACAAAATGGAAGCCGGGAGTGTTCCTGCGTTTTCACTACTCTGGTTTGTACATGGCCCATCAGCAATTTGGAAGCTTCTGAGCTTCACAGGACAAAATAAATACAACATAAAATGCAATTGAGAAGACAGAGGCACAATTTAGCACAAACCAGAAGGTGCTAGAGCAAGTTCAGACTTCACTATGGCCATTATAAGATTTTAAAACAAAGCCGTCTGAAGGTGGATTATCAGGGTGTTGAAATCACATAAAAAGTACATATTAACATCTTGAAAGAGCATCTAAAGCCCTGGATAGATAAGACATACAGTGCCACAGATAATTTGATCTTCAAACAAGACGGGGCATCAGCCACACTCCCTTGGAAGCCCAGAACTGGATCAAGGTTCGCTCTGTCAAGTTTCTCAGCGGGACAATATGGCCCCTGTTATCACAAGATCTCAATCAATGTGATTATTCTGGACGGGCAAACTTAGAGGCAGATCCCTGAAAGACACCACAGACCTTAGTTGCCTAGTAAAGTCATCCATTACGTTTGTATGGGAAAAACGGACGCAAAGTTACATTTTTGACACCTCTGCATCATTTAGGCCCACTGCAGAAAAGTCATCAGTCCAAAAGGACCTTCGAATGAATAAATTGTCTCTAGAAGAGTTATTCTTTGCTATAAAAGTTGTTTTTGCATTGAAAAATAAGCATTTGTTACAATGAGCGTCATCCAAAAAATTATTCATAAGAGTAAAGTTTTTTTTTGACCACCCTGTACATTAGTAGATGTTTCTCTAATATTTCTTGGGAATACTCATAGTGATACAATTGAGCATTTGTATTCCACAAGATGAAATATTGCTGTACTTTGTAGGTCGTCTATACTTTTCCAGAAGTGGTTTGCTGTATGCATGGGAAACTTCCATGGAACTTCCGCTGACCATGAAATTTTATGAGGGTGTGGGACAGCTGCGGCAAACTGACTATTATTACATGCTTGCTTTCATCCCTGCTTATGTGTTGCAGGTCACAACAGGCAGTTCAGCACCATTTTGATATGCCTGCATGTATTGTGGTAATTGTGATGTATGCCGAAGACAGTGAAACACCTATCAAGAAATAATGTACAACAACATTGGCTTTGCAGTGTGTCTGTTGTAATCAGCATGTTTTTGTGTTTCCTTCTTAATTCTTCAAAATATAAAATTGCTTTGGAAGAATTCTTTGCAGAACTGGATTTGCTTGTGACTGACGAAATTAATGGCTGTTAAGGCCTATTTCAAAAATAATGAAGCCAAAGTGTGACATGACCATCGAAATTTTAAATTGTGTATATGTATGAAATGACCACATAATATTGTAACAAACATGTCTAAGTTCTAGAAACTCAATTTACCATTTTGCTGTGGTTTGTATAAATAACTGATAAAAGCCCAATATTGCCAAATTTTATTTATTTTTTATTTCCATGGCCTTGAAAGAAAAGTATACCAAATGGTTACTTATCGTAAAATTTAATCGAAGTTTTTTTGGATGACAAAACTCATATACTCTTAAGTGTCCATGGCTTTTTTCATCCAAATTCACCATATATTTTATGAGGAAAACAGTATTTTTCGAAATTTTGTTGCAATAATAAAGAAAAAACTTACATATTTTCTCCCCAGATGTGCATATTTTCCTCTAAAATGATTTCACCTATCCTTTGTTATGCGCCTGGATGTGGGCTTCGAGTTGGTACCAAATAAGTGCTACTGAAGTGAATACGAACAGAGCAAATGATGATAAAAGCGTGATTTTTTAGCCTTTTTTCCAGTAAAAAAGCCCATTTTGAGCAATGGCGTGACACAAAATTAAAAAAAGTTTCCAGATTTCCACCCAAATCGATTTTATATGCATTATCAGAAATAACTGGATGAAGCATAACAGTAATTATGAAATTAAAGTGATATTTGTATTGGTTATTGCCTTTTTGGACAAATTTGCCACATATTTTGAGAAAAGCTTCATAAAGAGCAAAATTTTGATAATTAAACATTGAAACATACTTCAACTACTGCAATATTGTGTTGATTATCACTACAAGTAATACTAGAATGATTGCTTTACTCCTTAAAAGAAAACCATGAAAATATGATCAATATTTTCCATAGCGTTACGCTTGCGACAAAGCCCCATATAAGAAATATTTGTATTTTACCACCAGAAACCAGCTGCGGACCTGGATTACTTGATTGCTAATCAAAACTACACAGATTTTGAAATATTACAAAACAAACCAGAATTAAAACGGAGCTTTTTTTGCTCTGTGGCACTACAAAGTATTCTGGGCGTTACGCTTGCGACGGATTCACCAACCCTGCTATTCATTGGAATTTTTTACTGAAATAAATTTTCCACAACCATAAGAAGCTCCAAAATGGGCAAGCAGATATAAGACTAGGTCTCAGAGGCCAAAAGATTCAACTGACACATGTCTAAGGGACACGAGAGCATCCCAGATTAGTAAGCGTCAAATTTGACTTAATTTTTGGAAGTCAACCTTCGAGTACAAAGCGCTCAATAATGTCAACACAGGCAAATAAAAGTACTTGATTTGATGGATTGATGAAGCCTAAGGTTGTAGAGATTCCAAAAAGTGTTAGGAAATTGTCTTAGAATACATACAAATTTGTAAAACTGAAAGAATTCAAGTGGTCAAAAATGTTATGTCACGTTTTTTTAGTGAAAAAATGCTTGTTTTTCAATGTTAATGGACTCTATCTCAATAACTATGAGCCAGAATGTCGTGAAATTTTCAGGAAATTTGCACAAGAATGTACTTAAAGCAATGGTGTGCCATTAAGTTGTCACATACAGCCATTCTCATATTTTGAGACCCCTAGAGAAAATATGCTGTGTGGCTTCATTATTTTTGAACTAGGCCTTAAACTAAATATGTTTTTGGGGTTTTGTCATCACATTGGGCTATTTTGAAGTGGATTGTTGTGCATCAATAACAAGCCACACAAAGTACCCAGTAGAATGAATCTCTTAATTTCTAAAGGTAAGATCTAAACTGCATGAAGATATGCAAATCTCTTTTTTCGTACACTTCAAAGCAATGCTCTTGGTTCTCGTATTTCAAAGTCAGATCAGAGGCAATTGGCAACTTATTGGACAAAGAACTTCTTGTTGAAAGAAACATTTGATAAACTCAGACAAACTTTGTGCCAGGCAAGATTGCTTTGTTGAAATTCTCTTTGAAGGCTTCTTGTCCACATCCTCAGTTCAGTAAACATCCCCATGGCAGTATGTCAATTCATTCCCATGCTTTTGTTGTTGTGCAAAATTCAACCTCGTTTTAGACCAAGAGAATATGATTTAATATTTGTCCAAGAGCATTAGTTTATACGTGGTTTATACCTGAACAAATACATGCCAAGCTTGTTCAAGGTTAAATCTAATGATCCTGGACTAAAAGCTGCTTGGCTGTCGAAATTTTTCCGCTAGTGATGGGAAACTTATCTTCCGGACTCAAGGAAGCAAAATCCCGGATCCTGATTTTTGTTCTCTCTAAGTTGTGATACTTCCTGTGTCAGTGCATGAAGCTGTCACACTGAACAACATTCTTTTTAACATAGGCCCAAAGGGTTGACTGAGGGTCGTTGCACTACACAACACTGACTGTCTGTATTGTTGCACAACAGTTTGTTAAATGGGACAGATGCTAGAATTTGCCTTTCACGGAAATATTGGAATTACCTTACTGCAATGATTGTTACCTGCAGATCTTGGTGAAATTTTTTTTTTAAATTTGTTCGGCAAACATTTTGCCTAACAAACAAATCTTAAAAAAAAAAACTCCAATCAACCAAACAGCGAAATGTAACCGATAACATTGCCATACGTAGTTTATGTTTATCACTGCTTTCACATCAGTGGAAGAAACCAATTGAATATCAATGCGGTTGTGCAATGAATGCATAAAGATGTCCTGTCACATGGTCTGATCACAAACAATAGCAAGATTAATCACATCTTTCAAAGTGCACTGTTTTCAGTTCAATTGACTGGTGCCCTTGAAAGGTTTTTGATGCTGTAGCTTTTTTTATTTACAAATCTACAGAGAACAAACAAATGGGGAACAACTGTCTGATATGGGCATAGTTTGTAGGTGAAATTAATGCTGTAATTTTTCTTCTATAGTTCAGTAACACTGCTATGTTGCCACGCTGTTTCATACATCAACACATACTCCTCTCTAAAAGTGATCTGAACCAAAATTTATTCGAAAAACGAGACTGAAATCACCAAGAAAAGCAATATTAACCAGAAGAATGTTCATGTCCTGTCATTAGCCAAATAAGACTGCTTGAGATATGTCCATGTGGTAAATAAAATGTCTCATTCCGATGCTGCAGACAATCTCTAAATCGTGCCCAATTTTAAAATCGGGCATGACTATTTCTCCTTTTGGCAAATTATTTTAACTATTGGCAAATTATTTCCCCTTTGGACAAAATCCTTTTACTTTGCCCAAAGGAGCAATTTGTTATTCTAACCCTTGGCAACCTATTGTTCCTATTGGCACACTTTGCCGAAAGGAGCAATTTGGTATTTCAACTATTGGCAAACTTTGCCAATCTCTAAATGTCTTTTCGGGCCACTTAGGACATTAACAAATAGTTAAATTGTGCCCATTCCTGAAATTATCGCCCACTTTTGATATTAAAATGCGGGGCAAAGTAGCGGAAATCCCGAAAATGCGGGATTCGTTTTTTTGCGATTTGCGTGACTTCTAGCAATGATACAAACTTGATTTTTTTACCATTAAATTCGGCTTGAAAATAGCTATTTTTAGAGGTCAGTTTCATTGCCGTTGCTTGCATATAACATTTTCTAGAATTTCTCAAGTTAGTGTCATAACTGCAGCAGAAAACATCCTAAAATTGGAATAAGAAAATTAATTCTATACGACATTCATATTTGACTGATTGACTTATTGAAAACTCCATGTATTAAAGTTAAATGCATCCAGCTTTATTACTTTGTTTGAATAAGTCTGCATTTTTGATTCTGTGTTGGCCCATACTCATGTACAATTATTTCAAAAGTTTGGAAACACTGATTTACAAAAAAGTATTATAAAATTCAACAATTAGTATAAAAAATTGACAGGCCAATTTAATAACCAGTATGCTAGCAACTGAGCTACTAACTCTCCCTTTTGAGTTTGATTGCTCGTCACCTACACATGACCACCTAGCTTGGAATCTTATTGAAGCAGTTAACAAAATTGAACAGAATGAGATTATTAATGTTCAATTTTATTTCTAACGAATATTTGGAGATTTTGCAAGCTAT
Organism: Platynereis dumerilii; assembly: GCA_026936325.1. Lineage (NCBI taxonomy): Eukaryota > Metazoa > Annelida > Polychaeta > Phyllodocida > Nereididae > Platynereis > Platynereis dumerilii. The sequence goes on along the minus strand of JAPTHN010000026.1, from coordinate 5,758,311 downwards.
GAAGTTGTAATCTAGCTGAATTCACAAGTCTCTCCAAGACGCAACTATTGCTGAAAAAATTACGCTTCTATCATTATTAGAAGTCAAATAAACTAACACACTTGTTTCTATAAAAATCGGCAAATCCCTCATCCCGCAATTGCGTCCCGCATTTCATTCAATGGGCGATATTTCAGGAATAGGCACAAAGATTGGCGATTTGTGAATGTGCCAAGTGGTCCAAAAAGACATTTACTGAGCGATAATTACAGAAATGGGCATGACCTTTTCTTTGCCAATATCTAAATCAAGTCTTTTTTTAGTCTTTTTGATGATTTGGAGATTGATGATTTGGAGATTGGCACTTTAGAGATTGGCTGACGCAATGCCTGACGACAATTTTTAAAAAGTTATTTGGAATTGTTATAACCAGCATCTTATGAAAAGCAATAACTCATTTGGTTTACAAAACATTGAGACTTTTTTTCATGAGGTGTAACACTTGGCTTAGACAAAGTTGTTTGTTGTGGTTGTACACAAACAATGACAAACAATTGTCTGGCAGTTTTAAATTCCTTTGTCTTGAACCATGCTGAAACTTTAGACTGAGTGTCACAGGTAGAAAATTAGACCAATCACAGATACCCAACGATGGCACGGTTAAGCGGCAAAATGAAGTTTTAAAAAATCACACAGATGTTAAAAATTATAATAATAAAGTCCAAAATATTTATGCTCCTGAACCCTATATGAATTTGTTCTTCAATATCCATCAAATTTGCCAAAATCATGGGCTTCCATACAGCATTGGGATAATTGGCACAGAGTTGCCGCATCATACATTTATGGACACGGAAAGCAATCATAGATGTAGGTTGAATCAGATGTGCGACTGAATAGGATGTGAGGATGAGTTTTATGTGCAGATGAATTAGATGTGTGATTCAATATTCTAATCAAAATATCAAGCTGGAAGAGCAAATTAATTATGACTAGAACTTCTTATACTATTCATTTAATTCAAGTATATCATCTCAAAGGGCACAATGTATAATTCGGTTTCTTCATCAAATTCATATTGTCAAAACAGAATTGGCAATACATTAACATATGACTTGTGGAAAAGTTTTTGTTAAACTTATTTGTCATACACATTCATGTATATATGCAATCATGTACATGTAGGGAGTTTGATTTACATTCATTATTCTGTCATATATGCAACATTAAAATTGGTTCCTTCAATATTCTAAAGAATGTCACATATTCATCTCGATTTAATTTACATTGACAAAATTACTCGAGGAGTGCTGTGTGCAAACTGTCAATTCAGATCACTTTCTCACCACTCCATTATTCAATTCAATTGGAAGAAAAATAATTCCTTGTAAATTCTACAGAAAATTTTACTCTATTAGGTTCTATGCCATAAATGTTAATAATCAGATCATTGTGGAGTCTTGAGGATAACCATGGCCTTGAAAGTTAATTATTGAAAGTAGATGCAGCTGTGCGTGTATCTCAGATCATCTAATGACAATATTCCTGGTTGTGATGTTAAGTTCCAACAGATTCTCCCCACTTTCTCCAATTTATAAGTAAGTATGCGATTGCTCATGATATGAGCTTGCATGCGTACACCAACGAGATTCTCATTTCGAATAGGGCCTATTTTACACTGATACATGATTCAATAATACAAACAAAATATATTTAGAGAAACATTATTAGTAAAATGTTTGTATGATGAACGGACATAAATCGTCAAGATATACCAATATTTCTATCCTTAATGAAACACAAATTACTGTGATCAGGTGGTTGCAGCAGCTCAAATGTGTGAAGTGTCCCTGAAGTGCAACTCATCCTAGCAGGACTGCAGGGCATTTGATGATGGAATGCCTGCTGTTCAAATGATGTACCTTGTGATGTTTTTATCTATTCATCTTGAAAATCCATCTGAAATTAGCAAACTCTAAAGCAGTTTTACATCAATAAGAAGCTCCGTTTGTCCCCGACATAGCTCAGGAATTTCAATTTTTGGGACTACAAATTTGATGATGATGAGTCTGTCAATTTGTCATGCAAACATACTGGACTGTTGAACAATGAAAATTGCACTTCATTGGTCATTTTACTGATGATTTGTCGTGATCAACCCAATACTTTCAATGTCAATTTGATATAAAGAGACTAATACTGCTTGTTGGTGACAGCCAAAGGAAAAGATTAATCATCCAATTTTTACTCTGAGATCATTTTGTGACTGATCAATAGGCCTTCTCTTGATCATGACTAATCAAACAGCCTCTATGGTTCTTATGTAGAATGTATGAAGATTTACAGACTATAATATTCATCGAGAAAACATTATGGTAAATTTCAAGTTTTATTTCTCTCCTATGCAGTTTCAATCAATTACATGTAGTCTTATATTTAATCTCCATTTTCATAAGCAGTAATTAAAGCCTTCATGCATAGAAATCAGGCAGTTTAATGCATAGAGGGTGGGATACGATTTCACAATGTAAAGATGAGCAAGATCCTAGCCATGTAAATGTAATTATATGAAGTTGAATACAATTATGTTGTAGAATGCCTGAAATGTAACACTATCCAATATAGAATTAAAATAGGCTAGCTTATTAGCAACATAATAGCTCTATGTACAGCCTTTCCCTACCATTCTCTGAAGTGCATTAAGCTAAGTGAAAGTTTATACAAGCACAGTCTGGTGTACCAGACAGAGCCTAAGTCTACAGTGTGACACAAGCTTAACTTAATAATATATATTCTCTTTTTTTAATCAAGAAAATTGATGTGGATTTTACTGCAGCAGGTTTCACCTATAGTCTCAGGTATAAGATTCAGATTCACTTTCAATTCACACTGTGCCAATATAGTCAGAGGCATCCCCAAAAGCCTTTAGGGCCGATTTCACCAAGATAGTTTTAACAGTTGGTACAGGTCTTAACAGCCTTATACCTGGTTTAGTGAAGTCCCTTTCACCAACTGGGTTTTAGTCTATAGACTAGTCAAGGTTCAGTGGTTGACAATTTATTGTTAGACAACTTACAGATTGGTGATATCAAACTGTTAAAGTGGTGTCCCTTTGGGGCTGACCAGATAATACATGAGGGGAGGGGGGGGGGTGGACTTTTGATTGAAAAAAGGTTCAGTATATGACACTGGAAAATAAAAGTTTTTCAGCACATAAAAATATGTCGCTACATCAGGTCAGAGCCCTCAACACCAAGATGTCACCAAAATGTGACTTCTCGTCACATATTGCTCATTTGTGAGAAATCTAGATTACCAACTTTGAACTCATTTTGATTTTGGTAGAGCAGGTTGATAATGTTGACTGTGATGAACACCTTGAATGTCGTCTTAAATATAGACAAAAAAGTGAATATTTGAAAGTTGATGTTTGTGCAAGAGACTATGATACTTTGAGAATACAGTCATAGCATAGGTTGTTGTGTTGTTTGGTTGCTTGATAGCAATGATAGGTTGGTTAATGGGAAAAGGGGAAGTTTTGAACTTTGTCTTTTTTTCACCAAGGCTGGTTGGGCAATTATTAGACCGAGGTCACAGTCACATTGCTGTAGGCAACGTAGACTGAGGACATTGCATTGACTGAGCACTCTTGAAATAATTGCAAGCAATATGTGATAATAACAAACAATCAAACTAACAGACAAACAGAAAAAAACCTATATAACTGATAGTCTCGTTTAATCTGATGTGCTAAGTTTGACATTTGGGAAAATCTGTAAGATATCAGAAAAAAATGAAAGGAACAGCTTAATTGTCTGTTGGGGAAATTGAAAATATCCTCTCAAGCTATATATTCCTACAACTACTCAAGGAAATTATAATGTTGTTTCTTTCAATAAAATCTGTCTATCTATCTATCTATCTATCTATCTATCTATCTATCTATCTATCTATCTATCTATCTATCTATCTATCTATCTATCTATCTATCTATCTATCTATCTATCTACATACCTGCCTATCTATCTATCTACATACCTACCTACCTATCTATCTATCTATCTATCTATCTATCTATCTATCTATCTATCTATCCATGATGGCATCCATCCATCCATCCATCCATCCATCTATCTATCTATATATCTATCCATCAATTATTTTACGTTGGAGAGATATATAACTAGAAGAAAAAAATGTATGCTATGGGATTGGTAGTAGGTCTTCATGCAGGCACCTACTTTGATATCTAAAATACAGACTACACTTAAAAGTATTTCTTCATTTTTATGTGAAGTGTCATGTGCGATCTGAATTTATCAAACATGGTCCAGGTCAGTCACTGCTCATCAAATACTCTTAAGAACCGACCAATCAGATCACATTATGAAAAGCTTGACTGACTATGATTGACTGCTGAATGTAACACATGATAGCTGTCAATTTGAAAACAAAATGCAGACAAACTGAAATAACAAATCATGAACAACATACAGACCAACAGCTATACTTTATGCTAATTTTTTTTCACCTCAAACCCGAATTTCTGTAATTTTTAAGTGAAAATCGGCCGATTTTCACACTTTAAAGTACAGGAGAGATGCGAAATTTTCACACAATATGTTTTAAAGCATTTGCTATCTACTCATACTTTTATTTTGGCTCAAAACAGCCCAGAAAAGCTGCGACATGAAAGCTTGTCGCAAATGTAAAGCTCAACCTATGGTTTGTCTCCCATCCTTGACAACTGCATTGTCAAGGTGGGTCTTCCTATCTAGGCAATTATCTATTATAAAAATTTCCAAGCCCCTCCCTCTATTGTGTAGCCATATCTTTGCCTTTGTTTGGGAAATTGAGTGTTTGTAACACCTGATCTGTTATCACAATATGTGTAAACTTTCACCTAACTGAAATTCCTTGATCCTGCTCTGCTTGAGTGATTGGCTTAGCCAGACCAGGTCTTAGCTCAGACCTGGCTCAACTCTTAATACCATGTTGGTGAAAACGGGCCCTAGAGTTTCACATTCAACAGACTTGTTTACAGCAGGGATATTTTCCTCACTCATTTGTGATGCTACATGTTGAGGAGAGAGCAAACCAGAAAGTGAAATCTTCTGTGAACTCAAATTTGATAAATTTTACCCCACAGCAAACAGTTTCAGTGTTAATTCAGAATCTAAATATAAAAACCTATAGAATTAAACAGATGAACGAAATCTTATAAATATTATTGACATTATTGTATTTGTTTATTTATCCTATATTTTTGTTTAATTTCTCTTGCTCATAAATTTTATGATATCTGTATTACGGTTACAATCATTTGTTGCAAAATTTAAGGTAAGAACATTGTGTGACAATCGAGTGCGTCTTAGAAGTTAAGGGGAATCACGAATACTTTGCAAGTTAGCTTTCCCAACACTGTCTGTTGATCGAACAAAGTTGATTCTCTGGCTGACTTAATGGGGCTGCATAGATGTTTTATTCTACGAATAACGAAATGATGCCAATTAGTCAAATCAAATTAGTTTCATATTCAATAACAAATGTATTCCCATGGTACCTCATTATTTCATCCAACCTGTGCAAAAAGTACAGATATTTTTCCTCCATGTACAAAGTAATGTATCATAGCAACTCCATAAAATGTATAAGTTGATAATCAAACTTTTCTGAGATCAGCTGGTAGTCTTCATAACATGCTGCTGGGCATTTGATGATGGAATGTTTTGTTTTGAACAAGGTTTCTTGTGAGCGTCTTCGACATTTTGGATATGAAAACTCGGGCCTGTCTTACTCCTATATGGAGATGGGAATTTTTCTTACATTCAGAGTACGACCTTGTTTAATTTTTTACTGGATCAGCAAACTGGATTTATTAAGTATATATTTTAAATGGGTTGTTTGACTGCAAAACTTAACAGCAAAATGGATCAGAAAATGAAGATCACTCAGCATATATCTATATAATGTTATTTTTGTGGGGAGATTGTTTGTGTTCCCTTTTCTAACCAATGGTTTTAGAAGAAAAGCTGCACTCTTCTATAGTAAAGAGGTTCCCTGGTTTAGTAAGTGTTATTGATGCTTTGTACTTAATTCCAATATAACCTTGAATCGACCAACGAACCCAAATGGGAATTCTAAATGCTAGGACGAGATTGGTTCTTATCTTGAGTGAACTTTAGACAGGCAATTTCATTGGATATAAGGAATTATTAGGAAAGCAAAAACAAATGTTCTATATGTGTAAAAGCTCTGTTCATTGACTTGAGTAGATCATTGCGATGAACCCGTGATATACACAACTGTATATGTCACTTTATCTTAAAGTCTGTTATTCCACTTATTTTGTAAACTTTACAATATCCTCATTTGTCATGCATGTTATTCCATCACACGCTAAACTATATTTGTTAGTCGAAGAATGTTTCTTTTTTAGAGGAGAATAATTGAGTCCAGGTTAATTACTTTATCCTTAAATGAAAAACGTGTCATTGGAAAAGGTCTTGTTTTTCTTATGCAGTTAACTTTCACAACTAAATAAATTCTGATTCTCTAATTATATGGAAATTACCAGTACTTGAAGACTTACCATTGCTGTAGGATTTGGTAAATACACTGATATTCAAACGAAAGGCATGACAAACATTCAGAAAAATCAATCCTATTTTCTCTAATATCCCTTTTTGTTGCCTTTGGTCTAGGAGAAAAAACAACAATTTTGTGTCATTCACTAAGAAATTGCTTTCACGACGTGTATGATTCTTGTTTTTGTTCCTTTGTCTATTCCTTATTGCACTGATATACCAAGGGCTACAGGCAAGGTTACATGAGTTTCAAATTCATGTAATTCAGTCAGAGGATACATTTTTTTCTACTTTGACAAATGAGTAAAAGTTTGTCTTGAGCAAATGGGCAGAGTTTCCAATTAAACATTCATAGGATAAAATATACTCAACATCTTAGTTTAGCCGGGCCCGCAATGTCTGCCAAATGCATCATGCCTACTAACTTATATATATCATAAACGTTTCTATTGCATGAAACACAAAAGATGCCAATTATTCTCATCAAAAGTATTCCCTAGGTACGTCATTACATGTACTTAATACGTCCATGCTGAACAAGGCTTGAAGATATCTTTCTTACCAAACAATACATGCATGAGATTATTATTACATAAGCGACTATATATCTTGACAAAATATGGCAATAGCTATCAAACTCCATAAATGTTTGCATCAGTAGTGTTGATCAAAAATTTCAGAGATCAGGTGGTAGCTTGGATGGCATTGGATGCTTGCAGGGACTTCATCATCCCCCATTTACCAGGTGGCCCGCCAGCAGCGATGATCTGAGAGGCATACCAAAGGCATATCAGGGCTGCAGTAAAATGGTAATCTGAGTGTGTCTTAATAGCTCATGTTGTTGCCTCAGTTCATGTTGTTGCCTCTTGTCTCCAATAAAAAAACAGCAATTTAGAAGGAAGATTTCGTCTCATTACTGCTCAATTGCACTTGTACAGGACTGGTGGAATCTTTGTGGAATGCCCTGTTGTCTCCTTTGTGGATGTTCTGGAAGTTCAAGACATGTAGAGAAAGCACCAAACTTTAGAAAATTATAGACGTGTCACAGTAGCAATACCAGACTTGCCAATCATATCGCTATACAAGTAAAAAAGTTGGATAATTCAATTTAAACATTACTGGTTTTAGTCCAGGCTCTGGCCTACAACCCCGTATACAATGCGAGCCGCAGAGAATTTGATGATTGAATCATGTAGCTTGGTGTCCTAGCTCCCAAAATCACACAGGTGGATGTTCCGATTTTACTGCGAATAGCCACTAGGGGGCATTTATCAAAATGGCCGCCGTTCTCACTCTCGCCATTCTATTTTCCTTAATTTTCAAGATGCAATTTCATGCAACACCACTTTTTAGGGGTTTTCTGACCTGCAGAATTCATTTCTGAACTTACTTTTGTGGTACAGTGTGTGTATCATGTGACATTGCAATGGCTAATTTAAATTTATGAAGACCGATGGTCAAATTCACTAAAATCGCCATAAATCTGCCTAATTCTTGTATCTAATCCCACTCCAGCAGCCAGATTGGTGTAATGTGTCACTTATAAAGGTTTAGGAAACCTAACTTAGGTTTCAACCAGATCTGGAGACATTTTATTTGGCCAAGAACCAGGCTTATATTCAGTTTTGACTGGCAGATAATGGCCGAAAAGCGAAATAATTGCCTAAAAATCACAAATTTGGTATTTTTACAGCAAATAAAGCATGGAACTCCCTCAGATTAATACATTCTTTGCTTCCTGCATAACTTCAGAGTCTTCTTTGCAAAAATAGTGGTCACTGTAATTTTTTTCGTATCAAAATAAAGTCAGAAAGCAGCTGCATCCTTCCAAATTAATTTTCTCTTGCCATTCTATTTTCCTTAATTTTCAGAATACAGTTTTATGCATCACCACTCTTTGGGGGTTTTCTAAAAGGCAGAATCCATTTCTGAACTTACTTTTGTGGTATAGTGTGTGTATCATGTGATATTGCAATGTCTAAAATACATATATAAATGAAGACCGATGAAGACCGATGAAGACCGATGAAGACCAATGGTCAAATTCACTCAAATTTCCATAAATCTGCCTAATTCCTGTGTCTTATCCCACTCCAGGAGCCAGAATGGTGTAATGTGTCAGTTAGAGAGGTTTAGGAAACTTAATTTGGGGTTGAACCAGGTCTGGGAACATTTTATTTGGACCAGGACCAGGCCTGTCTTCAGTTTTGACTGGCAAATAATCTGAAAAACACAAAACAATTGTCTAATAAACCCAACTTAGGTTTTTAAAACACCAAATAAAGAATGGAACTGCCTAAAATTAATACACATTTTGCTTCTTGCTTGATTTCAGAGTGTTCTTTGTGAAAAGAGCGGTTACTGTGGTGGAAATAGGACTGTAGTGTCAAAATAATGTTATTTTAGATTGTCAAGAATGGACCATGTAATAAACATTACAGGCCCCGACTCATTTTTTTTACTCATCCTACTCTCAACTACATATGCAGATTTGTCGTATGACTTATTAAGATTTCTAATCACTTATTTGGGTAGAATTGGTTTATCTTTTGTTTTGATGGGCATAAAATAGCTGAAATGCAAAATAACCACCAAAAAATAATAACTAGTAATTTGGTTATTTATTCAAACAACAACGTCTACCTTTTTAAAAGTGATACTCGCCTCCAAGTAGTCGATACCTAACACTTCAGTTCTGAAACAAATACAGAGTGCCCTTTGCAGTATGAGTAACATGCTGTAAACCTACCAAAATAGCGCAAAAATGCTCAGCGCTGCTGCAACATTCGCTGTTTTAATTATCATCATAATCAACAACTGACTGACCCTTGACAAAAAACTTTCGCACGTGTTTTCATCTTTGTCTCAAAGACAATGCATATCTGCTTAATATATAGGGTTAGCAGTCAAAATTGACAAAAGGGAAAACAAGAAGGAAAAAAATCGTCAAACGGTGCTCATTATTTGCAAATCATCTTCTACTTTCTATCATGAATCTTTGTACTGTCTACACAGTACAGTTCAAAGTGGAGTTGGTTTATCAGATTTCTACACCAACTTTTATCAGCATGAATGACACACTCTTTGCGATGACACTTTCTTGGGGATTTAACACACAGTTCATAATAAAAAAATTGAAATTGAATGAATATTGTGTGACATTAAAAATGTTGCTTTTGTGTTAGTTTTCTCGGTCTCAAAAAAATTGCTCCTTCAAAGGCACACAAATGATGTGAGAAAATATACCAACACAGTGTGCATGTATACGGCAAAGGATATTGTCATAATAATTCCTTACCTTTAGAAAAAACTTAAGCATTAGGCAAGTTTGTCAGTTTCATATACCATTTGGCCTCAAAGCTGCTCAAACAATGTAGAGTCAGGGATGGTAAATCCGTCCAGGAGGGTAAATCCGTCCACCCCATGATATGAGGATATAGATATATCTGTTATATTTGTGTTTGTTCCATAAGAAAGGGAAACTTGTTTTTAAACTACTTCCGGCGTTTTTTGGTGTTTTTAGCCGTTTCAATAATATTTCAGGTACATTTAACAACATTGGATAAAATACAATTAAATTCTGTGAAGTCATCACAGCCATTTTAGGAATTTCAAATGGTCGACATTTTCGAGATCTTAGGCCTATTTTCGTGAACAAATAAATGTATTTAAAGATAAAAATCAGTGAATGAGATGTAAAATTAAATTATTCTTACAGGATTTATAAAATTGTGACGCATTGAAAGGAAATACAATAGAAATAAAAGTGGACGGAATTACCATCAATATTTCAAAAGTGGTTTGATTTGGGGTTTGTAAATCCGTCCACCCACATTAAATTGACTTTTAAAGTACTTTTATGACTTTAAATATATAAAAATTACATAACACTGATTACAGAATTTTGATAGGAACAGTTTTAACCCTTTGATTCGATTAAATTTTCTTTAATTGTAATTGAGGTGGTCAATTGCAATTATTCAAATTTAACTTAACCTCTATTATTTAATTCTTATGTTGCAAGTGTAATCAATGAATCATTGTTCTAAAATTGACACAAAAACCTTTGTAAGACTTAATAAATTGCAAAACTTGAAAAAAATATGAGATATGATAGGTGTGGGCTTTATCATGCTCTGTGGACGGATTTAGCATACCTGCTGGACGGATTTACCAGCAAGGTGGACGGATTTAGGTGACCTGACCTTCAATCTTTGTTGCCATGGTTTCAGCAAAAATTATTTGAACTTTTGACTTTTTTTTGGCTGTTGTTGATAATATGGAATTTGCCCTTTCAAATGGACTCATTTTTATTTTTGTATCTATTTGCATTTTCCTGGAAATGCAGTTTCAGCCAAAAGTGGACGGATTTACCATCCTTGACTCTATATCATAGAAAATAGTAATCAGGAAACTGCTCTGATTGAAATACAATTCTTAAAAAAAAAGCACCAAAGACACTGGATTTTCTAGTCCACTTCTTTTTTGTACAGTCTACCTTGACACCTCAGAATCATGTGATTGCAAAATCCCACGACTCTCATTGGTCAGCATATCCCTTACAGGAACATCATAGTAGCAGTGAAATAGCTGAAATGTAAAATAACCAAAAAAAAAAGACATTTGTGTGAGTAGCATTATGCTGTCTAACCAGGGTTCTAAAAGCCTTTGTCTGAATGATAATAGTTAGTTAGGAGCATTAAGTATGGTATTGACTCATTATTGAGTATCTCATGTTGGTCAAGTAAGTTTTGCTTTTGGCCAATTGGATACTTCATATTAGAATTAAGCATCATAACCTGAATGTTCCCACTGAGCATCTGACTGCATTTGACATCAGAGGGATGGCACATTTCATCAGTTAAGACTTAAGAGTAATTTATAATCAAAACATAGACAGTTAATTTTTTATTTGTCATATTTCAATGAAATCCTAGATAATATTCTTGAACATTGCATCACATTTTTCAACTTAACTGGCATGTGCATGGTCACTTAATTAATCAAAATTTATGTAAAAGTCAAGAATACATGATTACTTTAGAGTCAGTTTGACGGAACAATAGCAGATTAAGTTTTTGGAATAACCAAATTTGTTAAGAGGGGTAATTTTGTTTTGTAGTAATTCTATGTATATCAAAACAATAGATAGACTACCCTAAATATATGTCTAGAAACATTAACAATAGTACACATAGATCAATCCACCAACTGGGATTGGTCTACATTCAAGAAGGAGTGTATGATTTTTGGACAAAATAAAGTCAAATATGTTCAAAATTATTTAAATGTCAAATATTTTCTAACAACATGATATCTATTGGTAGAGAATAGTCTAACATCCAATAAAATACAAAGAATATATTAATGTGGGGGGGGGGGGGTGTTCTAGTTCTATCCTCGTTTAGTTGACAGCACAAATAAAACTGGTTATTTATAAGGTGGACTTTTCAACCATTTTCTAGTTTCTACCTGTCAAAATCTAAAAGATAGACCTGGTTCATGCCAAAATAGATTATAAGAAATCTAATTAAGCCACAACATAAATTATCAAGTTTGTTGGGGTGGGTTATATAGAAGAACGAGAGGGGTATTAGATTTAAATACCAATTTCAGAAATCTTAAAAATAATATGAAAGGAAGCAACTGCTTTCTGACTTTATTTTGACACAAAAAAAATTACAGTGACCAATCTTTTTGCAAAGAACACTCTGAAATTATGCAGGAAGTAACAAATGTATTAATCTTAGGCAGTTCCATCCTTAATTTGCTGTTCAAATAACCAAATACGTGACTTTTAGGCAATTATTTCGCTTTTCGGCCATTCTCCGCCAGTCAAAACTGAATATAGGCCTGGTTCTTAGCCAAATAAATTGTCTCCAGACCTGGTTGAACCCCAAGTTAGGTTTCCTAAACCTTTATAAGTGACACATTACACCAATCTGGCTGCTGGAGTGGGATTAGATACAAGAATTAGGCAGATTTATGGCGATTTTAGTGAATTTGACCATCAGTCTTCATAAATGTAAATTAGCCATTGCAATGTCACATGATACACACACTGTACCACAAAAGTAAGTTCAGAAATGAATTCTGCAGGTCAGAAAATCCCTAAAAAGTGGTGTTGCATGAAATTGTATCTTGAAAATTAAGGAAAATAGAGTGGCGAGAGTAAGAACGGCGGCCATTTTGAAAAACGCCCCCTAGTGGCTATTCGCAGTAAAATCGGAACGTCCACCTGTGTGATTTTGGAAGCTAGGACACTAAGCTACAAGATTCAACCATCAAATTCTCTGCGGCTCGCATTGTATACGGGGTTGTAGGTCAGAGCCAGGACTATTTGGTGGAAGGTTCTATTACTGAGCAAGTCAATTGCAGCTAAGAAGGCAACATACAAACTCTATTTATATATAACTACACACTTTCAAGGCGAATGTTAATGCATGTCTGTCTTGATGGTTGACGTCTGGTCAGTGATGCCCAACACAATATAGTGAGAGTGCCATATTCAACTTCTGCAGCTCATGCTAATTATTGATGGAAACCTGTGTGGGAGGATTGGTCATTTCATATAGGTATCATATATGCTCATAAAATTTCACGGCCAGTGGTTTTTTCTATATGGGCTGCTAGTGGGGACCAGCGAGACAAATGACCAGCATGGACCAAATCTGTAACAGTTTGTAAAATCAACTATAATGTGGACCTAAAATGAGTTCACTGATTACTGCCAATGTTTGTTAAACTTTAAAAGAAAAATTGTGTCTCACTGAACAATACCAAACATAATATTCTATCACACAATAAACTATATTTATTAGTCAAAGAGTATTTATTTTGATAAGAGGAGATTGAGTCCCAGTTATTAACATTATTCTGCAATAAAAAAAATCACGTGGACGTTTATGGGATAAAGTCTTTGTTTTTTGTTGCAGTTAACCTACACTAATAAATAAATTCTGCTTCTCTGATGATATGGATTGAGCTGCAATTGAAGGCTTACAACCTCTTCAGGCATGGCAAATTGTAGTATGATATGTACGCAAAAGGTATGACAAACATCCAGAAAATGCCAATGTTATTGTCTCTAATAGCCCTTTTCGTTGCCTCTGGTCTTTGAGAAAAAACAATAAGTTAGAAGTAAGATTTTGTGTCATTGCCGAATTGCTCTCGCGACCTGTATAATTCTTGTGTTTTGTTCCTTTATCTATTCCTTATTTCACTGATATACCAAGGGCTGCAGGCTAGGTTACATGCGTTTCAAATTCATGTTATGCAGTCAGAAGATACACTGCAATTATTTCAAACTTTGACAAATGAGTAAAAGTTTGTGTAAAGCCAATGATTTCCCGTTAAACATGCATGGGATCAAAATACTCAACCTCTTAGTTGTATCCCACATACCTTCAGCCAAATGCACCACACCTGCTAAATTACATGCATAAATGTTTCTATTTCATGAAGCACAAAGGATGCCAATTATTCTCATCAATAACAAAGTATTGCAAAGGTTCCTCATTACATGTACTTTATATAATCTGTGCTCAACAGGGATGTCTTTCATACCATACAATACATACATGTATGAGATTACTATTGCATAAGCGACTATATGCTTCACAAGACTTAGTCTCGATATATGTTCACATCAGTAGTGTTGATCAAAAATTTCAGAGTACTGGAGATAGCTTGGACGGCGTGTAATGCAAATAAAGAAACTGTCCCTGAAGTACCACTCCTCTTCAAAGGACTGCTTGGCATTTGATGATTGAATGTGTTGCTTTTAAACGGTATATCTGAAGATTTCTTGAATGTACAGTGAGATTCAAGCATACAGTGTATCTGTGTTATAATTCATGAGGCTAAAAATAATTCAGACTCTTGTAAAATAACAAGTGAGTGATCCTTTTGTATCAAATACAAAATATATACTTCTATCGATATGGGTTTTTTTTTGCTCAATATTGCAGTTGATATAGATGTCATTTGTTTATCTAGCTATGAAATAATGCCTGGATGTTGAATAAACAATTATATACTCTTTATTTAATTCATGAAAGTACAAGGAACAAGCAATCATAATATGATCATTAAAAAAAGGGCAACAACGTCAGTTTTGAATGTAAGCAGGCCAATTTTATTTATATACGTGCACTTCTCAAAATGTGATTAATTTGATCTCTTTGATTATGAATAAGGACTTCACAGCTCCTCTGCATGGCAATGACTGATATTGCTGTTCCTTTACAAATCGCAAAATCTGTTCAACACATTCAATGGTTTTTGAAAGGGATAATGTTTGCAACGCAGATGACTTTGTTAGGCGACATCAAATTGTATGTCAAAACAGGGGTGCCGAAACAGGGAGGGGGCAGGGAGGACAATTGCCCCTGCTGCCCTAGTCCAAGGGGGCCAGGGTGTGCCCTTTTGATCTTAATAAAAAACATAATTCCGGCTTATTTTAGTCATTTAAGGCACATTATTCTGCCTTATTTAATAATTTTAGACACAAATTAGTAATTATAATTTCAAAATTATTATTGAATTTTGTCACACGAAAGTGGCAAGAAATTGGTGCGACCATGATTTTTTGTCAGATCACACATGCCGTCTGCATTTCCTTCCTGCAAACCTGTGTGACAATTGATCAATTACAAAATTTTAGGGTTATGCAAAATTTGAAAATAATACATCTGTGCAGTTCACCCTGATCTAGAAGAATATGTTACTTTCAACTCAAAATTAGGTGTTTAAACTGAATGGTGGCATTGCCAAGAAAGGAAGTGCTAACAATTCTGCATGGATGGAATATAAATTGCAGTCAGCATTATAATATTTTGTAGTTAAACAAATTGTTTCCTTGTTTCTTTTTATTTTGATACTATTTTTTGCAATTCTTTGTCAGTTTACAGTGACAATGTTTTAAAGAGATAGTTTTTTGTATAATCGGACAAACTGTTTTGAGGTATAAGTTGACTCTTTTGCGGGAAAGAGATTCACAAGTTTGTAGTAGTATTGATGGTTTTTACTTAATTCCAATATAAACTTGAATCAACCCGCAAGATCAAATGAGAATTCTAAATGCTAGCACTAGATGTGTTTTCATCTGGAGCGCCGGCTTTAGAAAGGCAATTTCAATGCGCATAAATAGCAATTTAAAAGAAAGGGATTCGTATTTGCAACTTGCCCTACCTGTGCATAGGCTGTACAGTGTCCCCTTTTTTTTTTTTTATTGATCATTAAATGTGGTACCTACAGCGGTATATAATTTGGTAGGCGTATAAGCTCTCGAGGCTTGTTAACCTAGGATTCAATATATCACCTGTTTCATTTTATATGGCAGATTGTCTAAGATGCATACCAAAGGTATGTCAGGGCTGCAGGAAAATGGTAATCTAAATGTGTCTTAATAGCCCATGTTGTTGCCTCTGGTCTCCGATAAAAAAGCAGCAATTTAGAAAGAGGATTTTGTGTGATTACTGCTAAATTGCACTTATACAGGACCTGTGGAATCCTCGAGGAATGCTCCTTTAGTCTGCATCCAGGGTCTGTGTCTTTGCTTTTTATTTAAGAACAACTAACTAGCTTTCAGAGCTTGCAGGACAAACACCATCTGTAAGATAAATGTTGCTAAAAAACAATGCTTGCAAACCCAGGCCCCTCCATCTCTTCCCTGCAAGTCTGCCCCTTCCAATGATCTTCATGCTATATAATTATGTAAACGCAGTGGAATATGAGTGTGGGATGGTAGTTGTATCAGGGGAAGAGATTGTGGGGCTTGTGCTTGCAAATCACATATATAACACTGTTGTGTCAAGCATCAGATGTTTGTAAAGAGCTATGAATTCTAAAGGCTGCTACTCTTGACATATTCATTAACATTATTGTCCTACAATGTTATTGATAATACGCTTATTCCAACAAGAGGAAGCAAGCCTAACAATCCATATTGTGGCAGCATCCAATTATAATTGTCATGACAAAAAAAAATTAGTTTTAGGACATGACTCATCTTCTTGATAGACTTGCTAATTGCTGGCTGTCTATAACTTCATTATCCAACCAAAGGTTTTTCTCTACACCTCAGGCAAAATTTTATAATGAACATCTTTTTTTGTAACTATAGCCTTTGGTAAGGAAAACAAATTATAACCTAAAATTCAGAAGATCTCCCTGTCTAACCAATTTTGCGTCCGTTCTTTTATTTTATGTGGAACATTGCATGCTCAAGGTATTTTCGTTGTGATATATGACATGTAACATTCATGGAAGTTCTGGAAGTTCAAGCCATGCTGTGAGAGGAAAAAACTTTAAAAAAAAAAAAGAAATATATATATATACATGTCACAGCGGGATAAACAGACTTGGCAAAAGCAACATAACACCACCTATATTATCAGATTATATTGATGCAGTCTTGTTCACAGTACCAACTACCAAGTACATGCAATCTTGCATGTACAGTTTAAGTGTCATTGTTGAATAACAAATCAAATCAAATCAAATCACTTTTATTTCTACTGGGTGATTTTAACAATACATTTCTGAAAGGTCACAGTCAGTGGTAATTAACGACAAAGCATCAACCAAATTGCCACTCAAATTTGGAGTTCCTCAAGGCTCAAAACTAGGACCAATCCTATTCAATTCATACATTTCTCTGTTAAGCGAAGTGGCTGCAAAAAATCAAGTCAAAGACCAAAAGTATGCTGATGATGAGCAACTTATTCTCTCTTTCAAACCAACTTTCTTAGATCAGAGAAATGCAGTAGAAAAAATGGAAAAGTGCATTGCTGAAATCAGGAAATTTCTCCATGAAAACAAGCTTTGTAACAATGGAGAAAAAACAGAACTACTGCTCATTGGCAGTCCGCACCAACTTAATAAACTCCAAGTATCATCAATCCATGTCGACAATGTTAAAATTAATGCAGCTGATCATGTCAGGAATCTTGGTGTAACTTTTGACAAAAACATGACAATGGAAAAACAAGTCAACAAAATGTGCCGGAATGCCTATTACCACTTGAGAAACATTGCAAAAGTTAGGAAGTCATTGGACAAGGAAACTTGCAAAACAGTAGTCAATGCTCTTGTGACTCCTCACTTAGACTACGGAAATGGTCTTTTGTATGGAGCATCGAGTCGTCTAATGAATAAACTTCAAGTGGCTCACAACTCAGCGGTTCGACTCATTGAAAAATTGCAAAAGCATGACAGTGTAAGCCAGCACAGGAAACAACTACATTGGTTGCCAATTCCAGCTAGAATACAATTCAAACTCATGCTAACAACTTGGAAAGCAGTCAACGGACAAGCTCCTTTGTATATTCAAAATCTGATTCAGCGAAAATCTGAACGACACAGTAACCTGAGGAGCAATAACAAAATGCTCTTAAATGAACCAACTTCCTGCAATCAGAATAAATACGCAGACAGAGCCTTTTCGCATTGTGCTCCTAAACTGTGGAACCAACTCCCAGAGATTGTCAAAGCCTCTAAGACATGTGATGACTTCAAGAAAAATCTTAAAACCTATCTGTTTAAGAGCTTCTACAAATAAATCCATCATGCACAAGCGCTACTGAGCAGTTTACTGGAATTAGCGCTATATAAATGTCTATTATTATTATTATTATATATAAAGAACATTAGCTTGTAAAGCTATTATTACCGAGCTAAGTACACGTTCAAGAACTGTCATCGTTTACTTTTGGTGTTTTACTTTTCATGATTGCCATGATTGCTGATTCTATTCCAACACTACGACGCCATTATTTATCTGATGAAACCTTGATTATTAATTTATGTCAATGATATACCCATTTTTAGGCAGACCATTGAGAAATCCTTTGCAGCTGCAACCAATGAGCAAAAGTTTTCTTTGAGCAAAGTGCAAAGTTTGTTTTAGAACGTGCATGGGTTCCAGAAGTACATGACATCGCAGTTCCCCCCCCCCCCCCACTGTCTGCCAAATGCACCACACCTGCTAGATTACATGCTCAAATTTTTCTATTTCATGAAGCATAAAGGATGCCAATTATTCTCATTAATAACGAAGTATTCCCCAGGTACCTCATTACAAGTACTCAATACAATTGGTGCTGATCAGGACTTAATCTTTCATACAATACAATACATGTATGAGATTATTGTTGCATAAGTGAGTGTATATCTTGCCAACATATGGTAATAACTATCATAAGTCTCCATAAATGTTAAGTCTTCATAAATTTTGCAATTGTAGTGTTGATCAAAAATTTCAGAGATCAGGTGGGAGCTTGGATGACGTGGGATGTAAATTTGGAAAGTGTCCCTGAAGTGCCACTCCTCTTCACAGGGCTGCTGGGCATTTGATGATGGAGTGTGTTGCTTTTGAACAAGGTCTCTTGTGATGTCTTGAATGTACAGTGAGATTCAAGCTTATTTTTGTCTTGATTTATGAGGGTATAAATAATTCCAACTCTTGCTAAAAAAAAAAGTATGTCAACGACCATCTTGCATTAAAAACAAAATGTAACTGTCTATATGTGTTGTTGTGTTTTACAATATCACAGTTGAAATATATGTAATTTATTTAAGCCTAGCTATCAAATAATGCCCGAGTATTGAATGAACATTACCATATTGATATTGAAATGCTGTTTACTCTGTGAAAGTATATTGAACAACCATTCATTACATTAAAACGAGGGCAAAAGCATCAATCTGGAATGTAGGCAGGCCATTTATAGTGAATTCCTCATAATGGGATTTTTTTAGATCTCTTTGAGTATATTAAAAATTGAAGTTCAGTACGGCCCTTCATGGCAAAATATGCATATCATTGAATTGAATATAAACATGGCTGGTACTGTCAAAGTTGCTCTTACTGAGCAAGTCAGCTGAGAATGCAACATACTAATATATTACTTGCTTACACACTGTTAAAGCGAATGTTGATGTATGTCTGTCTTGATGGTTGACGTCTGGTCAGTGATACCCAACACAATAAAGTGACAGTGCCTTATTCAACCTCGCTGCTCATGCTAATTAACAGAAACCTATGTGAGAGGAATGGTCATTTCGTATAGGCATCATATATGCTCATAAAATTTCCGGGCCAGTGGTTTACTATATTGGCAGCTGGTGGGGGAAAAACCAGACAAATTAGCGGCATGGACCAATCTGTAACAAGAATGAGCCTAAAACCATTGACACTACAGGACAATCCAAAACAAAGTATGACTACCCCAGCAGGAAGGAATAATCAGCCACTACTTTACCCTTACACACCTTTTGGCTCCCTTCGAATAACTTCCTCCCTTACCAACTTTAAACAACCTCTTAAAATGGCATTACATTTACATTTAGCCAGTATGAATTGAAACTCCATCACACCCATTGTGTTTGATTTCTTTGTTATTGTGCCCCTTGCTAATTGCAATTACTTTACCAGCTGTCTCAATGGAGTTTTAATATGGGATAAAGTTATGGGGAGGAGTCAAAGGTAGTTCTAAGGATATTTGAGGTGGAGAGAAGAAAGGAGGGCAAATTAGATAAACAGACGACTTCTGACAAAACATTTTCTTACTTTATTTAGGGTTGTATACCGTATGTAAAATTTATTATAATGCGGGCCTAAAATTATTTCACTCACGGTTACAGTGTCTCACCTAGCTCTGCTCTCCCCTAAACTTTGAAAACAGCCTCTGCACCTTCAAATGTGATGGAGCAGTTAGGTTATAAATAGAAGGATTAAACTGATATGCCATAAAACAATTGCTTTATTCATTTGGAATTCTCAGAACACAATTTTGTCACATATGTAGCTTCTTTCGGTTAGAAATTTGATATTTATATTGAATTATTATAATTCAATCAGACATTGTTAAAATGTAATTAGAAGGAAAATGATGAACATGATATCGTGGAATACTAACAAACTGCAATTCTCATATTCCTAAAGGTCTATTCTTTTCGCAAACATAAAAACAAATGATTTGATTTGATATCTATTTGGCATCCACACTTCAAGTACAAATGCCCTGGATTGCACAATAAAATTAAAAACTTATTCCTGTCCAATCCAGTGGTAGAGTGGCGCAAAGTATGATGAGTAGGTAATAAATAAAACAACATATCACCATTGGCTGTTGAGTGGGCTTGTGTTTTAAGATGGATTTTATAGCTTTTGTTGAAAGTAGGTTTTGCGGGTGAAAATTGTACACTTTTGGGTAATTTATTCCATTCTATTGTTCCAACTGAATTGAAATTGTTGGTGGCCAGGGTTTTATATCTGGGTACCGCAAAGTTGGCATAGAAGTCTCTGTATTGGGCAGAATAGCGATTTCTATTATTGTGCTCAAATGTTCTACAGAGGCAGATTGGGCAGTGCCATGACAGATATCATATATGGTGTGAAGAATCAACTGTCTTGCACGTTCCTTGACACATAAAAGTTAGAATCTGTCCAGTTCACCTTCATCAAATTGTTAAAAGGAATATTGTGATTGCTTATAACAAGTGATCTTTCAGGAGACATTCTTCTTAAATATTATCACATTCTTTAACAGACTAAATTAATGCCAAGACAATTTACAAATTTTACCCATAGTATTGAGTTGTTTCTAATAGTGCATCTCATATTTAATTAAAGATGTTTTGTGTTCATGTCAGAGCTTTTTTGCTTAGCAAGTCACATATGTTAGATTAAGCTAAATAAAAAGCCGAAATAATATTACTGTGTTTCTAAACATGTAAATTCACAAACAATGCAATTGGAGAATCTAATTTCAAGAATCAGTTGGACGTGTTAAATCAAACTTTCCTTATTATTGAGATATATATAACTTTTGACAAAGCCCACAGAAAATTTAATTAAGTAGGCTCTTGTGTATGCCTAAAGTTCATAAGTCACACACAAATAGCCACAAAAGACTATATTGGACTATATTGGATTTCGTCATAGTCTTTTCTGATTTGCCCAAAGACCCTATATTTTTCTCAGTAGCCAATAAAAGTTGAGGAAAATAGTTTTTCTGGGTCAAGTCTTTGTTCCTGAGCTTTTATTGGAGGAACAAAGACCTGACTCAGAAAAACTATTTTCCTCTCTCCTCATTGGTGCAGACTGCTGTGGCGATTTTGTAAGTTTCCACCAGATGTCTTCAGGTGCCGACCTACACTGCCCTCTGTGGATCCAAATCGCTACATCAGCTCCACCTGGATGACTTAGAAAATCCAACATGGAGGAATGGGGAGGAGTATTACCCATTTTGCAGAGCAACTCGGGCTCATTTCAGTCACTATAGACGTTGACAGGGTCTTGTCTTGGTGTTCTTTTGTACATGAGTGAGTATAGTTTCAGATTTGTTGATTAGGAAGTTCCCATTAGGTTAGAATGACTGCAAAACGTGGCCTGAAGTGACGAAGTCTGGCGAGCACAGTCACGCTACTGCAACGAGGGTTACTTCACATTAAAGAGGAGCTCAAGACAATTCTTTTGCACTTTAAATCAGTTCTCTACGATGATTTTTGGCGAAATTAGGCAGAGAGTTTATTTTTGTTTAATAGCTGTCAGATTGTTCTGAATTGAGATTGGGAATAGTCTACTCGCCAGGTGACAACTCACCAGACTCACAGCTCAACAGTGCAATGCTGGGAAGGGGGGGGGGGGGGGTGGTTGAGCCCGAAAATTCAGCATTCACAAAAAATGAATTTTCCAGCAATGATAATGACTGAAAAACCAAAATGTTTGTACCTATACACTATTGGTATTAGTGGTTAATTTGGTAGTTAATCTATTATTATGCATTCATAGATCTGTTTTGGCATTGAATATATTAGCTTGAATGGATCTGGCCCTGTAAAACTTCTGGGGCTGTTCGCTCTTTGGCCTGTCGGGCCTCTGAGAATGCTTCTAAACGTCGGGCTACAGCCCCCCAAATTTTCATGTCTTGTGATGGCATTGCCCACTTACTTCCTACCGGTCCAGGTTTATTGTATGAGTGGAGAATTTGTGCCCTGGTGAGATGTCACCTGGCGAGTTCTCATCTGGCTCTTCTATTAACTCTTAATACAGGCTATTTATTCATAGGTTCACAACTTCACAGCCTTTTTATGTTTCACCCAATAGTCAATTGAATGAATAGATGACATAGTTACTTCTTTGGGCATTGAAAAATTGAGAATTTCTATGATTTTTTTTTTTGAATTGCAGACTTTCTTGAGAAAATTGGCCTCTTCGAGACAAAGAGAAGATACTTCAATTGTAGACAACGACTGGGAAGGGTCTGCCTCACAGACAGAAAGAAAGGCGGAATTATCAAGTTCGACAAATTGAAGCTGATGATGATAGTGAATTGTAAGCAGCCTCTCAGATGACATGGGATTTTAAAAAATTATATATTTTAACGTTCCCTTGCAATGATTATGTCGTTCTCTCGTGATCTTTCATGTTTTCACTTGATCATTTGTGTTCCCCTCACCGTGTTTTCGAACATCACAGTCCTTTTCGATCTTTTGCTTCCCCTGGTAAATATTATCGCATTCCTTCGCAAATAACCACATTCCCTCATCATCGCATTCCCTTGCGAACTTTCGTGTTTTCTCGGTATCATCTCTGTGATGCTCTAACCAGGCTGCTGTTTAAGATGGCAGTACTATTCCAGGCGCTGTACTTATCCAAAAAGATATAGGACAGCCAGTCTTGATCATCTGTCTCGTCATAGCATCACAGCAATGAATATGACAGTCTTCGTGAAGGAAAGCGATATTCTTTGCGAGGGAACGCAATGCCAGAAGGCGACATTCTTCATTGGGTAACAAGATGTTCTTCACAAGGAATATGATATTCATCATGAAGAACATAATAATCTTGGCGATTGAACGCGATAATCTATATTTTTTAATTCTGTGTCCGCTCAGTCGCTCCTTAGAATTGTCTGTTATTTTCAAAGTAGCACCAGCTGCTCGGAAACAAAATTTATATTTTTCAGGTCTTTCAAGTTTCCAGCTTATTGATTAATGCCCATGCCTGTAAGTTCTGTGAGCAAATTTTAAGTGAATGAATATAACTTATTATAACTTTATTTTACAGACTGTTATTGTGGACTAACATGCCGTATGGGACAAGACATTCCAAAGTTTTAGGACAGTCTGCACTCCGGTCCTGCCGTTTTCCTGGGATAAATCTTAAAAAGGTGTTTTAAACATGCCATTATACTTAAAATTTGAATGTCTTGCGGGATATGTAAAGTCTTTTAACCTGATTCACTGTCGATTCACTGTGGATTCACTATGCACCAGATTCCACATGTATAAGAAGTTTAGTTCAATCTTTTTTATTGTGTATAGATCTCTATGTCAATGTGTTTTATTACTTTATTTCAGAGCATCGGGGTCAGAGAGCAAGTGAACCTACTTTGACAGTGGACTCTTTTGGTTTTCTGGCGACTGCAACCAAACCCTTCAAGTCTCCTTAATCACGACTCCCTCTGATGACTCGGACTAAGTGCACAAAAAATATCACATGGTAATCAAAGCAAAAAATTGCGATCTGTTTCCACAGGATTGTAATAAGGAAGCATTGCGTGAAATTGTACATTTCAAATTGTTGTAGGGCCAAGGTTTTTAGCTTGTCTGTTTTCTTTGAAAACAAAGAGCTATTGTCGTCACTCCATCGTCGTCGACGTCCTGACATTTTTTCCATTTGAACACAACCGGAACATCCATATATGGGCCATTCTCAAATTTCGGGACAAAGGGTATAGCAAAAACGTCCTGTAACGGAGGGGACAATGTGGTAACGGAGGGGAATTTTGATGTAAAAAATTGACTGCAGGAACAACAACAAAAGGAAAAACAATAAAATATTGGTGTTACTATAATTTTCAGAAGTACTTCATCTCATATCAGTAGATTTTTTGGTCCAAATGTCGATTTCTTATTTTGATCTGGTAACGGAGTGGACAGTAACGGAGGGGAACAATTTTTCGCTTTTCGCTCATTACTGCTTTTTATTTTGGAGATAAGATAAAATAATTGCAGACTATTAAAAGCTGTCACACTCAGCAATACATACATGAAATCACTCTTTAAAACTATCATTTGGTAAGCTGGGAAATGAAGGAAACGGAGGGGACATTTTGGTGAGACCAAAAACATTTTCTATGAATATTTTGTCTTAATTTATTGAATACATGTTTTATGAAGTTTGCAAGGCAGTGGTACTATTGCGCATATGCGTCTGATGATATTCATTGAAAATAGCTCATAAAAAAGAATAACGAACCGAGCTATGGCTAGTAACGGAGTGGACAAAAAAATTGACCTAAATTAGTGACACGTTTATTGTATCAATTTAATCAATGAAATAAGACCAAAAAAAATTTGAATGTGAACTAAATATAAATTCAAAGTTATATTCTCATGAATTGTGCAAAGAAACTTTGAATATAATGGTACATTAGGAGGAAAATGAACACTTTATTTTGTCATGTCAGGTCCAGTGACAGGGAAAAACCATTGATTTTGCACGGATTCCTGTACATAATGCACAAAAAAAGGTCTAATGAATGACTTCTTGTTCCAAATGCAGTGGTTCTAAATAGAAATATGAATAACAGATGCAGAGTGATGCTTCATATATCAATCGCATTCAAATGAATGTCAGGGAGCTAGAGTGACGCAAATTGTCCCGAAATTTGAGAATGACCCATATGGGTTCTCTCCTGTGTGAATTCTCCTGACTTTTTCCACCTTTTTACTGAACATTTCACCACAACCAGAACATCCGTATGGGTTCTCTACTGTGTGAATTCTCTTGACATTTTTTCCACCTTTTTACTGAACATTTCACCACAACCAGAACATCCATTTGGGTTCTCTCCAGTGTGAATTCTCCTGTCTTTTTTCCCAACTTTTTAATGAACATTTCACGACAACAAGAACATCCATTTGGGTACTCTCCTGTGTGAATTCTCCTGACTTTTTTCCCAACTTTTTACTGAACATTTCACCACAACCAGAACGTTCTTTCCAGTGTGAATTCCCCTGACTGTTTTTCCACTTTTTTACTGAATATTTTACCACAACCAGAACATCCGTATGGGTTCTCTACTGTGTGAATTCTCTTGACATTTTTTCCACCTTTTTACTGAACATTTCACCACAACCAGAACATCCATTTGGGTTCTCTCCAGTGTGAATTCTCCTGTCTTTTTTCCCAACTTTTTAATGAACATTTCACGACAACAAGAACATCCATTTGGGTACTCTCCTGTGTGAATTCTCCTGACTTTTTTCCCAACTTTTTACTGAACATTTCACCACAACCAGAACGTTCTTTCCAGTGTGAATTCCCCTGACTGTTTTTCCACTTTTTTACTGAATATTTTACCACAACCAGAACATCCGTATGGGTTCTCTCCACTGTGAAGTTTGTTTTTTTCCATGATCTAGATTGCAATTCATTTTCTACCACAAGCAGAACATATGTATATATGACTGTCTCACAGTGTGTTCTGTTTTAATCTTTATTTCAGTCAACAAACTTAGCAAATGATGACAGCTAGAATGGTTCCTGTTTCCCTCACAATTTTGGCCTCATGAAATAGTTTAGGCTTACACTCCCTCGAAGAATATAGATTTGACCTCTGCCCTCAAAGTCACTCAATATTTGTAGCTGTATTAAAGGTAGTAAGTCCACCGATTCTATGTAAAATTAAACTTGCATTTATTTATCATAAACTGATAGATTTTAAGTATAATATGCACTTCCAATCAACAGAGTTGCGCGTTTTCTATAATTAAGTGAGCTTAATTGATTGTAAGGCCTTAAATTACTTAAGGAAACCCTGCATTGCTTGATTTGTAAACAATGCAGGACTTCTTCATGGCATGAAAAACTATTTGTTTACTTTTTTCAAGGAAATAAACTTCAGATACTGCCATTAAAATAGCAATTAGGTAAATTTTTCAACTGGATTGTGTTAAATATGACTGAAATCTATCTATAGACACTCAATTAAATATGCAGACATACTACCTTTAAAAATTATATGTGTATTTTGTTTACTTTTTAAATAATCAGATATATCACTCAATCTTTTCAGGTCAAAGAAGATACCTGAACGATAAACCACACTGACATTTTAAAAGGAAGGAACAAAGAACTGATTGGGAATGCAAAATAAGTTTAGAGTGTTTCACTTCTGTCTTTTTTGTAAGTGTGAAGAATTTGCCTTACGAGTTTTACATATTTACAAATGTCTAAGAGCTAAAAAAATTTCTTCTTTTGTTGAAATAATTTTGGATACGTGAAATTGTTATGTATAATTAGGCGAGAGTCTGAAGCAGTCTTCAGAAACATATTGTTATTTTAGTAACGACTTGTGATCACCATTTTCTTTTTTAGTGCATATCTGTCTTAGCTTCTGTTAGAAATTTCATAGCAAAGAATTCAATAAGAATTTGAAAAAGTTCCTTCTAAATGTTTAGGGTAAAATTCAACTTGCTGTTAAAAACGATTATCTGATACATTTTCGGTAATACAACTTCCAATCAGTGAGATCAGTTGATTTTATTACTTTAGTAGAGTCCTGAAATACTAGCCATGTAAACAAAATTGAGGTTTTTGAAGGCGATAAAAATTTGTTAATATTTTTTTGTTAAAAAACGTTGACCATCTGCTGTCTGATCTGCGACTTCATAGAATACTTATTAGTTAATTTTTTGGCCAAAACTAGTGTAATATAATTGACGGTGCTTTAAATTAGCAGACCTAAAAGTACTCTCACTTTTAATTGTACTTACCGTATGTTTAAATTTACATTTTCAGCTTTCCTTGTTGAAGACCAATGAACGGTATCATTTCCCTGCCGATGTTCTCCCAGAAAATTTTTAACCTTTGCGTCAGATAGGAGATTGAACAGGTAATATAAACTGATTTGTGCTTCATGTAAATATGTGTAGTTCAACAAAAATGAGTCCCCCTCGTGCGGGGGAGCCACCAGCTGGACCTACTTTATCAAGCGAATGGAGAAAATGTGTTTCTTTGAGACTTAGTCATATTTATTAAACAATTAACAACTTATTTTGCATAACTTTTACATATTAGGCTCCTTGGATGAAATTACAAATAATTTCAGCCCCTTTTTGTAAAGTTTGTGAAAAAAATGTACTTGCACTAGACCCCGTTGTCGTCGTCATTGATCGTCGTCCGTCATAATTACTCTGTTGAAATCGTCGTCATGCCAACAAATGTCAGTCGCCGTCGTCAGTGGTGGCTTTGATTACTGTCAGTTGAACATTTGATTACTGTCAGTTGAACAGGCTGTGTCAAATATCATCAATTGCGTGTCAATAGCTATGTTCAATCCCAGACCCAATAACTATGGTTCAATAGCCTCCAATCAAGCTAAATGCAATTCTGGGGTTCTTAAACTTTGTCTCACAAAAGACCAAACCCCAGTTTTCTTGGGATTTGGTTGTGTAGTGCAACCAAAAGATGTTGAAGCTGGGGTCAGAGAACGGTCGCTCTGTCGGTCTAATTGGCTGTGGGTTTCGGTCTAGCTTTCTCCCCTTTCTGGACACTTTGTCTGTTTTCTCACTCTGTGTGTTGTTCTTGGTTGTGGTAGATCCCTGTATCCTGGCTTTCCAGGCCCTGTTTCTATGTCTGATTCTGAGCTTACTAAACTGTAAAAATCACCAATACAAAGTGTGAATGCGCCCTGCTCAATAAAACTCCCTGTCCAATTTTCCCGGGGTCGCACTTCAAAAATTCTACTACAATTTTACTTTGGTAATATAGACTTTCACAAGTAATTAGAACTGTCTGATTGAGGGATTGAAATCAACTGGAATATTATAAAAGACACATTATTATGAGAAAATGAAAGAAAAAGAAAATTTACCTTGTCGGAAGATTTAACTTCAATGAAATGCATGTGTATTTCATTGATCCTGTTCCTGTGTTATTAATTGTTTGGTTAGTTAAATATTGTTTGAGTTATGAATCTTATAGGACATTTTGATATGAAGTTAAATAGTTTTTTTTGGTAAAGATCTTGGGTTTTTTAGATTTTTCTAGTGATGCATCACTTAAAGTCAGTTGAAGTCAGTTTAAATTACAGTCAGTTGCACTTGAAAAGTCATCAACTAGTCAACTTAGTCAGTTGAAATGAAAAAAGTCAGTTGATTCATTAAAACAGCTGACTCCTTGGTCTAACTTGCACTCAGAGTCTGCTGGCTCAGAAAAAAAAGCGATCAAGTTACAAACACTCAGGTACAATGTCAACATGCAAGCCTGCAAACTGGTCAACTTTCATTGAAATAAAAAAAGAGGTATTGCATATTCAAAAGGTGAAATTTGTCATATCTATCAGAAACGACACAGATTTTTTAAAACAGGAATAGGCTCACTTGAAGGCTGCTGACTGCTGAGTCAGCTTGGAATAGTGCCACTACGAGACAAATACACACATTTAAGGTCGATATACAGGCCTAAAAAGCTTTCTTAATCAGAGAATGATCTTTGAGATATTGACTTTATTTAAAGGGGGACTTATTTTATTCATAAAAGAAAATAATAAATTAAAAAAATAAATGCTAGATCTCTGTTTTAGTGGGCAAAAATTTCTTTATCCATTCATAAAAATAATTTGGCGTGGCCCTGAATATAATTTTTCCTTATCCTATAAAATGCTTTTGTCTTTTTGTAGCTGGAGCAAAAGGTGTCATCAGGTCCATGAAAATGCTGACATGACTACCTTAACTTCTTCCCAGAGAGATACAACAGTGTTAATACCAGTGACTGAAGGCAAGTATCTGGGATTACAGATCTATGTAACATTAAAGTTGGGTTTTTGTTTGAAAAGACTAATCACTTGAAATACGGTTTCAAACTTTTAATAAGCTTCATAGGAAAATTTTCATGAATTGTTTGTTGGATGTCATAAAGAGAGAAATTTCTGGCTTATAATAGGGTGATAATGTCAGATGTGAAAAATCTAAACATTTTCTTCGGTCATCATGGCTCGTTATTTCCAGATCGGCTACCTACCATTGGTAGCTCAGTGACCTATAAAATGTAGGTAGGTCAAGTAAAGTATGCAGGCTCCGAGTTACCAGCACAGTCATCTTCTCACACATCTGAGGGCGGAACCTTCAAAACTTTGGTCACTAAGTTCAAAATTTTGGTTGGTGCCTTCAAAAGTGTGATCGGTGACCTACATAGCCTTGTTGTTGACATGCAGAGCTGTAGTCCCATGAACTTCCATTCTGAAACACACAGTTGACTTTGATAAAAATGTCTGCTGCCTGACCAAAATCTGTAGCCCCCCACCTAATGAATGTCTGGCGAGTTTGAATTTGTGAGTCAAAAAGCTGGGAGTACTCAAGTTTTACACACTTCGCTGTGTCTTATAAATCGGGGCCCCTTGTTGTGGCTACTTGTGATAGTATGAAAATGGTATAAGAATCTTACCTATAGACTGTAAATGAATACCCTAAGGCCATTAACCTGGATTTTTTAATATTATAAGTATCATTACGATAGGTAAAAAGAACAAGATAGCCAGGAATTTTTCTTGATGATTTCAAATTTCCCAATTTTTACAATTCTTTCATAATTTTAATTTTACATTTCAGAGATGCAGCTAATACTAGCTATGAATTGTCTGATTTAGGTGTGGTGTAGACGGCCAGTTGATCTACAATCAGGAAAGATGTGGTAAGTGAACTAATGGCGGTCAAATTTTTTGTGTTACCTCAATCTCTTTAAGTGTCCATTCAGCTGCCTTTTGCTTTGTGATTGCTTTTGGTAGGAGTATTGTTTTTAAAAGCAGTTGTGATCATTTCTGGCAATTGAAACAATTTACTTAGCTTCATACAAGTTACATAAACTCAGCAACATTAAAAACACACTATTCTAAAAAGACTTAAAATAGTACTTCCTCTTAAAGTATCAAGATAAAAGTTTGCACACTCTTAGTAGTTGCCATCAGGTACATTCACGAAAATTTTCAAATCTCTACTTTTGTGTCAAATTAAATCGTCGTGGTCACTGTCGAAAATCAAAGTCACAAACTGCACTTCAACGCAAAACGCACCATTGGAAATATTGGTTTTGTGGCATACTGGATAGGATTAATTTATGAAATTTTCACATAACAGGCACAAGACTTCCAAAAGAGGTCCCACGGAAGTTTTTGAAAAAAAAGTCAATGATAAAGCAGATTTTGAATTAAAAACTCAAATATTTACGAGTTCGCATCTTCAAATGAAGCATGTGAACCAGAACTTTTAAATAATGGGGGTTTTATACATGCACATGGTAGAAACACACACTCACAGACAATCATTCCATTTCAATTGTCTCAAAAATCGGAATAAAACATCATTTTTTAAGGTTTTGACAAAAGGCTCCAGTAAGGGGCGTGTCAGCATTGACACTTAATTTTTATTAAATTCATCCTCTTTAATTTTGGTTGGGTCAAATATCCCCTTTCCCTGACTCATCAAGCAAGGAAAATTATAAACTTTCCTGGTTTATCAAAAAAGTTTGTTGAAAGAACAGCTAAGTTGTTGAAATTAATGATCAGAGGAAATTGATATTTTGTGACTTCCATTTTCGACAGTGACCACGACGATTTAATTTGACACAAAAGTACTGCAGTTAGAGATTTGAAATTTGTCGTGAATGTACCTGATGGCAACTTATAGAAGTGAATAAATTTTCATCTTGATATCTTTAGAGAAATTACTATTTTGAGCCTTTTTAAAAGTGTGCGTTTTTAATGTTGCTGAGTTTATAATACAAGTAGGCCTATATGTCTTTGATTTTTTCACGAGGTTTATTATTCTAATTTTTTGTAACTTCGCTATTTGCAGATTACTGCCCTCAAGAATTTGTCAGGGCCGAAAAACAGAAGTTTTGTGTGGACGATGTTTGCACTGTCGGACACAGTTGGCGTGGGGCAAATAAATGAAAAGAAAAATGAAAAGTTCACCAGGCTGGACCTTCGTGGTGTAATCATCCGTAGGTTGACTTACATTCATGTCTATTGGTGTTCCTACTTCAGCCCTCAAAGCTTATAAACATTTGTTTGTGTCCTATGAACTATTCAATAATAAATCAAAATGGTAATTTCTGTGAAACAGTGGTCATGTTATATTACTACTGATATGATTTATTCCACACTACATTTCTATTTCATATTTCATTTCATATTTATTAAATAAGTCTCGTTTAATAATGAAAAGCACTGTAGGGGAGACCGGGGCTATTTGAAGCGCCAATTTTTTGTCGTGGTCTCCTGAGCTTATGGTTGTAGATACAGGTACGAAATTTTGGCAAGTTCTAGCTACAGTATTCACCTCAACATTCCATGGAACAACTTTGTCTAAAATACTGACAAGGTCTCACCATGAGCTGGAAATTACCCCGAGACCAAGTGTTTCAAATAACCCCGGGGCCGGGGTTAATTGAAACACCACATGGGGTTATTTGAATCATCTAGAATAAACTTGCAAAAATCAGATTTAATGATCAAACTTTGTTTAATAAACACTCATAATACAACAACTGATTCCTTGAAAGCAATTAGGTTTCACATCAGGAATGATGTGTTCAAGAATCTAGTACAAAAAATATGAAAAGCAGCAATTCAAACTTCAAAGAAAATTTGGAAATTTTCGGAAATAATTACACTGCAGTATAGTTGTACAGTATGAAACGTAATAGAATTATTCAAAGAGTGATGCTAACTGAGAAGAAAGAGCTTTTATAAGGAGACACGTCAATGGGGAAATGGTGTTGTGGATGCTGTCCCTTTCCTGCGCTTTATGAATTTGTGACAGCTTTATTGCCATGTCAGAAAATGGCTTCTGAAAATAACTCCGTTATTGAAATGACCAGTGCAAAGATTCTCCTCTTTTTCTATATAATACAATAATAATTCAGAGTTGCCTGAAGAATATGACACTCAATGGGCTACTGTTCAACATTGTCATAAGCAGTTGACTTCTTCATGGGCAGCTTGGGATTTTTTAGCAGCCCCTCATTCTCAGTCATTCCAATTCCTTTTTAGCTAGCCATAGGCATAGCTATTGGAATGGGTGATGAGTGTATGGGATTCTGAAAACCATAAACCATGTAAACAGTAAACACTGTAAACAAAAAACAATAAACATGTGAACCAAGAACAGGCTAGGTGGCAGCACTGTCCACTATATGTATTCAGAATGGCCCTCTGGTGGATAACGCTAGCAGTATCTTGAGTTCATTCCCTGAAAGGTCTAACAGCAATGTAGCCCAATTACCTTTCAGGAGGGTAGATACAATACAATACATAGGATTTCCTGTGTCAATAGGGTCAAGGTGTGAACTTGAAATGCAATTAACCAGCAATGGGCTATGGATAGATGGATAGATAGATCCTTTCAGAAAATCAAATGTGCAAATAGGAAATAGCTAGATATTCTATCTACAAGCACCTCTTGAAGTGCTTGCATGTTATTTTTAGTACGTAACAGTGAACATAATCATTTAGTGCCATGACTTTATTTATGAAAACATAGAAGTAATTAAAATAATTTTGATTTAAATTTTCCCAAATTTGTCCTGGTATAAAACTTTAATTGTACAACTTTCTTTTCCTCTAAAACATGTAAAATGTGTGTTTTGATTGTGTGAGATTTTCGGCGTTCATGCATTTTGTTTCCTATTTTACCACATCAACAGCTGATTTGTTTAAAAAGAAGGGCCCCATAGTTTTAGCTTCATGAAAATCCTGTCAGTTAACACTAGGGGAAAAGTAGTGCTTGAATCGTTCAATCCCATTGGCTGATAGATTTCCCGACCATGCCTCTGATTGGTCAAGCCAAGAGACAATCTGGAGTATGTTTAGCGAATTTCAATGTAACTTTAAGGCTTCTCAACTTGGTCGCTCCTTTTGGTTAAATTTTGAAAGTTGTGTTTCTGGAATTAAAGTGCTATGTCTGCTTCATGTGGAAAGCAAGTTAAGAATCACTGTTTTAACAAAAAGTTGTTTGGGCCAATGTTCAGGCCACTCAGTGAAATGGGTTTATTCCTTTAATTGTACTTCACTTGCATTAAAATGATGGAGTTTATATCATCTCAACTTATAATCTCTGCCTGTTCTTCCTATCTCTCATGCATATTCCTTCCTATTCAGACGGAAGCTCCCTCTTTCAAGTCAATCCGCCTATCTATCTTACTAGTTATTTATCTATCTGTCTTATTTCATTGTATTCTATTCTTTCCCATCCAATTTACAAGAAGCTTCCCAGTTGCCTTTTATTTCTAGGATTTCATGATATTATTTACATTCTTCAAATTGTTATTTACATGTCTTCAGTATGGATATACTATAGATTAGGTCAAAATTACTATCAACCGATTCCATGTTAATCACTGCCCCTTTATATAAAACCAAATGGCTAGCTTTGAATCCGCGGATTCTTGTTTCTGGTGTAAATTATTTCAGCCA
The DNA here is from genome assembly GCA_026936325.1 of Platynereis dumerilii. Lineage (NCBI taxonomy): Eukaryota > Metazoa > Annelida > Polychaeta > Phyllodocida > Nereididae > Platynereis > Platynereis dumerilii. The sequence continues at coordinate 5,724,254 of JAPTHN010000026.1, read as the reverse complement.
GAAGAAATACACCAATAGGATCAAACTATACAATGTAATAGCGATTATCTACTTTGCTGTTGATAATGAGACTCTGCATGGCATTGCTTCAGTGTTTCAAATAGCCCCACTGAAAATGCTTCAAATAGCCCCAACCCACCATGTGGTTAACGTCAACCATTATATCACCTTAACCAAAGGCTTACCAAAAAATGTCTTTGCTTGTTGACTTATAATACCAAAGGCTTCCAACTTGTAGTCAAATAACTTGCATTACTTATTTCAAATAGCCTACAGGTCAAAAGTATTTCAACTAAAAATATTTACTTTTGGAGCATAAAAATGAACATTGCTGCTTAGTGACGTACATCATTTGAAATTTGTCTCATATTGGAAGTGATGTTGTGTCTTGACGAATGAATAATCTACCAGAAATCAAATCTGGGTAAAAAAGTGTAACCCCAGGGAATGAGGGTGAAAATTCAAATAACACGGCGCTTCAAATAGCCCCGGTCTCCCCTAATATATTTTGATATGGACAAACAATATATCACAAATTTCTTTTTGTGTAATTAATAATTCCAAACGATAATCATCATTGTGTTATTAACTTATTATTGTTGATTTGACCAACATTTATGTGGTTGATTTAAATCGTTTAAGATAAAATAATGCAATGATTTTTGCTAATTTCTTAAATTACTCTTTTGTTGTCTCATATATAGGAGAGAGAACCAGGAAATACAAGTACCTACAATCAGAAGATTTGGTCGATGCTGTGCAGGAGGCATGAAAATATGCACCAGGAAGGGTAAATAAATCCTCTTAACCTTAAGCTAATTCGCAGTTAATGCATTTATGAATGGCCACTCAGGATTTTATAAAGGCAGAAACTACATGTAAACATATTGTTACACAGGATTTTAAATTTTCGGCCCTTGTACTGTTCCGCAACGCATTTCAAGGTATGATAATTATGAAGGCCGATACTTAAAATGCCATGTTTATGTTAAATTATTTATGCCATAACTTTTCTCAACTATCTGGATAAGTATATATTATATAACTCTTTATTGCATGATGGTATTGAGTGATACGATTTCGCTAAAGAGCCCTTTATGATATGGTATAACTAGTCAATTTTTAACCGGCCTAACAGCGGAGGCCGGTTAATACAGGAGCTGTAAATGGATCAGGTGAAACCATAAACAGTAACCACAAACCAGTAACCACAAACCAGTAACCACAAACCAGTAACCACAAACCAGATGTAAACCACGGTTTTTCCCCATTGTGACCTTAATATTTCACTTACAGTTATGAAATTTGGTACAGGTATGGGACTCTGGGTATGGATTGGGAACATGTCGAGAAATCCAAGATGGCTGCCGTTTTGTGGCGGCCATTTTGGCAGCCATCTTTCTTCATTCTTGAACTGCCCATTGTGACCTTAATATTTCACTTACAGTTATGAAATTTGGTGCAGGTATGGGCCTCTGGGTATGGATTTGGAACATGTCGAGAAATCCAAGATGGCGGCCATTTTGTGGTGGCCGTTTTGGCAGCCATCTTTCTTCATTCTTGAACTGCCCATTGTGACCTTAATATTTCATTTACAGTTATGAAATTTGGTACAGGTATGGGACTCTGGGTATGGATTGGGAACATGTCGAGAAATCCAAGATGGCTGACGTTTTGTGGCGGCCATTTTGGCAGCTATCTTTCTTCATTCTTGAACTGCCCATTGTGACCTTAATATTTCACTTGCAGTTATGAAATTTGGGACACGTATGGGCCTCTTGGTATGGATTGGGAACATGTCAAGAAATCCAAGATGGCTGCTGTTTTGTGGCGGCCATTTTGGCAGCCATCTTTCTTCATTCTTGAACTGCCCATTGTGACCATTATATTTCACTTACAGTTATGAAATTTGGTGCAGGTATGGGCCTCTGGGTATGGATTTGGAACATGTCGAGAAATCCAAGAAGGCAGCCATTTTGTGGTGGCCATTTTGGCAGCCATCTTTCTTCACTCTTGAACTGCCCATTGTGACCTTAATATTTCACTTGCAGTTATGAAATTTGGTACAGGTATATAACTCTGGGTATGGATTGGGAACATGTCGGTAAATCCAAGATGGCGGCCATTTTGTGGTTGTCATTTTGGCGGCCATCTTTCTTCATTCTTGAACTGCCCGTTGTGACCTTAATATATCACCTACAGTTATGGAATTTGGTACAGGTATGGGACTCTGGGTATGGATTGGGAACATCTCGAGAAATCTAAGATGGCGGCCATTTTGTGGTGGCCATTTTGGCAGCCATCTTTCTTCATTCTTGAACTGCCCATTGTGACCATTATATTTCACTTACAGTTATGAAATTTGGTACAAGTATGGGACTCTGGGTATGGATTGGGAACATGTTGAGAAATCCATGATGGCGGCTATTTTGTGGTGGCCATTTTGGCAGCTATCTTTCTGCATTCTTGAACTGCCCATTGTGACTATAATATTTCACTTAAAGTTATGAAATTTGGTACAGGTATGGAAATCCAAGATGGCTGCCATTTTGTGGTGGCCATGTTGGCAGCCATCTTTTTTGCTCATAGTGACCTCAATATTTCGCTTAGAGTTATAAAATTTTTTACAGGTATAGGCCTGTGGGTATGGATCAGGGACATGTTGAGAAATCCAAGATGGCGGCCATTTTGGCAGCCATCTTTCTTCATTTCTTGAACTGCCCATTGTGACCTCAATATTTCACTTAAGAGTTATGAAATTTGGTACAGGTATGGGGCTGTGGGTATCAGACGGGAACATGTTGAGAAATCCAAGATGGCAGCCACTTTGTGGCAGCCAATTTGGCAGCCATCTTTCTTCATTCTTGAACTGACCATTGTGACCTTAATATTTTACTTACAGTTATGACATTTGGTACAGGTATTGGCCTGTGGGTATGGATGAGTAACATGTTGAGAAATCCAAGATGGCGGCCATTTTGACAGCCATCTTTCCTTTTTTTTAGAAATCTGTTCAAACTGCATTGATTCTATACTAATAGTCTAGCATCTTCCAATCAACTATTTCTCCTATCTTCCAATATCAGTTGCTCAGTGGTTTAAGCAATGGCACCTTCAATTTCATTGCGCTAGGCCGGTTTTGAATCCGCGGATTCTTGTTCTTGATGTTTAATCCTATTTTCTGTCAGTTTACCTGTTCTAAAAACCTAGTGCAGCATCATTATTTGTGATACATGTATCTCGCAAAGTATTAGAATATTGTAATTTTCCTTTACTCAGTGACGCACATTGAAGTTGAACATTCTTTCATGCAAAATTTGGCCATGGTCAGGAAAGGGAGTGAGTTTGTGTTTTACATCCCATCAACACCAATTGGGCTATTTAGAGACTGCCATGGTCATGTGAAGTTTTACCACTTTTTATTAACATTTAATGCAACATGCTGTAATACATGATCGATAACTTTGCACACCAAAAATTCTAATACATTCCATGACTCAACAAAATAGAATGGGATAAAATTTATGACTGAATCTTAAAGCCTCATCCAAACCCCATAAAAATTCCAAATAATTATGTAATTTAAAAAAACTGTCACAATTTCGTAATATATTAGACAAGCTGCACTGGAGTTAAAAAATAAAAATATTTCTTGATGAATTTTTTCCCGGCTGTCTTGAAATTAATTTCTGGTGGATGGACTATTTAAATCTGCATTGTTTGATTTATAAATAATTGAGGGCGTCATTCCTTGAAAAAAATTTACTCTAATTGCTGTTTCTGTGAATTTTAAAGTAAATCCCCGACGAGACAAATACAAACACTCTCCATTAAAAGTAGTAATGTTATTCTTATTGTCTCTGTTAGAGTATATCTACTTCAGTCTCTTAGTTTTAGTGAATCTGTAATGATATTTTATGGCCTTGTTGCGATTGATGTGATGACTTAATGTTTATAATATTTCAGCTAAAATAGTGTGGCAGTGAACTATAAATTTTATTCTGCTAGCCAACGCCTCGGCCTCAGATTGTCAATGTCTCGGTCTTGGTTGGGTCGTTCATTCTGTGGGCTCGATCTCAGATTTTGTGGCCTTGACTACAACACTGCTGACCTGCAATCGCTTGTCATAGGATTTCTTCTTCACTAAATAGTATTAAAATTAGAATACAGAGAGTTACTGTTTTACATGACCCACTGCTATAGAGCTGGTTTCACTTAGGACATTTTACATTGTAATTGTTGTTGTTGATGATATATTTATCAGGGTTTCGGAGTCAAAGTTGTGGAGTTAGAGGTTTTCAGGCTAGGTCTGAATCAAACTTTGGTTTGTTAAGATAGAGTCAGAGTAAGAGTAGAAAATAGATGTTTTTGACTCCTGACTCTTAAAATTATTGAAAAATACACTTCTTTAATGCCGAAAATGTCAGTTGGAACCGGAGTCGAAATTCAGGAGAGCAAAGGAGTTGGGAGTCAAAGTCATTTTTCATGAAGGCAAAGAAGTTGTTTCACTTGCTGCCCAACTTGGAAGCCCTGATGTTTATATATATCACTACTAAAGTAATATTGATCCATTGATATGTAAATACATATCATCCAATTTGAATGAAAAATTTATCTGTATATTTTCAGGCCAAAAAGGAAGCAGCGATTTTGGAGGCAGTTCGTCAGTCTTGTACATGCAGGTCCTGAGACAAGTGGCTCCATTTCAACGATGATGACTTGCCAAGATTGTGATATTTTGATGGACTTCTTATATTCAATGAACAACTTCAATTTATGAATGAACTCTTTTTAAAAGTTACATTTGCACGGACAATTTGAACTGCACAAAATTACTGGAAGTTGAGTCTACCAGGCTTTTAAGTGGTGCTTTTCACTAATGATTGTAAACAAGAATCTGAGACAGAAGAGGATTTCATTATGTCACGTCCATCATATACGATATACAGAACGAAACTCTTTACATTGCTTGTGCAAAAATATCAGAATTTCGATAATTTGACAAAACATGAAAATTTTTTATACATAATGGGAAATCAAAATTTCAAAACTTTGAAAATTATAATGGAATATATATAAATACGAAACTTATAATTTTCAAAAAACATTTATGCAAGAAAACGATACATAACTTTCCGATGGGACAAACTAGATCAAAATTCTGATTCAATGTTTTATATGTATATATTAGGGACCGTTCAGAATTTATGACTGGGGGGGGTGGGAGTTTTGGCCGAAGGGGTACTAACTTTTCACATGTGTTTCAAGGGGGCGGTATTAATTTTTGACAACACTTTCAAGGGGGGGTAAGAAATTTTAACAAAGAAAAAATGTTAAAAATCACGCATAAACTCATTTTATTTGTTTTTTTACGCGCAAAAGTCCGCGAAATGACGTGAATCTGTACGCGTGGCCATGTATTTTATTAATGTATAACAGTATATATATGTGTGTATTGCTTTGTATGTCGAGGGGGGGTACTAAAAATATGCGTGAAACCTAAGGGTGGGGTACTGAAAATCCGCATGAAACTCAAGGGGGGGTATCAATTTTTGACGAGAAGTTCCAGCAAAATTCCCACTCCCCCCCCCAGTCATGAATTCTGAACGGTCCCTTACAATGTATTGACGTTTATATTTTTTTGCTGTATCATATTTTTTTATGTATTTTTTATCAAATTGCAATGGAATTTATATGTTCTCAAACAAAAAAAGATTTGAATTTGAATTTAGAACTTTAAATGTTGAATTGATGAAAATGGATTTGTGAATTTTTAAAACATAAAACTGTACCTGTTAAAACTTGCTGAGTTGCTCAAATTGGGGGACTATAGTGTTAAATAAATGTTAAAATGTTTATGTATATTTTTAAGAGTAAATAAATGTAAATGTAAGCAATATCCACTGTTTTACTTTCTAGATTTTAAAAAACGAACAGGAAACATGAAAGTTGCAGGAAGGTAGCTCGTTGTTTCCACATTTTTAGTCTGGTGAATCTATTTAATTTCAGTATAGATTATTAAGAATACTGTAACAATATTTTAAGGTTAATGTTTATTACTGGACTCTGGGTATCCAATCGCCAAGTCTTGTTTGAGTCCAGCTCTGGATGGGTCAGCTAGACTTTGAGCTGTGTTGGATGACACTTTCAATGATTCGTTGACTCACGCCATGTTCTCTTCTTGACCTAATTAGCATATCGAATCGCATAAATACAGGGTGTGAAGCCCAAATCATCCATCCAACTAGCACCTTATTTCTCTGACTTTATTTTGGGCCACCAACATGCTGAACATTGCCGACAAGCTATGAGGCAAATCCAGAAAACAGTGACTGGTAGGGGGGTACAGTGAACTACCGTATTTCCTCGAATAGAAGCCTGGTCTCAAATAGAAGCCTGTCTCGTTTAGAGGCCGGGTCAGAGGCCTACGGCAAATTAATAAACGCCGGTCTCAATTACACGCCGGGTCAGCAACTCTGTAATCCCCTAATTGACTGCCTTGCATGCTGCTCAGGTGTTTCCATGCAAGGTTTACTTGCGTGCGTGGCACCAACTATGCTTGAATACCCAGATGTTTATTGATTGCTGTGTTGTTTAAAACAATAAACGCCGGTCTCAAATAGACGCCTGTCTCGTATAAACGCCGGGGTAATTAGGCCCTATAAAACAATAAACGCCCGGGCTTCTAATCGAGGAAATACGGTACTAGGAAACGTGACTTTGTGCATCTCTGAGTTGCATAGATCCATCATGCCGATATGTGTAGCACGATGGCTTCCCTGACTTGTGTTTTCTTGGTGAAATTTGTAAATTTCATGTAAAAGCAGATCCTGCGACATCTCAAAAAAATTGTTTCCAAGAACTCCAAGGGCCCACTCTTGTTATCTGTTGGTTAAAAAGTCTTCAAGAGCCATACTAGGGTGGCTTGATATATATATTCTTGCTGCTGACAGGTCTGGTTCTTGATTTTGGTTGGAAAAAAATGTTCTTAGGACCAGAAATTAACCAGTGAATTTAAACTTTTAAATTTTTTTCATGAACTATTGCCTTAAAATAAAGTGGGGGGGGGGGGGTTTAAGAGCTTTTAAATAGTGAGGGAAAATAAAACAAATCAAGGTCTACCAGGGCTGTAGGCTGTGCCAGGGATGGAAGCAGGGGAGGGGGGGGCGGTATGCATCCCCCCACCAGATGAAATTATATCGATGCGTAATCACTCTGGGCTGTGCGTTATGCGAGCCAAACAACCCGATAGAACCCCACACCGGAAATTTTTGGATCGCCCCTGGGCTGAGTGGAATTTGTTAGTGATGCAGACCGGAACCACCTTTAAGAGGGTTTACAAAAGTGGTCCGGTCTTTGTCTGGTCCAGGGTGAGATGGTCCGATTTTGTCACTGGACAAGAGGCAGTCCATTGGCATTTTTAAAATTACAATAAAAATGAGGGTATGAATTTCATTTTTAGATATGCCAAAATTAATGCGATACTCTTCACGACTTGGGATAATCACTTGACCGGTCCAGACCTGCACTGGACTGGTCTGTTCTGGCACTGGACCAGTTTTTTGTAGGTGGACCAGTATTTTAGCGCCGACCAGTTCAAGGCAGGCTACAGTAGCCTGCTGTAGTTGCGAGCGTAAGCGAGCAGGCTACAACATTTCACTGGAGGTGCTGTATTTCACGGCCGCGCACACATGCATTTTTGAAGCAGCCAGCACAATTCTGCTGGGTTTTGTTGGGCGCGGACCTGACAGGCAGCAGCGCGGAATTAGGGGCAGCAGTTCTACTGACCTAGATCCCAATTCGATACCCAATTCGATGTGAATAATTTCGTCAGTCTGCAGCATCGCTAGCTGAGCTCGCCTGCTTTAAAGCTGACTGTGCTCAGTCAGAGTTCAAGGCGGTTTGGTCTGCATCACTATCTAGAATTCGTGGGGGGGGGGACAGGGGTAAAGGCCAATAGGTGTTCGAGCCCCGGGAAACTGCCAAAATTAAAAAAATATATCTCACTTTTTTTTTGGTGGGGGGGGGAGGCAGCTGTCCTGGGCCCCTTCAGGCTACGGCCCTATCAACATGATTTATGAAAAAAAAAACAGGATTAATTGTACAGGCCTATATCACTGCTCAAGTCATTTTTTGAGAAATTAAAAGAGCTTGCCGAAAAACGCCCTACAAAATTTTCCGTCAAGTGTAGCAAGATGAAACTTTCTGAGATCGTTTGACTCGTCAATACGCATCTGAATTTTCAAACCAGAGCTCTCTAGCTTAATTAGAAGTGGTTAAAATAAGCAAAACATCGGTAGCTGCTGTTTAATACCAAAGAAGCATGACTGCAAGATGCTTGAAATTGAGAATGAGCGATAATATGGCATTTAGGCACAAAATATTCTGTGCCAAATTCACTCATTATTGCTCACGACAATGAGCGATAATATGGCATTTGGGCACAAAATATCCTTTGCCCACTTCACTCATTATCACTCAATAGGCTAAAAATAGCTAATATCCAACAGTTTGACCTTTGCCAATATCCACTATAGTTTAAGTTAATGATAATGAATGATATGGGCATATTCCCAAAGGACATGATCTTTGTCAAAATCCACTATAATTCGAGTGAGTGATAATGTGTGGTTTAGGCATGCGCCAAAAGCACCTATATTTTGCCAAAATGCCCCGCGGATATTTAGAGTATGCCAAAAGGCACTATAGTTTGCCAAAAGACCCAATAATTTGCCAAAAGACCCAATAATTTGCCAAAAGACCCTATATTTTGCCAAAAGGCAAAATAGACTTGCCCAATAGGCCTATTTGGCGCAATAGTGGATATTGGCTGCAACAGCTCTTAACTTCAATATCAATTTGTTACGCAGTTGCATGAGTATTTAAAATGATTCTCACGGTTACCAAATATACTACATTTATTTTTCTCCCCATTTGTCACGGATGTGCCAATTAAGTTTAATATTATACAGATCTTATATCACTTCGTTTTTTCAACTTTTTATCTAGCTTAATATGGCAGGTTGATGAACAGGCATAGGTTCTGTAACTTAGTGCATTTGTTTAGAATGTATTTGTATTTTTGACAACCTCTGTCCACAAATTGCATATAGCTGTGATATTTTTGAAATACCACCTACACGTCGACATCATTTTCCATCCCTCTGGTTATTATGTTGGGTACCAAAGGAAAGAAGGAAAGCATCAAGCAGGTCTCTGACAACACTTCCTTTGGCAATGTGTCAGAAGGGAACACACTTGTGCATGGCGTTTTCAGCTGCTATCCACTTGCTCAGTAAGAGCCAGTTAACAGTATCAGTTTGGTAACTTGTAATATTACATGATTGGCAAGTCTACTACAGCTGCTTTGACATACGCATTGTTTGATATATTTTCTCAATTGGTTGAACAAAATTTCCAGAACCTTTGCAAGAAGTAAATCATAATATTATACAGTTATCGCACAGCACCGAGTGCAATATCAGTTTTTATGGCACCAAGGTGACTAATATTGCACGAGGGCGCAGCCCGAGTGCAATATTAGTCACCGAGGTGCCATAAAAACTTATATTGCACGAGGTGATGTGCAATAACTGTTATATCATATGGGTTTATGGCCAATGCTAAGAAAAAGGGCTGGAATTCTGATGTCCGAGTTGTTATTGTGTTTTCTTTTGACTGCATGTTGAAAATTTATCTCGTCAAAAATCAATGTACTTTTTCACCCACAAAAAAATGTTTCTCACTTTTGGAATCCATAGATGATATATTTGGGGATGGGTCTTCTTTGAAAAAAAATCTCAAACTTTGTAGCAGACTTAAGACCACTAAACACAACAAAGTGACTGAAAAATGGGAGAAAAAACAATTTTTCGCCCACTTAATGCTTTATTCTGATTGTATAAATAAACTAAACAGTACAAAAACATGATATCTATAACTTAGCTATTTAATATACACATCTTTTGGCCACCACAATCGTTTTTCTATCTATTTCCAGTGCTGTGCAGTGACTTTTAAAACCAACAAACGATGTTGTTGCTGCTGCAAGACTCAATTTGTGTTTCTTTTGAACCACATATTTAAAATGTATCTCATTAGCAATGGATGGATATTTCACTCACAAAAAAAAAATTCACACTTTTGGACTCCAAAAATTATATACTTGATGATGGATTTAATTTTCGATTTTTTTGCAAAACTTTATAGCAGACTTTAGCCCTCTAAGCACAATAAAATCACCTAAAAATCGGCAAAAATGCCGTTTTTCGGCCACTAAATGCTTTATTGTGATAAAACCAATTATAGGAGCAGTACAAAAAATTGATATCCTAATAGCCCGTAAATAGACGCATCTTTTGCCGCAAAAACGAGCTTTCTAATTGCATCCGTTGCTGTACAGTGCACTTTTTACTAAAATCGGAAAACACAAGTTGTTTGCCATTCTGTAGCTGCAGCAGCACTGAAACGTTGTGCTTCCTCTCAGGTCCGTCCCATCTCTCCCATGTTAAAATGACCGTGCAATATAATGCGTGCAATATCGTGGAATATTGCACGGCTGTCAGCCAATGAGAAGCGAGTATTTCCGCTAGCCATATGATATTATATAAATATTTGATGGTGAGGAGTCCAATATAGAGTATAATTGGACGAAGAAAAGCTATATTGGACGAGGCGCTTGCGCCGAGTCCAATATAGTTTTTCTGAGTCCAATTATACTCTATATTGGATGACTTACCATCTAATATTTGTTATATTCTCCATAAATGAACCCACTTTTAAAGCAATAGGTTTAAACACTTTGACTGTGCTGGAAAGCCAGTTTGTGTTTCTTTTTGTTTAACTGCAGAATTCTCTTCAAAATGTATCTCATCCTATTTCAGCGATGGGTAGCCACAAAAATATAAAATTCACATATTCTGTTTCTGTATTCTATAACCAAGAAGCTTCTTTATATCTGATATTTTTTATTTCAATTTTATAGCACAATGTTTTTCTTTAAACATTGGCATTTACGAGAAAAATGGGTGAAAAAGTGCATTTTTTGTCACTCAATGTCATACCATGGTCCCATAACCCAGGCCCGTAGGCTAGGGGGGGTAAGGGGGTGATGGGTCACCCCCCCACCGGCCAAGGAGTTCCACCCGAGCTAAAAAATAAAAATGAAGAAACCTAGTTTGGCCCCGGTATTCAAAGTTTGGCCGCGATATTTGAAGTCTGGCTGCGGTATCCAAATAGGCCGTGATAGTGGAACTCTTTCTTTTTTCAGCTCTCTGGCGTCGCCGTGCACAAAAAACTTTTTCTGGAAACAAGCTGACATTTTGTACCATTGTCAATTCAGTGGAGCAGGCATTCCAGGCTCCAGAAAACTTAAAATCCTTTCAAAACACTACAAATTTGCATTGCCGAGTCTTAAATGTTTAGCGTGGGTTGCTGCCATATTCCAGTGCTGGTCAGGCTGTCACACTGTGAAATGGATCTCGGAAAAACCAGTCGGGCAGCGTTGTTGTAGACTGTGATGACATCTGACAGTTGCCAAATTTTCAGACTAAAATGGACCAAAATTGCCAAACATGAAAATACTGTGGCCTAGTGCCCAATTGTTTCGATCAGATAAGATCACTGCAGGGAGCACCTGTGAATTTCAGTGACCTTAAAATCCTGGGCCAAATTATGTTTACCAAATTCTGTTGGTTGCTGCCATGGGCATGATGATTTTCCAGCTCTTCGGTGTCCCTGCGCACCAAAAAAATTGTCTGGAACATTGGCACGTTGCCAATTTTCAATGGGGCCAAGTTTTCCAAGCTCTGAACACTTCTAAATCCGCAGCTATGCATCGTAAAACAAGCACAATTCATGAATTAGGTCCAGAAGTTGACTCAGTTTGGGCTTATCCAGTGTTGTCAGGCTGATTAAAGTGTGTTATGGACCCCAGAATACTCAGCTCCATCGATTCAGTATCGAGTCAGCAATGGTACCTGAAACATGGTGGCTTGTTTCCAAAAAAAGTTTTTAATGTGCGCTGGGACGTCAGAGAGCAGCAAAAAGGAGAGTTCCAGGGGCGTAGATCCTGGGGGGGGGGGGAGAGATGCATCCCCCCCAGGTTTAGCTTGGGGGGATGATCATGTGATTATGCCCCCTAGAATCTCAAATCATAACTACTACTGGGTGCTGAGAATTATTAGCTATTATTCGCTATAATTGTCTGTCTTTGCCATAATGCTAATGGGATGTTATGAAGAAAATACATGCTTCGGGTTGCCCAGAATTCACCTGCCGACAATCTAAAAATATTTTGGCCTCTACGCCCTCAGATGGCTCCCGAAATTCCCTGCGCATGAGTTCCGGCACATTGTTGCCAAAATAATCCCCCTCCAAAAATGACAAATCTAAGTCATTGCTATAAGGCCTTTTTGGCTAGTGCTTTGTAATACTCGCTGTTACTAAATAGAATAAGAGTATCGATTGACTGATCCATCGCATGTGGAAGTCCAACATTACAGTATTTTTGAATTGATGTTACAATTTCATTCTGCGTGGCATCATTTTTACCTTCAAAACTGCTCAAAACTTGTCTCAGACGATCTGAAAACCGTTGGCTACTGGGGCCCTACAACGGCCCCAAGACCCCCAGCCTTGAGTTTGGTCCGCTTTTGCCTCTGTCATCACCCCCCCAACCACAGAGCAGCCTACGGGCCTGTAACCTATGTAAGCAATGTTGCATTTGCTTAATGTTGTTGTCCTGATCAATACGCAACTTTTGACATCATTTGTGTTTTTCTGTGTCTTCCCATTGGCGTGCAATTAATTTTTTACTAAAATTGAAAAACACAAATGTTTTTCTTGCTGTTGCTGCAGCAGGGCACAGCAGAAGGTGTTTCCTCTCAGGTCCTCCCTCACGGACCTATAACATGGCATTAAAACTCCTCACTGCACAATATAACTTCTCACTGTCCAATATAACTTTTCACTGTCCAATATAACATTTTCTCTGCCTAATACAGCAACGATATTATCCAAGAATACTCGCTTGTGATTGGCTGACACAATCCGAGTGGAGAATATAAAATAATATGAGGATAATAATAATAATATATTAGTTACTTCTACAATGGTAATTCCAGTAAAATGCTCACTAACGCTTGGTGGGGTAATATATCCTAACTTGAATAGGATATATGTTTTCAGTCTCTTTTTGAAATTCTCCAGGGCTGTGGAGATTCTCACATTTTCAGGAAGGCTATTTAAAAGTGTTGGTGTAGGGCACGCTGTAACTTAATATGATTCTGCATTACAGGAACTTCAGGCAGCAGTTTATTGTTGCTCCGGAGATTTTGGTCAATTTTTTTATTTTAGTTTGCAGAGCTCCTTGATGAATTTTGGTGCTTGATTGTTCAGAGACATCCATACAATTTGGTTGTCATCAGTTTGAATAGGCAGTTAGTGCAACTCTTTCCTGTATTTTCTCACTTGAACTTGTCCATTTGGTCTTTCAATCGTTCGAACTGCTGAGTTTTGAGCCACTTGGAGTTTACTTATCACCTGCTTGAGAAAATCATTTAGAAGTCCATTTCAAAAGTCCAAGTGAAGCATGTCTAATGCAATTTTGTTCATCCTTCACCAATTGTTGTGTCCTAATTACCTATCAAGTACATAAATGGGTCAAACCAGCTGGTTTCATCAAATCGTTCTCATACCTTGCTTTCAAACACGGCGACCAAGAAAATGATGCTAAATGAAAGAGCATCAGGCACAGTTCCCAGAAATACAATCCTATACTAACAATAAATCGAGGGAAGGAAGTATCTGGGCCCAAATGTAGCACACTCAAAACTTCAGGCCAATAGTATTATTAATTCTGAAGATATAGCTCTCTAAAATGTCAATTCTATTTGATGTCACAAAAACGAGGGCGAAAAATTACAAAACATCAGCCACAAAGCGGAGCATCACTTCCGTTCGAACCACTAGGTGCCCGGCCAGGATGCAGAGGCCGCCTCGATGTTATCAACTTCTCTCGGTGCTGACCCCAATGTAATCCCGCTAAATGATGACTGTTTAAATGACTGTTTAATTGACTGTTTAGAAAATAATAGTCCATCAATTCACGAAGAAGAAAATGAAGATAATCCAGACAATGAAAACAGTATGAACTCTGACACACCCAGTGCTGAAGACACAGGTGTCGTTCAACCTGAAGAACCGTTAAATGAACTCAAGGACTTTCGTGCAAAAAATGCTAAAAAACTCCTACTTGGTGCTTTTAACATAAATAGTATTCGCTATAAATTCAATTGTGTAACTCATATTCTTGAGCTTTTAGACTGTTTAAGTATTTTAGAGAGTAAAATTGATGATTCATTTACAGACTCTCAGTTTAATGTAAAAGGTTTCAACTTGCATAGACAGGATTCCACTGCAACCAGTGGAGGAATTATTATGTGGATCAGAAATGATATTGCTAACTCTAGAAGATGTAATATTGAATTTAACAACACACATGTACAGTCCCTTTGTATTGAGTTAAATGTAAAAAATGAGAAATGGTTTATTGTATCTTTATATAGATTACCAAATGCCGATCTTAAAATGTTTGTAAATGATATTTCACTTATGTTTGACAAAATGCTCTCTGAAAGTAATATGATTATCGCAATGGGTGATATCAATGTCAATATGTTGCATTCTGACTGTAAATCTGCGTCCGTTAATGAGCTCATGAGTATCTATGATTTGGCTAACTTAGTCAAAACTGCCACATGCTTTAAAGGCGAATGTCCTAGCTTACTAGATGTTGCTCTTGTATCGAATCGCAACAGGTTCAGTGGTTGTTTAAACTTTAACTGCGGTTTAAGTGATTACCACAATTTAATTGTTATTAGTAGTAAGGTTCAAGTACCTAAAGTTAAGCCAAAAATTGTACATTATCGAAGTTATAAGAAATTCTGTGAAGATGATTACATAACTGATGTAAGTAGGATACCATTTCATGTTACCGAGTTATTTAATGATATTGATGACAAACTGTGGGCCTATAACAAATTGATTGCTGACGTAGTTGACCAGCACGCCCCCCTTAAGAAAAAATATGTCAAAAATAACTCTGCCCATATGAATAGTAAATTGAAAAAGGCAATGTATCAAAAACGTATGGCTCAAAATAGTTATTGGAGAAACAGAGGAGATAGTAAAAAATGGGAAAATTATAGGAAAGAGAGAAATGAATTTGTTAGGATAAATAGGGAATCTCGAGTAAATTATTTCAAAGATCGATGCAAAGAAGGTGTTAGCAGTAAAACATTTTGGCAGACTGTAAAACCATATTTATCCGGTAAGAATACTCAACAGTCGGGTATCATGTTGCGCGAAGGTAACACCATTATTACAGAATCACCAGACATTGCAAATATATTCAATGAATATTTCTCTACTGTTACTGATGATATTGGTATTAATGAAAACCTATGTGACCACACAATTTCTGATATCAAAGAAATGTATAAAGATCATGAAAGTGTCAAAATGATCAAACAAAGGAATGTTCAAAATAATTTCAGTATGGCTCATGTAACTACTAAGGATATGAGTAAAATGCTTAGTACTATTGATTGTAAGAAATCCATTGGTTATGATAAGCTTCCTCCAAAAATTCTCAAAATTGCTGCAAATGAGTTTGCTCCATCACTCAGCTCTCTGGTTAATGATATAATTGACTCCTGCCATTTTCCGAATGGACTTAAACTGGCTGAAATTTCTCCCATTTTCAAGAAACAAGATTGCCTAGATAAAACAAAGTATAGACCCGTAAGCATTTTAACTAGTATTTCAAAGATTTTTGAAAAAGTCATTGATCAACAATTTAGTACTCATTTCTATAAACATGTTGCAGGAAACTTATCTGCTTACAGAAGGTGCCATAGCACGCAGAGTGTATTGATTAAAGTTATTGAAGATGTTAAATCTGCATTAGATAAAGGTGAATATGTAGGGTGGCTTTTGATGGATCTCACAAAAGCATTCGATGTTATTCCTCATGGCTTAATAATAGCAAAAATGTATGCTTATGGTTACAGCGATGACATTATTAAATTGTTCTACAGCTATTTAACTGAAAGAAAACAAAGAGTAAAAGTAGATAATGCAAGAAGTAAATGGAAAGTTATTACTAAAGGTGTCCCCCAGGGTTCAATACTTGGCCCCATTTTGTTTAACGTCTTTATAAATGACATATTTTATACCATGAATGACTATTGTTTGTACAACTACGCTGATGACAACACTGTATCCTGTTTTGCTAACTCTGCAAGTGAACTTAAAAATAGCTTAGAACTGTGTGGTAATATTTTAACTGACTGGTTCACAATAAATGGAATGAAGGCGAATCCTGAAAAATATCAGGCGATTGTATTTGGAAACAAAGTTGATAAACCTACCTCATTATGTATTAAAGGTAACCTTGTTGATTGTCAAACTACTGTAAAGCTGTTAGGCATTAATATTGATAAAGTTATGTCATTTAATGAACATCTCCGTGTAATATGTAAAAGGGCTGGAAGGCAGATTAATGCGATGATGCGCCTTACAAATGTATTAGACACTGACGTTAAAGAATCTATTTACAAGGCATTTATTCAAAGTAATTTTAATTATTGTCCTGTTGTATGGATTATTAGTAACATCAAAAATATTGCTAAATTAGAAAAGATTCAATACAGAGCTTTAAAATTTGTACACAACGATTTTAATGAAACTTATGAAAATTTACTTAAGAAAAGCAAGACGTTGTCCGTTTCTGTTTACATGATGCATTGTATTGCTGTCGAAGTATTTAAATGTTTAAATGACATAGCTCCAGTGTATCTTAGAGATATGTTTCTGAGACATGAAAGTAACTATAGTTCAAGACGTGGAAACAAAGTTGTTCAAAGCAGGTTTAATACTTACAAATATGGATATTATACTTTTAAATATTTAGGTGCAAAATTGTGGAACTGTATGCCAAATGAAATTAAAAGCTCTATTTCTGTTAAAGATTTTAAGGAAAAACTGAAAAAATGGGACGATTGTTCATGTCTGTGTAAAGTGGACACTCAACTGATAATTGAATGAAAGCTTGTATATACTATGGTAAATATTGAAAGGAAATAGTCTGAATGAATCACCGGTTGGTCTTTTAGTTTGTTGTTTTTATTTATTTTTACTGTCATGTAATAGCTTTCAGCTAATGTTCTCTTTTATTTGTAAATCATGACGCTAAATAAATTTTATTGTTATTGTTATTGTTATTGTTATTGTTACCCTCATTTTTATTTTTTGCAGCAAAAACGATTAAAGATAGAAACCTGAAATTTTGAACACATCCTACTAAGTATATTACCTTGATTTGCGATTTTATAGAGATATCTGAAGGGGTCAGGTGGGAAGATTTTCGGAAATTTGATGAAACGGCATGGTTTGACCCAAATGCAGTCCTGACATAAAGCCCCAGTCATCCATCTATCCTGTGAGATGAGTAAGACATTCATTGTGAATCTTTCAATATTTTTTTAACTTTACAAACCCGCATCTTGCAGTTCAAGCTATTGTGTCATTATACCTTTATGGACCTGAAGGAAACAAATTTTGGCATATGGAGTGAAAAGCATTTAGGATGATTAGCATCTGAGGCACACAAAAAAGAACAACTTAATAAGACCAGCTGTGAAAGTGTTCATGACTCTATACTTGTCAGCAAGTAAAGTTTGATGGCGAATTTGGCAAAACAACTGTTACCACCAATATCCACTATTGTGCCCAATAGGCCTATTGGGCATGGATATTAGGCCTTTGGGCAAAATATAGGGTCTTTTGGCAGACTATAGGGCCTTTGGGCATTACGACTCCTTTTGGCATGACTTTCCCAAAGTCATCGCATCCTTCAAAATATCCGCGAGGTCTTTGGGCAAAATATATGTCCTTTGGGCGCATGCCTAAATCACTCATTATCGCTCACTCCCGACTAGAGTGGATTTTGGCAAAGATCTTATACTTTGGATACATGCCCAAGTCACTCGCAATAACTCTTTTATGCTATAGTGGATTTTAACAAATATCCAACTTTGGATAATAGTGAACTGACCAATGAGAATACGCCCTAATATCTTGACCAATGAAAATCCACCTTAATATCCACAGTAGGGGGCACTGCAGTTAATAGTTTGTCCAATTAGAATGCTACCTAATATCCTGTCCAATGAGAATCTGGCCAAATATCTTAGCCTGTGACAGTCAAGCCTAATATCCGAAGAGACATGATTGGCCAGTGGATATTAAGCTGCATTCTCATTGGACACACTGAGATTTCAATGAGATTCCAATCTAATATCCAACAGCCAATGAAAATTGAGCCTTATATCAAATAGGCTAATAGTCAAATAGGTTCTTTGGCCAAAGTCAAAAGACTAAGCCAAAATCCATGACAGTCATTTATGGATATTTGTGAGTGATTATAGATGCTTTGGCCATACACAGCATGCTTTGATAGCATGGAAACATTTTGAAATCTAAAGCTCCTTTTCATACTAAGGCATGGCACAGCAACATTTCAGACCTTCTTAAACACAAACAAGATACATTTTGTCACTATTAAAGAGAATTATTTCTCCTTTTTGTTTTGTACGCTTAAAAACATGCAGTGTCCTTAATAGAAACAGAAAAAAGTCAAACAAATTACATTAAAAGCTGAAAATTGCTATTATAGGCAGACATTTGCTTGCCCATGCAATATCAGTCCCAATAAAGATTATTCGTTCCAAGCAGAAAGTTTTATTACAAAAAAAGTAGTATTCACCAAATGCTATCTGTAGGTGAGATGGAATGATCAACAACTACATGACCAGATTTTGTGCTTGCTGGATCTGCAAATAAGACCATTTCATCATTTGAATTCCAGCCATACACATGCACATCCGGGTCAGTTCAGACTGAGTGTCTGAAAATATTTGAGCT
This sequence comes from Platynereis dumerilii, assembly GCA_026936325.1. NCBI lineage: Eukaryota > Metazoa > Annelida > Polychaeta > Phyllodocida > Nereididae > Platynereis > Platynereis dumerilii. The sequence goes on along the minus strand of JAPTHN010000026.1, from coordinate 5,705,267 downwards.
TTGCTTATTCCTCACATTTTAGATCAATCAAATATGGCATGTAATTAATTGTCAGCCAAAAATATTGTCTGCATGACAAACATGATCCCTTTCAATAACCATTGATCTGGCTTTGTGATGTGATCAAATTGCCTTCAATCATGAAACATTTGTGTGTCGTGGAATAAAAGTATCTTTGTAGTTCTGTTTCCGGTAATGTAATGCGCCTTGACATTCTAATTGATTTAAATCCTTTCTTGAAATTCACAATATTATGTTTCGGGGAAACATATTAATTAAACTAACTGCATTAAAACAACTTAAGAGCTTGAGTAATTATCTATGGGTATGATCGCATTCAAGAATGACACGTTTATCATACATCCCTGTGTGATGGGTTGGAAAATGATTTGCTCATGCTTTATAACAACACACAAAATAGAAAAAAAAACTAGCATTCACTCTGGTGAAGGCACCAGATGCATCACGTTCAATCAGCCTTCTTTCTAAGTAAGAGGCAAAAGCACTTGCTCCAAAAGCCTGGAAAATAGGCACAACAAAAGTATTCAATTACCTAAGAGAATAAATTATGTTGAGGGCACAGTTATAAAATCTTGAAATGGTAGGCAGACTCATTTAAGATTAATTGTGTAAAGTGCAGCTCTACGCTACTTTTATAATGAAACTGAGAAGATGTTGATTTGGGGGAAAGTGATTTTTCTATGGACACCTCCATTATCCCAACTCAGATGAGAATAGATTTACTGCAGACACACACAAGAGACACACACAAGAGACACACACAAGAGACAAACACAAAAGACACACATAAGAGACCCTGTTCAAACGCAACACTTTCCATCATCAAATGCCCAGCAGCCGTGTAACAAGGAGTTGCACTTCAGGGACACTTTCAAAATTTGCATCCCAACTACCACCTGATCTCGGACATATTTTGATCATCACTTTTGAAGTTCTAGACATTCTTAAAGACATAAAATGGCATAAGATAATATGCGGCAAGCATATATAGATTCATATTCTCGTACATTTACGATTCCGTAGGTGAAAATCTCCAAGCTCAGTTTTGCACATGTTGGACAAAGTCATGAGGCACGTTGGGAATAGATCTGATACATTATGAGATAAATTGGCATCATCTATCTTCCGTACATGGGAAAACATTTGCTGTGATATAGAAAGCGTCACTTGATCTCCATTATGGAAAATACCGGGCTTACTATAACAAAAATGAATTTCTGAAGCAGATTTTCCTGAAGCTGCTCTAATGATGACGTCTTGACAGCGCTGAGTTTCTTAAAATGTATGTAACTTTTGGAAATGTTGTTACTTACAGAATAAGTTCTTATCTAACTAAAGTGCTGAAAGTGTAAATTATTCATGAAAAGAGATTGATGTAATATGTTACTTACTTACAGCGTACATATTGTCTATAATAACTTGTTAAATTACCTCGTAAACTTGCCAAAAATAACACTTTTTTACCTGTAGTATCTGTAGGAAGTGACTGGCACATTCAAGACTTAAATTTTACAGATGAATCAAGAGTTAATATTTATGCTGTCTCACAAAAATCTGCAGACTGATATTATATTTTACATGGATAGAATGTACATTGTACAACCTCTGTTCCTTATATGGAAATAATTCAAGAAAAGTATGCGCTTATTCTCATTTTCAAAAGAAGATACATATGGATTTTTCCTGAATGAGAGAATGGTATGATTATGATGATATTTTATTGCCACAAATTTCAAAATCCATATCATGCGCCTTCTGATTACGCATTAACAATAACTGATTGAATTATATTATAAATAATTTGATAAAATTCTTAAACGAAAGAATCCACATATCATACAAATATATTCTGAGAATTCCATATTAATGAAGCAATTTTCAGATTTCCCTCACAAAATTTTACCTTCCTGCTCCATACCTCCATCACTGTCTGTAAATGTTAGGAGGTCATTTGCCAGGCATGCTTTAGTATACAATCATGCATTGTCCATTTTTGCATGAAAGTTATTGCATGCAAGCTCTGGTTCTATTCTGTTGTTTCACAAACTTTCTGCGGACTGAGGCAAGAGCCTCATTCTAAAAAATAGTTCATCCTTTAAAAGCATGGTCTGATTACTCTCTATAAATATAATCTTGACAAACGGGACACAACCCCAGGTGTGTGATAAAAGTCATAGGTATATGAAAAGATGTACACTAGGGGTGTACCGAAGCTGGAGTCGGGATTCGGTTCGGCCGAATAATTGACCCCCAGGCTCGGTTCGGTTAATAGGCCATGATGGGGGGCCGACTCCAGGTTCGGCCCTACCTTGCCCAGAAATTAGTTGTATGCATCACTTACTGCTAATGTGATGAATGCAAAATTTCCGGTCAAAATCGGTCAAACCCTTATCCAGCTGGGCATTGAAAAGTGCATCAATTTTATCCTACACTCAATTTCCAGGCATTTGAAAACAAAGCGATGTCATAAAATCGATGCATTTCTTCAGACGTTGGGAATAGATCTGATACATTATGAGATAAATTGGCATCATCTATCTTCCGTACATGGGAAAACATTTGCTGTGATATAGAAAGCGTCACTTGATCTCCATTATGGAAAATACCGGGCTTACTATAACAAAAATGAATTTCTGAAGCAGATTTTCCTGAAGCTGCTCTAATGATGACGTCTTGACAGCGCTGAGTTTCTTAAAATGTATGTAACTTTTGGAAATGTTGTTACTTACAGAATAAGTTCTTATCTAACTAAAGTGCTGAAAGTGTAAATTATTCATGAAAAGAGATTGATGTAATATGTTACTTACTTACAGCGTACATATTGTCTATAATAACTTGTTAAATTACCTCGTAAACTTGCCAAAAATAACACTTTTTTACCTGTAGTATCTGTAGGAAGTGACTGGCACATTCAAGACTTAAATTTTGCAGATGAATCAAGAGTTAATATTTATGCTGTCTCACAAAAATCTGCAGACTGATATTATATTTTACATGGATAGAATGTACATTGTACAACCTCTGTTCCTTATATGGAAATAATTCAAGAAAAGTATGCGCTTATTCTCATTTTCAAAAGAAGATACATATGGATTTTTCCTGAATGAGAGAATGGTATGATTATGATGATATTTTATTGCCACAAATTTCAAAATCCATATCATGCGCCTTCTGATTACGCATTAACAATAACTGATTGAATTATATTATAAATAATTTGATAAAATTCTTAAACGAAAGAATCCACATATCATACAAATATATTCTGAGAATTCCATATTAATGAAGCAATTTTCAGATTTCCCTCACAAAATTTTACCTTCCTGCTCCATACCTCCATCACTGTCTGTAAATGTTAGGAGGTCATTTGCCAGGCATGCTTTAGTATACAATCATGCATTGTCCATTTTTGCATGAAAGTTATTGCATGCAAGCTCTGGTTCTATTCTGTTGTTTCACAAACTTTCTGCGGACTGAGGCAAGAGCCTCATTCTAAAAAATAGTTCATCCTTTAAAAGCATGGTCTGATTACTCTCTATAAATATAATCTTGACAAACGGGACACAACCCCAGGTGTGTGATAAAAGTCATAGGTATATGAAAAGATGTACACTAGGGGTGTACCGCAGCTGGAGTCGGGATTCGGTTCGGCCGAATAATTGACCCCCAGGCTCGGTTCGGTTAATAGGCCATGATGGGGGGCCGACTCCAGGTTCGGCCCTACCTTGCCCAGAAATTAGTTGTATGCATCACTTACTGCTAATGTGATGAATGCAAAATTTCCGGTCAAAATCGGTCAAACCCTTATCCAGCTGGGCATTGAAAAGTGCATCAATTTTATCCTACACTCAATTTCCAAGCATTTGAAAACAAAGCGATGTCATAAAATCGATGCATTTCTTCAGACGTTGGGAATAGATCTGATACATTATGAGATAAATTGGCATCATCTATCTTCCGTACATGGGAAAACATTTGCTGTGATATAGAAAGCGTCACTTGATCTCCATTATGGAAAATACCGGGCTTACTATAACAAAAATGAATTTCTGAAGCAGATTTTCCTGAAGCTGCTCTAATGATGACGTCTTGACAGCGCTGAGTTTCTTAAAATGTATGTAACTTTTGGAAATGTTGTTACTTACAGAATAAGTTCTTATCTAACTAAAGTGCTGAAAGTGTAAATTATTCATGAAAAGAGATTGATGTAATATGTTACTTACTTACAGCGTACATATTGTCTATAATAACTTGTTAAATTACCTCGTAAACTTGCCAAAAATAACACTTTTTTACCTGTAGTATCTGTAGGAAGTGACTGGCACATTCAAGACTTAAATTTTACACATGAATCAAGAGTTAATATTTATGCTGTCTCACAAAAATCTGCAGACTGATATTATATTTTACATGGATAGAATGTACATTGTACAACCTCTGTTCCTTATATGGAAATAATTCAAGAAAAGTATGCGCTTATTCTCATTTTCAAAAGAAGATACATATGGATTTTTCCTGAGTGAGAGAATGGTATGATTATGATGATATTTTATTGCCACAAATTTCAAAATCCATATCATGCGCCTTCTGATTACGCATTAACAATAACTGATTGAATTATATTATAAATAATTTGATAAAATTCTTAAACGAAAGAATCCACATATCATACAAATATATTCTGAGAATTCCATATTAATGAAGCAATTTTCAGATTTCCCTCACAAAATTTTACCTTCCTGCTCCATACCTCCATCACTGTCTGTAAATGTTAGGAGGTCATTTGCCAGGCATGCTTTAGTATACAATCATGCATTGTCCATTTTTGCATGAAAGTTATTGCATGCAAGCTCTGGTTCTATTCTGTTGTTTCACAAACTTTCTGCGGACTGAGGCAAGAGCCTCATTCTTGGAATACAAAATCTGAGCTGGGGATTGAGCGCAAGTCACAGCACATGCAAAAACATGTGACCACATTGATTACATCATCATTTTACATCTAGGTTGATGTAACTTCATATCACGTGTTCATCACGAAACATTGTCTGCACATAGGTTGACGGAATGAAACCGACATAAAAGAAACTTTTGCCAGCTCAGTGAGATATGAAGAGAATTGTAAGCATTGATAACGCAAGTTCATTTATTGTAAGGTTTGTTTTATCAAAAGTACATTGAATGGTTTTGGTGAAGAGCATTGTTCAAACCATTACATTTGTCCTAGAAAATTTTACATAATATTTTATTGCTGCATTACATGTACATGTACACCACATTTTATTGCAACACAATTCTGATACACTTTTGCCCAAAATAAGCAGACAAGCCCTGTTTAATATATCCCTAGAATCCAGATGTTGTTGGCAGTCATCAGTTTAGTTTTTTGTTTCATGTCATGTATTTGTGAGCATTAATTTTGTCACGCCCATATTCATGCATTGCTGCCCAGGATTCCAAGATGCCTAAATAACTTACCAATTAGAAAAGTTACAAACTTTTGCCAGGGGTTGGGCTTTTACCGAAGCTTTCATATCGTAATGATCCATTAGTCTTCCAGCTCTATAAGATACCAGTTAACTAAAAAATAGTTCATCCTTTAAAAGCATGGTCTGATTACTCTCTATAAATATAATCTTGACAAACGGGACACAACCCCAGGTGTGTGATAAAAGTCATAGGTATATGAAAAGATGTACACTAGGGGTGTACCGAAGCTGGAGTCGGGATTCGGTTCGGCCGAATAATTGACCCCCAGGCTCGGTTCGGTTAATAGGCCATGATGGGGGGCCGACTCCAGGTTCGGCCCTACCTTGCCCAGAAATTAGTTGTATGCATCACTTACTGCTAATGTGATGAATGCAAAATTTCCGGTCAAAAACGGTCAAACCCTTATCCAGCTGGGCATTGAAAAGTGCATCAATTTTATCCTACACTCAATTTCCAAGCATTTGAAAACAAAGCGATGTCATAAAATCGATGCATTTCTTCAGACAGAAGCTAGCGCGAATGTGTGGGAAGTTTGCTCAGTTTATGCAGAATGTGAATCTGTTATTTTGGTTGTGACAAGGTCATTCTTTGGAACACACCATGATGTTTGCAAATGTTTCAGTAGCATAAATAAATATTCCAACTTTTGCATTACAGTCACATCTATAAGATCATATCAATGAGGATGTTCCCCTACCTTTAGAAAAGTAATGAATTTTGTTTGATTATTAGCCATGTTACTGTATGTTATAGATGGCGCCACATGTACCACTGTGGAAGTGTTGATTCCTTTGAGGACCTTGGCACAGGGAAGCCTAAATTCTCCAAGCTTCATTTTTAACATGAGCGAAACCTTTTTAAATATCATTCATGAATATTCGTATTTCTCTAATTCTATACAATCATTATCATGAGCCTTTTACACAAGATATAGATAGATAGATCGAATGGTAACTGGTTAATCTGTTAGAAGCTTACAGATTTAGTAACTATTAGCTAAGTTAACATCTCAATTATAAAGTAAGTTATTTATAAAGTCCGTTAATTTTAGTTTAAAAAGTTGTAAAAAAGACACACTTTTGCAAGAAAAAGAATTAGTAGACAAAAGATAGCTAAATAGTGAAACCCAGACAGACATTGTCTGAGTTTTTAAGTCTGGAAATTTAACCTGTGCTCTTTTTGAGACCATATCAGACAGTCATTGCCTGTAGATCACACTGTTTGTTTTAAATTTTGACCATCAAACATACATTGTATCTGAAGGATGCACATCTTTGTAGCAATGTGAATTCTGATGGTCCACACAATGATTAAACCAAATGATGGCTTTAACATTTCCTGCTGGCAGTAAATCTAAGCAATATATATAAAAACCTCAAGCTTGCACAATGATTGGTAAAATATGATGAGAATGTTGTTCTATTAACCTGGAGCTTTCCATCAGAAACGGTGCTCTCTTGACAACAAGGCGGGAGTTCACCTCTGACTCACTTCTTTTCCAATCACCTGTGTTTCATGCATAGAGTAAAAATAACAAACTTTTCCAAACTCACAATGATGTAACCTAAAAAGTTCTTTCAGTGACATAAAAAAAACCATCCAATGATTATAATTCAACAAATTGTAACAAGGCAGCAAAAGGCAACACTGAGATATGTAGCTGGTCTTTCACTTAATAACTGATACATTCAGAAGAGAACTGGGTAAGTATTTTTGAAACATCCAAGGCTTCAACTTTATTGATGCCTGTCCTCCATATTTTAAACCACAAAGCATAATAAAGTAAGGGAATTAACTCAGACAAATCATTGGAAATGAGTCTACCTGCAGTCATGATGCTTACACCACATCAGTTGAATGTAAAGAGGAACATTCAGAACAGCAAGCACTTCCAAATGCAGCTGCTTTCGGTAGTGGCCTTACTCTTCTTTGCTCCAATTGGAGTTCTAATGTGGCTGACCTTTGGATCCCACCTTGCATGGTCTGGCAGACATGCAGCTTTGACGTAAGCTTAGCAATGAAACAAAAATACACTGCATCAGTCTTGCCACCACAAAATGAGGAAATCTCTCAATGTCAATGACCTCAGTATCAGATCCGAACCTTTTTCCCCTGAATGTGATAAAAAAATTATCAACTCACCAATTTTGCTGTATAACATGTATTATAAGAAGGATACTCATCTAGGATAGTATATCATAGCATGGATCAATGCATAGATGGCCAATGAAACAGCTGAGCAAAAAAAAAGTCAGGATATACATATTATATGATGATATACCCCAGCACCAGACTACCACTCACTGCTGTTTGTCAGTAAACAGTTTCGGAAATGACTCAAGTTTTCCCTTGTTAATAGGAAATATTTATTTGGCCTCTGCAAATGACAAAGAAAACATTTGAGTGCCAAATAAACCATATAAATAGGAGAAAAGGCCAGAAAGACTGACTGAGGAATATTCATTTTTAGATATTTCACATTGACATGCATTGAATTGGAACACCTTTGAACCGATTTAAGTTCTGAAAATTAATTAAATGATACTGTATAAAAAGGACTCAGAATTCTCTTGAATGGCGTATTGTACTATCATGCAAATAGATGCAAACCTTTCAAACCACAATCAGTTTTGAGATCAGCTGTTTCAATATCCAATTACTTGATAGGAGGCATTTCTTGTGTCAGTAAAGCTAGTTAAATATTTCCTTACCCCTAGAATCTTATCAGATCCACCCTCAATGTACTTCACATAGAATTCTGAGCTTCTACATCTTTTGAATTATGAGTTTTAAATTTGTCTGATTTAAAGTATGCATTTGCTAGTTAACAGTTGTATTAGGTATTGCGCACAAACATATCATCGCTTCTTGTTCCAATCCTGCTTAATTTGCACAATTTCCTTTAGATTTAAGTTGTTGTTTGAAGTCTGCCAATTCAATGATATTGTTGTCATGCCATGTTATTGATAATAAAGTTTATCTCAACATATATTATATAGATGGTGGATGGTGAGGAGACCAATATTTAGTTTTATTGGCCGAAGCAGTAATATTGGTCGAGGCCGGAGGCCGAGACCAATATTACCTGCTGAGGCCAATAAAACTCAATATTGGTCGACTCAACATCCACTATTTGTTATATTCTGCACCAAAATTTTCTGACTAATACATGTTTGTAATTTGGCTGTTTCCATTTTAAATTCTTAAACCGTTGTCAATAAAAACCTGTTTAATTTTGACATTTATATAAATATTAACAAAATCTGATATACCTTTTTTTTCTTATCTGAAATATTTGTCTCACCAACTACTATTAATTCTGTCATGCATAATCTGTGCAAAAGGGAAACAAAATAGATTTGAGATTTGAAATCATTCAAAACAAGCAGAAATTGTCTATCTATCTATCTATCTATCTATCTATCTATCTATCTATCTATCTATCTTTCTATATTTCTATATTTGTATCTGTCTATCTATCTGGCTATCATAACTTTCTTTTCACTCTGAGTCGAAGAGATAGGCTTTATGACTGTCATGATTTTTGTTCTTTTAACTTTATTTTTTCTAGTGCCAAACAGATCTTTATCCCGGTCTTTTATTCCTTATAGTAAAACACGTTTTTAAATGAGTATTAAAATGACTCTTAAATAATTTTCATGATTTATTCTATTTATGTTTTAAAGATTATCTGTGTATTTTCAAATCGGTACAGGTCATCTTGCTTTAATTGTTCCCTGTTCAATTGGATTGATTTTCGTAAACTACAAGTAGTTTTACTTAGGAAGTGACAAAGTTTCAATTGGAATTTAATCAATTATTCTTGATAGCAATTAGCAACAGGTCACTGTGTGTGTCCTTCAATGACAATGGAGAATTTGATTGGAAAGAAGTTAATACAATCAAAGGCCACCTTAATAAACGGTTTAGTTCTGCAATAACACAAGTGCATCTGCACTGAGGACGCCAATATAGCTTTAAGGCGCCAATAACACTTTTCACACGCCAATATCGTTATTTATTGGCGTGGCACGTGATTGATATCACGTCATATGATTGGCTCACAAATTTTGGTGCAGAATATAAGAGGATATATCAGGTCTTACAACACGAATAACACAATTATTAATATAATGAGAAATATATGAGTTTTATGACTCATTATTTTCTTGATTGTTAGTAATCGCTAGATATCCGTAACTTCATTCATTATTCAACCCAGGGTTTTTTTTCAACACCCCAGGCGAAATTTTATAATGAACATCTTTTTTTTAACTCTGGCCTTGGGCCAGGAAAAAATGTAATAATCTTAGATTCACTAGACCTGTGTGACAGCGTGTGTCTTACCTGTTTTGCAAACTTCTGCTTTATTTTGTGTGGAACATTGCATGCTCAAGGAATTTCCGTCATGATATATCACATGTAACATTCGTGGAAGTTATGGAAGTTAAAGCCATGTTGAGAATTCACAGAACTGAAGAAAGTTATAGATTTTTCACAGTAGCAATACCAGACTTACCAATCCTAGATACAAATAAAAGAAATAGATTCAATGTATAAATGACTGATATTGTCAAAGGGGCTCTTATTGAGTAAATCGATAGCAACTAAGAATGCAACACACTGAATTTTGTACTCTTCCTGTATTTTTTTGGGCATCATTGACCAGATGTCAACCAACAACAGAGACATGAATGAACAGATGGCTTTGGCACTGCATAACCAAGTAATATATTTGTAGCTTCTGCGGCTGATGCTAGTTGATGGAAGCCTATGTGGATGAAATGGTCATTTTGTTGTAGGCATCACATATGCTCATACAATTTCATGACCAATGGTTCTCCAAATGGGCAGCTGGTGGGCAACAGTGAGACGAATGACCCTCATGGACTTAGCACATTGTCGCTATAAACAAGAAACAGTTATGAGCCTGAAACCACTAGACTACCGGAATAGTACGTCAAATCATCTTTAAAACAGGTCTAAAGTGGTTTCACCAATAACTACAAACATTTTGTTACATTTGAAAATGAAACAGAGTGTCTCGCAGTACCCTGCTCTCCCCAACTTGGAAACCAGCTCCTTACTATCGCATGATACAGCATTTAGGTTAAGAATAGAAGAATTGAACTGACATGCCTTAAAAAATTGCTTCATTCATTTTGAATTCTCAAAATATAATTTTGTAACATATTCGGCATTCTTTCAGTTAGATATTTGATATTTATTGAATTATTACAATTCAGTCAGACATTGTTAAACTGTAATTAGAAGGAAAATGACATACAATTCGAATGTAATACATGGTGTGAAGAAGCAGCTGTCTTGCACAATCCTACACACATAATATTTGAACTCTGTCCAGTTCACCTTTATCAAATTGTTTAAAGCAAATCTCGTGATTGCCTATATTAAGATATAAATAATCTTGCAGGAATATTCTTCTTAAGTATTATCACATCCGTTTAAAACCGACCAAAAGAATGTTAGAGCGATTTAAAAAAATTCATAAAAACAAAGTTACCCTTTGCATTGAGTTGCTTCTGACCGTGTACAGTGCCACCTGTAAGTAAGTGAAACGCATGACATTGTGCCATTGCATCAATGCTAAACATCCTCAGCCAAACTGCTAGTGGAGGCATGAATTCTCATCGGATGAAAGGGAAACAAAGTGGGTCATAAAGGCCAATGTGTGAGGCAAGTGGGATAAAAATAGCAGCCCATTTTCTTTGCTGTAGTATGTTAAAACATAGGGAAGGGTGGTTCACTTACTTATCAAAGACTTTGACCCATACCTAACTCCAACTACAGCAAAGAAAATTGGCTGCTATTTTTATCCCACGTGCCTCACATATTGGCCTTTATGACCCAAAATATTTTCCTCTCATCGGATGAGAACTCGTCCTTCCAGCAGCATTTTGGTTAAGGATGTTTAACATTGATGCAATGGTACAATATCATGCGTTTCACCTACTTACAGGCGGCACTGTATATTTTATTTTTAAAAGTTCATGTTAAAGCTTTCTTGTTTAGCATGTCACAGACAAAACTCTCACAATTTCTAATATTACTGTATTTCTAAACATATAAATTAACAAATAATACAATTAAACAATCGTATTTTAAAAACTCAATTGGATGTGTTATATCTAATTTTGCTTAATATTGAGATGTATATCACTTTTGCCAATGCCCAAAGAAACTTTAATTAAGGATCTTAGCTTCAATATTAATTTGTTTTGCATTTGAGAATTTAAAATTATTCTCACGATTTCCAAATATACCTCATTTATTTTTCTCTTCATTTTTTAAGAATGTGCCAATTAAGTTAAATTTTATGCAGAACCAACACAAATATCTTTTTCAGTTTTTTTAATCTGGCAGGTTCATAAACAGGCACAAGTCCTGTAACTCAAAGTATTTGTATAGAATGCATTTGTATTTTTGGCAACCTCTGTCAAGAAATTGTGTATATCTGTGATGCTTCTGAAGCACCACCTACATGTAGACTTTATCATATTCCATCCCTGTGGTTATTATGTTGTTTATCAGAGGAAAGAAGGAAACCATCAAGACAGATTTCTGACAACACGGGCGTTTGCAATCTGTCAACAGGGGACACATTTGTGTCTAGCAATCTCAGCTGCTACCCACTTGCTCAATAAGAGCCATTTTAACCATATGAGTTTTGTTTTTTGTACTTTCATATGATTGACAAGTCTGCTACAGCTGCTTTGACATATGCATTGGTTGGTAAAATTTCTCTGAATTTGATGAACATCAGAATTTTTTAGACCTTTGCAAGGAGTATACATGAATCATGATATAAATTAACTTGAAGATGGATGACTTGCTAAAAAAAAAAAGAATGGAAATGTGTGAAATGAGTATGAGTTAGCTCAGTTGGTAAGGCACTGCAAGCATCCGATGGCAAAATCTAGTGAGTCACAGTGTAAATTATGTGATTTACTAGGCTTTATCGTTGGACGTTAGACTAGGCTGGCAATCATTGGGTCCATAGTTAGATTTCTGCTCTGGCCACATTCATCACCTGGTCGAAGTTTAACAGGAATTTCATTCATCTTTCATCACATTGTTGTCTCCTCATCCTATCCTAATTAGTCTATCAAGTGCATAGATACAGGACATAAAGCCAGGCCATCCATCTAGCCTGTGAAATGAGTGAGATATTCAATGTGAATCTTCCAAGTTTTTTCATCTTTCCAAACCTGCACTTTGCAGCTCCAGCTATTGTGTCATCACACCTTATAGGTTCCGAAAGAAAAAATTGTTGGTAATATATAGTCCAAGGCATTTGTAATGATGAGCACCTGAGGCAAAAAAAGAAGAATTTAAAGCACTAGCTTTCTAGGCTTACAAAGGAGACACAACAAAAGTATTCAATTAACTACCAATATAATTATGTTGAGAGGCACAGTTATAAAATCTTGAATGGAGTAACTTGGTAAGGTATAGTTCTGTTCTACTTCTCTAATGAAACCGAGAGGTTGATTTTTTTGGGAAAGTGAATTTTCTATGGACACCTCCATTATCTCAACTCAAGAGAATAGCCTTTAGATTTACTGCAAACACACTCCAGGGACACACACAAGAGACACACACAAGAGACACAAGAAACACACACAAGAAACACACACAAGAAACACACACAAGAAACACACACAAGAGACACACACAAGAGACACACACAAGAGACACACACAAGAGACACACACAAGAGACACACACGAGAGACACACACAAGAAACCTTGTTCAAAAGCACAGCATTCCATCATCAAATGCCCAGCAGCCATGTAATTAGGATTTGCAATTCAAGGACACTTTCAAAATTTGCATCCCAACTGCCACCTGATCCAGGCCGTTTTTTGATCATCACTTGTGAAGTTCTAGACATTCATGAAGATGTAAAATGGCATACCATTATATGTGACAAGCATCATACTTATATGCATTCATATTCTCGTACATTTACGACACTGTAGACAAAAATCTCCAAGCTCAGTTAAAAATTGCACAGGTTGGATCAAGTAATGAGGTACGTTGGGAATAAATCTGATATTTTATCAGATAAATTGGCATCATCTATGTTCCATACATGGAAAGATATTTGCTGTGATATAGAAAGCGTCACTTAATCTCCATTATGGAAAATACCAGGCTTACTATATCAAAAATGAATTTCTGAAGCAGATTTTCCTGAAGCTGCTCTAATGATGACGTCTTGACACCGCTGAGTTTCCTAAAATGAATGTAACTTTTGGAAATGTTGTTACTTACGGAATAAGATTCTTATATGACGAAAGTGCTGTACTTACGTGTATTTTTCGATAAAAATAGATTGATGTGATATGTTGTTTACTTATAGAGTATATTGTCTAAAATATACTACCTCCGAAACTCTGCCACAATAACTCTTTTGAATTTTTACCTGTAGTATCTATTGGAAGTCACTGGCACATTCAGGACTTAAATTTTACAGATGAATCGAGAATTAATATTTATGCTGTCTCACAAAAATCTGCGAACTGATATCATATTTTACGTAGATAGAATGTACAACTTCTGTTGCTTGTATGGAAATAATTCAAGAAAAGTATGCGCTTATTCTCATTTTCAAAATAAGGTGCATATGAATTTTTTCCTGAATAATAATGGTATCATTATGATGATATTTTATTGCCACAAATTTCAAAATCCATATCATGTGCCTTCTGATTACGAATTAACAATGTCTGATTGAATTATATTATAAATAATTTGATAAAATTCTTAAACGAAAGAATCCACATATCATACAAATATATATTCTGAGAATTTCATATTAATGAAGCAATTTTCAGATTTCCCTCACACAATTTTACCTTTCTGCTCCATGCCTCCATCACTTGTCTGTAAATTAGTCCATGAGCTGAAATCCAAAAAGGGCCTTATTTTAGAAGTTGGCAGCATCGGCGACCGAACCAAGGTTGCAGGGTACCAAATTAAAGCTAAGAATGTCTAGTTTTAGAATCTAAATGTTGCTAAGTCCAAAAGTGGTTTGCTAACTCACCAGTACAGTATATGTGAGGCAATGTATAAAAACGTCAAAAATAATCGAAATAGGCATTATAAATTGAAAGTGGTGGTGTATGAATTCTACTTTGCATATAATAATTTATCATATACCATATGAAAGCTGAGATTATTATCTGTCATATGGTATGCATTGCATTTTTATATCTTGAATGGTTGAGGAGTAATGCCATTTCAAACAGCATTATTCTGTTAAGCGGAAAATTGGTGAATGGAACATGCTTCTTTTTAATTGAAATGCCATTGCTTTCCTAACTGTAACACATAGGTCATGTTTTTCAGATAAAGTGAACAGCAGACATCTTACTCTTTCATTTAAATGCACAACCAAGGTTCTAGCTTAAATATTAGTGAAGATATGGAAGCTAGAAAATGCATGTTTCAGCTCGCGAAATTCAAAAATTTAGCTTTTTTGAGGTAGTCAATCAGGTGGTTTGTGAAAAATTAGCCATTACACCCCCTTTCTTCCAGATATATCCACTAAAACATCTTGATAAGGGTTTTTGGGGATGTTGAATCCTTTTTCTATGCCTTCAAATCATTTAAAGGTCAAGATTATGTGAAATTATGCTCAATTTACCTTCTAGAACTTAATAAATGTGCCGCTTCTTCATTTAAATGTTATGGAAATTGGTCTGCATGTTTCTGTCAAGCATCTCACTTCAAGGGAATCCCTAGGTTGCCTAAATAGCTCATTCTAGTATTCTCAATATCATTAAGGATCCACAATAGTTTTGCCTGGAGACTGAATCCATTAAAATTCTCCCTGACATCATTACCTTTGAGGCAACTGTACACTTATATCTCTATAGTTATGGCACCATATGTAGCATAATGTGGGTTAGAAAGTCTCTTACCCACTGATGTACCCTTCACCAATCTCATCAATATCTAGTACCAAAGAATTTTAATGTGAATTATATGTACCAAATAGCAATAGAGTGTTTTTTATTTTGTCTACAAGCTGATGTTAGGATTCGCTGGGAGTCGCTTTTGAAATGAGCTGGGAAATCAAGGAATGGAAGGGTGCGAGATTCAGAACCAAAGGGCATGGAAGCATTACATGAGCATTTAGGAAAAAATCTGGGTTGTGCTGAACTACAACTTTTACTGTGGCTTTACAAATTTGTTGCTCATTATATATGGCAAATTAAGATTTGACAATATACTAAATTAATACTAATAAACTTTAATTTTCATGCCTTTAATATATGTAACACTTAATTACTCAGATCACTCCAATGCAATGGAATGCATGTTTTGTATTGGGTGTAATCATTATTTTGCAACAATTTTCATTATACTTTTCCATTAACCAGGGAGAGCATATAGCTCAAAGTATAGGCTAGGTTAGCTTTTTATTGTCATATGGACACTCTCTTTAAGTCCGAAGATACCTTGTCCTGACTTGCCTGGATTACTTCACTCGCGTGCTGAATTATTATTGGCAAATTAGTCAGGTTGGCACAGGGATACTCACTTACCAGGGGCCATATAAACTGTGCCTGTACAGTTAATTGCAATATGTTTCACCTATCTGTCTTATGAAAGACAAGCTTGAACCTCACCAATTAATGTGACACAGACTGTTAAACAGCATCTTAAAATTAATTTCAATAATGAATTACTTATTTTTAATCAGTATTCATATATATTATGTATATTTGCTGAGTTTGTTTGGAGATTTGTATATCTTCGTTGTCCGGCCACAGAGCAGCTCCAATTAGCAGAGGATATAGGAATATTGTCCAAGATTAATATGTCATAGCATCATGAACTCTTGCCAACGATGCATTACTTCTTCTTGAGATTTCAAATCTTAGTGAGAGTTATCCTGCCTTTTTTTTATGGGTATGAGATGAACATAGAAATTACTAGATACTGGACATAAGAACCTTGACCAAAATGATTCTGGAAACACTACCGGGTAATTGAGGTTTTTGAAAGTACTGTACTGGAATTTAACCCTGGTTGGAATTATAATGGGACCAATTCTAAAGTTGGATATAAGGTTGTGATGTCAAGCGGAACTTTATTGATGTAATAATTCAGAATGGTATCACTATGTCACATAAGTGAATGGCACAAAACCACTTCATGGATATTCTCCTTGAGCTTTATAAACAGGACCCAAAACAGGGTTATACAGATTTAAGTGTCTCCAGTCATCACTTTTGTGACCGCTGGAGACATCTGTTGGTGGTCAATATTTTGCCAATCTAGACAATCTATAAATCATTAATTTCTGTATTTTCCAGATGTGGTCAAATGTCATTTGAGGTTCTTTTCAAAGCTATTACAGATGTCTTTAATAGTCAAAATTCTTTGTATAATGGAGAGTCAATGTTACAGTCCTCGTCATATTTACGTGGAATCTCAAGTTCTTTTCTATGCTGTTGAACTGTGATGTCAGAGATGACTCTATTCTAGCACTGCAATATGTAAATTAACTGCAAGTTGTGATGTCATTTTGAACTGGGTCGATTCCCCAGCTCCTAGCCAATGAGATCCACCTGAACTGAGCATCATAGTTTCAACATGATGTCAGAGTCGGCACTTTATCAGGAGTAGTCCCTGCCACCACATCATCACAGCCTGATAGCCAGTGGCCTGACAGTAAACCAACCATCACAGTTCATTGGGATCACAAATGTAAATCTTCCTTCAATATATCAATGTTTGATCTATCACAGGCAATAACCAGTCTTATCCTAAAGGTAGCTTTGTGAGCATTCACAGTAGACAACCGTTGTAATCGATTAGTCTACTATAACTTGCTAATTTTTTAAAACTTTAAACTTTGATGGAACTTGCTATTTACAAACAAAAAGCTTTGACAATTTGTTTGTCGACACATGGGTTATGTGATGTATATTTGTTCTGGCAGTATATTTGTTCTGGCTATGATGTCGAACTTTCATGGGTTTTCCCAGACCCAATTTTCACTCTGATATTCAGTTGAAACTGTGAAGCTCAGTTCAGGAGGATTCATGTTGGCTAGAAGCCAGGGAATCTGACCTAGTATTACAATGACATCACAGCTTGTAGTTAATTTACATATATTGCAATGCTGGAATGGAGTCATCTCTGAAATCACAGTTCCACAGCAAAGAGAAGAACTTGAGATTCCACATTAATATGAGGATGACTGTAAGCTTTATTAGAAACTTTATAGACATCTCCAAATAATGAAAACCCACCAAACTCAGACAAATCACTGAAAATTATTATAACATGCAGACATCTGTGGAACCCAGAAAATTGTTATTTAGAATCAAGAAGAAAGTCTGTAGCACTGATGTATCTGTTGCCTGCAGACAATCCGGATATGCCAAAAAAATTAGCCTTTACATTAGATGTCTCGGTGAACCCTAAACAGAACACTTGTACACGTAGACGATTCAGATATCTAATAAAATGAGCCCTACAGATGTCTCAGAGGCCACAAATAGACCCTTTGCATGCTTTAGAGGCAACAAGAGGTATTAATGAACCCAGTATATATATGTGCCATTCAGTGACAGACATTGGGAACAACTTTGCCTCTGCCTGATTCTTTTCACCAAAAACTGCAATCAGGCCAAGACTTTTGACATCTTCAACTGCATGCAGTCTCTAGTCAAAACTTTTGTGGATTCTAAATGATGTTGTGAATACCAAATGAACTACTTAGAAAACCTAGGGGTTCCCTTGAAGTAAGATGTCCTTGACAGAAACATACAGACCAATTTCCATAACATTTAAATGAAGAAGCGGCACATTTATTAAGTTCTAGAAGGTAAATTGAGCATAATTTCACATAATCCTGACCTTTAAATGATTTGAAGGCATGGAAAAAGGATTCAGCATCCCCAAAAACCTTTATCAAGATGTTTTAGTGGATATATCTGGAAGAAAGGGGGTGTAATGGCTAATTTTTCACAAACCACCTGATAGACTACCACAAATATGCTAAATTTGTGAATTTCGCGAGCTGAAACATGCATTTTCTAGCTTCCATATCTTCACTAATATTTAAGCTAGAAGCTTGGTTGTGCATTTAAATGAAAGAGTAAGATGTCTGCTGTTCACTTTATCTGAAAAACATGACCTATGTGCTACAGTTAGGAAAGCAATGGCATTTCAATTAAAAAGAAGCATGTTCTGGTCACCCATTTTCCGCTTAACAGGATGATGCTGTTTGAAATGGCATTACTCCTGAACCGTTCAAGATACAAAGATGCAATGCATACCATATGACAGATAATAATCTCAGCTTTCATATGGCATATCACAATTTATTATAGGAAAAGTAGACTTCATACACCACCACTTTCAATTTTTAATGCCTATTTCGATTATTTTTGACGTTTTTATACATTGCCTCACATATACTGTACTGGTGAGTTAGCAAACCACTTTTGGACTTAGCAACATTTAGATTCTAAAACTAGACATTCTTAGCTTTAATTTGGTACCCTGCAACCTTGGTTCGGTTGCCGATGCTACGACTTTGAATTTTGGGCAACCCAGCTCATGGACTAAATGTTAGGAGGTCATTTGCCAGGCATGCTTTAGTATAAAATCATGCATTGTCCATTTTTGCATGAAAGTTATTGCATGCAATCTCTGGTTCTATTCTGTTGTTTCACAAATTTTCTGCAGGCTGAGGCAAAAGACTCATTCTTGGAATACAGAATCTGAGCTGGAGATTGAGTGCAAGTCACAGCACATGCAAGAACAAGTGACCACATTGATAACATCATCATTTTACATATAGGTTGATGTAACTTCATATCACATGTTCATCACGAAACATTGTCTGCACGTGGTTTGACGGAAATGAAACCGACATAAAAGAACCTTTTGCCAAGTCAGTGAGATATGAAGAGAGTTGTAAGCATTGATAGCACAAGTTAATTTATTGTACAGTTTGTTTTCTTAAAAGTACATTGAATGGTTTTGATAAAGAGCATTGTTCAAACCATTACATTTGTCCTAGAAAATTGTTCATAATATTTTATTGCTGAATTGCATGAACACCATATTTCAATAAGACACAATTCTAATAAATTTTTTGCCCCAAATAACCAGACAAGCCCCATTATATCCTTAGAATCTAGGTGCGGTTGGCAGTCGTCAGTTTAGGTGTTTGTTTCATATCATGTATAATTTTGTCACGCCCATATTCATGCATTGCTGCCCAGGATTCCAAGATGCCTAAACAACTTACCAATTAGAAAAGTTACAAACTTTTGCCAGGGGTTGGGCTTTTACCGAAGCTTTCATATCATAATGATCCATTAGTTTTCCAGCTGCATAAGATACCAGTTACCTGAAAAATAGCTCATCCTTTAAAAGCATGGT
The DNA here is from genome assembly GCA_026936325.1 of Platynereis dumerilii. Taxonomy (NCBI): domain Eukaryota; kingdom Metazoa; phylum Annelida; class Polychaeta; order Phyllodocida; family Nereididae; genus Platynereis; species Platynereis dumerilii. The sequence goes on along the minus strand of JAPTHN010000026.1, from coordinate 5,685,319 downwards.
CTGAACGCTGTATAAATATAATCTTGACAAAGGGGACCCAACCCCAGGTGTGTGATAAAAGTTAAAGGTATGTGAAACGGTGCACACCATATTAGAAAGTTATTGCCGGCAGAATACATCCTAAGTTTGTTTTAAATTTTACCATCAAATGTATCCGAAGGGCACACATCTATGTTGCAATGTGAATTCCGATGTAATGATTAAACCAAATGGATGGCATTAACATTTCCTGCTGGCAGTAAATCTAAGCAATATATATAAAAAACCTCAAGCTTGCACAATGATTGGTAAATGTTCTATTAACCTGGAGCTTTCCATCAGAAACAGTGTTCTCTTGACAACAAAGCGGGCGTTCACCTCTGACTTACTTCTTTTCCTATCACCTGTGTTTCATGCATAGAGTGAAAATAACAAACTTTTCCAAACTCACAATGATGTAACCTAAAAAGTTCTTTCGGTGACATAAAAAAAACCATCAAAAGATTATAATTCAACAAATTATAACAAGGCAGCAAAAGGCAACACTGAGATATATGTAGCTGGTCCTTGACTTAAAAACAAAGACTTCCAGAAGAGAACTTGGTAAGTATTTTTGAAACATGCGAGGCTTCAACTTAATTGATGCCTGTCCTCCATATTTTAGACCACAACCGTTGAACGCGTAATAAAGTAAGGGAATTAACTCAGACAAATCATTGGAAATGAGTCTACCTGTAGTCATGATGCTTACACCACATCAGTTGAATGTAAAGAGGAACATTCAGAACAGTAAGCACTTCCAAATGCAGCTGCTTTCGGTAGTGGCCTTACTCTTCTTTGCTCCAATTGGAGTTCTAATTTGGCTGACTTTTGGATCCCACCTTGCATGGTCTGGCAGACATGCAGCTTTGACGTAAGCTTAGCAATGAAACAAAAATGCACTGCATCAGTCTTGCCACCACAAAACGAGGAAATCTCTCAATGTCAGTGACCTCAGTATCAGATCATGACCTTTTTCACCTGAATGTGATAAAAAATTATCAACTCAGTGTGGTGACAATGATGCAGATAGAAAATGAAGTCAACAATTTTGCTATATAATGTGTATTATAAGAAGGATCCTCATCTAGGATAGCATATTCTTGCATTGATCAATGCATAGATGGCCAATGAAACAACTGAGCAAAACAAATGTCTGGATATACGTATTATATGATGATATACCCCAGCACCAGACTACCACTCACTGATGTTTGTCAGTAAACAGTTTCGGAAATGACTCAAGTTTTCCCTTGTTAATAGGAAATGTTTATTTGGCCTCTGCAAATGACAAAGAAAACACTTGAGTGCAAAATAAACCATATAAATAGGAGAAAAGGCCTGAAAGGCTGACTGAGGAATATTCATTTTTAGATATTTCACATTGACAAGCATTGAATTGGAACACCTTTGAACTGATTTAAGTTTTGAAAATTAATTAAATGATACTGTATAAAAAGGACTCAGAATTCCCTTTAATGGTGTATTGTACTATCATGCAAATAGATGCAAACCTTCCAAACCACAATCAGTTTTGAGATCAGCTGTTTCAATATCCAATTACTTGATAGGAGGAATTTCTTGTGTCAGTAAAGCTAGTTAAATATTTCCTTACCCCTAGAATCTTATCAGATCCACCCTCAATGTACTTCCCATAGAATTCTGAGCTTCTACATCTTTTGAATTATGAGTTTTAAATTTGTCTGATTTAAAGTATGCATTTGCTAGTTAACAGTTGTATTAGGTATTGCGCACAAAAATATCATCGCTTCTTGTTCCAATCCTGCTTAATTTGCACAATTTCCTTTAGATTTAAGTTGTTGTTTGAAGTCTGCACATTCAATGATATTGTTGTCATGCCATGTTATTGATAATAAGTTTATCTCAAGATATATAAGAGGATATATCAGGTCTTACAACACGAATAACACAATTATGAATATGATGAGAAATAGATGAGTTTTATGACTCATTATTTTCTTGATAGTTAATAATCGCTAGATGTCTGTAACTTCATTCATTATTCAACCAAGGTTTTTTTTTTCAACACCCCGGGCGAAATTCTATAATTAACGTCTTTTTTTTTTTACTGTAGCCTTGTGCTAGGAAAAAATTTAATAATCTTAGATCCAGTTGAGCTGTGTGACAGTGTGTGTCTTACCTGTTTTGCAAACTTCTACAGCTTTGTTTTGTGTGGAACATTGCATGCTCAAGGATCTTCCGTCATGATATATCACATGTAACAATTGTGGAAGTTCTGGAAGTTAAAGCCATATTAAGAATGCACATAACTGTAGTTATAGACATTTTAAACAAGCAATGCCAGACTAGCCAATCCTATACCTCTAGAAGTAAAAGAAAGGGATTCAATGTCTGGTCAATAATGCCCAACAAAATACAGGGAGAGTACAGCATTCGACTTCTGCAGCTGATGCTTGTTGATGGAAGCCTATGTGGATGAAATGGTCCTTTTGTTGTAGGCATCACATATGCTCATAAAATTTCATGGTCAATAGTTCTCCGAATGGGCAGCTGGTGGGAAACAGTGCCACAAATGACCGTCATGAACTCAGCACATTATCTCCAAGCATGCAACAGTTACTAGCCCATCGGAAGATTATGTCAAATCATCTTTAATGCAAGTCTAAAATGGTTTCACCAATAACCGCCAACATTTTGTTACACTTGAAAATGAAAAAAAAAGTCTCTCAGTGCCTTGCTCTCCCCAAAGACTTAGAAACCATCTCAGCACCTTCGCATGATACAGCATTTAGGTTAAGAATAGAAGAATTGAATTGACATGCCATAAACTTTTATTCATTTCGAATTCTCAGAATATAATTTTGTAACACATTTAGCTTCCTTTGGTAGAAATTTGATATTTGTTGAATTATTATAATTCAGTCAGACATTGTTAAATTGCAGTTAGAAGGAAAATGACATACAATTCGAACATGAAATTGTGAATATAATACATGGTGTGAAGCAGCTGTCTTGCATTATACTTGACATGTGATATTCCAACTCTGTCCAGTTCACCTTTATCAAATTATTTGAAGGAAATCTTTTGATTGCCTATAATCAATAATAAATAATCTGTCAGGAATATTTATCTTAAATATTATCACATCATTTAACAGACCAAATGAATGTCAGGATGATTTAAAACATTTCATAAACACAGTCACCTATTGTATTGAGTTTGTTCTGACTGTGCTTCTCATATTTAATTTTTATTTAATTTTGTGTGCCCATTTCACAGCTTTCTTGCTAATCAAGTCACAGATACAACTCTCACTATTTCTAATATTACTTTACTTCTAACAATATCAATCACAAACAATACAATCTAACAATCCAGCTTATTTCACAAACTATATTGAATTCATCGCTTATTATTGAGATATATATCACTTTCAACAAAGCCCACAGAAAATTTAATTAAGTTGGGTCTGAGCTTCAATATTTGCATGAGCATTTAAAATTATTGTTTGTCATGAATGTACCAATGAAGTCATATTTCTGAGCCTAAAGTCTTACCTATCTATGAATATAATTAAGCAAGTTTTAACCTTAAATAGTTCTTATACAATTATAATTTTCAGCATTTCATTTAGCTTAATCTGGCAGGTTCATGAACAGGTATAAGTCCTTAACTTAGTGCATTCGCGTAGTATGCATTTGCATTTTTGACAACCTCTGTCCATTAATTGTGTACATCTGTTACGTTTCTAAAGCACCACCTGCATGTAGACTTCTGTCAATTTCCATCCCTCCGGTTATTATGTTGGGCAACACAGGAAAGATGGAAACCATCAAGACAGATCTCTGACAAGACTGGCTGTGGCAATGACATTGTATCAGCAGAGAACACACTTGTATCAAGCTCAGTAGCAGCAATTTTAATAATATAGGTTTTGTTACTTGTGATATTAAGTAAAATTTTGGCAAGTGTGCTACAGCTGCTTTGACATTCACAAGGTTGATCAATACTTTCTCTGAATTGGTTGAACATCAGAATTTCCAAGACCTTTGAAAGGAGTATATCACAATAGGAAATACCTCTTCGATGCATGACTTGCTCATAAAAAAATAATATTGGAATTGTGTGAAATGAGTATGAATGTGTTTGGTAATGGCTGGGCTCTCAGTCGCTGGGACCATTGTTTGATTTCTGCTCAGGCTACAATGAATCAATGATCACCTACGTAGATGAACAGTGATTTCATTCATCCTTCACCACATTGTTGATTCCTCTTGCTGTCCTAATAATTTATCAAGTGCATAAATACAGGAAATAAGGCCCCAGTCATCCATTCAATTGTAAAATTTGTAAAACATTCACTGTCAATCTTTCAAAATCTTTTTATCTCTCCAACAATAATTTCTGCAGTTCCAGCTATTGTGCCATTATGCCTTTATGGTTCTGAAGGAAAACAAATGTTGGCACCTGAGGCAAAAAAGCAGAATTTAATAAGACAAGCAGTGAAAGTGTTCTGATTTCATGACTTATGCTATAATAAACCTGTCAGCAAGAAAAAAATCGGATGTCAAACTTGCAGATAAAACATGGGTTATTTGACTGGCAGCTGCTGAAATAGATTTATCAAAAAGTAGCATGTTTTGATAGCATAGAAGCATTTTGAAAACTGTAGTTCCTTTTGATACGGGTCAAGGTGTGGCACTGCAGCATTTTAGACTTTCATAAACACAACCAAGATTCAGGATTGTCACTGATACACAGCATTATTTTCCCTTTTTTCTTTATTTTGTGTGACTAGAAAAGTGTTTTTAATAACACAAATCAGAAATACCATGCCAAAAACGAGAAAATTTGCTTGCCCCATGAAAGTTTAAACTAGCAACATCAGCCCCAATAAAAATATTTGTTTCAAGCACCAAATACATCTGCGGGCAAGAGGGTATGACCAAAGACTATACATGGCCAAGAATTGTGCTTGCTCTATCTTCAAATAAAATGATAACCATTCATTCCAAGAATATCAGCCACAAGTTTGGTGCAAATGCTTTTAAAATTTTACAGAAACACAAATATTCATATTGGAGTTCTGCTTATTCCTCAAATTTTCCAAGCAATCCATTTAGTCCAGGAGCCAAGGAGAAAAAATGGACGGTTGGCTCAACCCGAGAGAGGGATGGACAATATATACATCGTTGGAATCACAAGATTCTGTAGATTATGGAACTTGGGGATGCAGTTAAGAAAAGTGGTGCAATTTTTCATAAATTGGTTACCATGGCAACCAAGTCATAATTTTTTTAAACTCATCATTACACTGGTAAAATGCAATTTTTAGGGATTTAGTCCATAGCTACACTTCATCAAGCCAACCTGGCATGTACTACCTAAATAAATAATTTTGATGGTCATGTGACCTTTTTGGTCACATGACCATACTGACCACCATTTGAGGTCAAACCTCGGAAATAAGCATTTTTTCAAGAGTTCTTGCAGTATTTTTTACCGCTGTAGCTACAATAATGCCAGTATGTGGACGAATTTAGTCTCATTGGAAAGCCCTTGTTATAAGCTTCAGTCTCAAATAAAATTTATATACATATCCATGGAAACTGGTTGCCATGGCAACAAAGTTCAAAATAACACAAATTTGACTTGAAAACTGGAAAATTCATTTTTAGGGATTTAGTCCTCAACCAGACTTCATTCAAACATCCAGACATGTACAACCATATTTAGCCATTTTATTGGTCATGTGATCTTCTGGGTCACATGACCAAGGTGACCACTAATCAAGGTCAAACCTGAGAAATTCACATTTTTAAAGATTTCATACAACATTTTCTACCACTGTAGCTACAACAATCATGCAATTTGTACACACGTGGTCTTCTTGGAAAGCCCATTTTGTAGGGTTTCATTGCACATATAATGTGTTTAAGTAACCATGGAAACTGGTTGCCTTGGAGACAAAGTTCGAAAGTACACTAATTTGACTTGAAACTTGAAAATTCATTTTTGGGGACTTATTCCACAGCCACACTTCATTCAACCATCCAGGCATGTATAACCATAATTAGGCGGGTTATTGGTCATGTGATGTTTTGGGTCACATGACCAAGGTGACCTCTATTCAAGGTCAAACCTAAGAAATTAAACCTTTTAAATGATTTCATACAACATTTCCCAACACTGTAGCTACAATAATTCCACAACATGTACAAATGTGGTCTTATTGGATAGCCCATTTTATAGGGTTTCATTGCACATGTAATGTGGATGTTACAGCCAAAAGGTCTACATGCCAAATTTGCAAATTGGGCCGCTTTTTGCATGCCAGACACTAAGATAGGTCTTTGTCACAATATCTACTCCCCTCATCATGATTTGCCAATATCCCTCACGAAATATCCAAAAAGTGCAACCATGCCACATTTTCTACTGAGCTTTTCCAAAAGTTCTAATGTGCTATGTTAGAAACTTTGTCATAGTATATTGACAGCCATCTCTCCTACATCAAATAGTGACCAAATAGTGTCTCATGGTTAGGAACTATTTTGACACTATTCGTTAGAACTTTGGGCTGCCATGCACTGCCATCGCTTCTGCGACAGCATCTATCCAGGGCCTCTGATGTTGAAGCCCCTTCTGCTGGATATTTTGGAACCAAAAATAGGACCCGGAGAATAATTGGCAGCTGCCAAAGCTCCATACGGTCTGCCAAAGCTCCATACGGTCAGCCAAAGCTTAAGATGGAATATCATCTGATGAAATAGGGTCTGATGAAATATCCAAATAGCATCTTTGGGGATATTTGATCTTTTCAAATATCCTCATAGTGCTATTTGGAATATCCAAAGTCTTTTGAAAAGCACTTTTGGATATTAGACACAATGGCAGAAGAGACATTGTCACAAGCAGTGGATCAGTATCAATGGAAACTGGTCCCCATGGAAACAATTAAAGCTAAAAAAAGTGTGACTTGAAACTGAAAAAATTATATTTAGGGACCTACTCCACAACCAGACTTCAAATAAACCAACTGAGCTTACACAACCACAATTGCATATTTTATTGGCCATGTGGCATTGTGACCACTATTCAAGGTAAAGCCATATGGAGATATGCATTTTTTGAAAATTTTATTCAACAACATTAGCTGTTGTAGAAGCAGTGTTGGTGCTATATGCACCAATGTGGTCTTGTTTGAAAGGCCTTCTTTTAATAGCAATGCCTCCTGATAGTGTAACTACTCAAGACCATATCCAAGGAATAACAAAGTAAACTAAACAGCAAAATGAAATTGTCAGATCCTTCTCTGACTACTGAGGCCTCCCAGACCACAGGCAACAAAAGAGAAAATGCCTTTATTTGGTTCAACAATGTTTGAACAACTAAGCACAGCCAAGAACAGGTGCAATAACAAACAAAATCTGATGACTAGGGGTAGAAGTGAAAGTAACAAAAAACCAACAGACAATATCAGAGAACAAAATGGCTCAAGCCGCGGGTGTGCATTTATCAATAATGTAGTGACCCCCAGACCAGTCCTGTGGTATGGTATTCCATTTCTCCATGCAGAAAGGTTTGAATGGGGTGTGTTATCTGGTTATGGTTGGCCTTCTTTCAGCAATCCTTTCTGACGAGGTTATTCCAAAGATGCTTGAATGGGTTTTTGTTTGGGGTGGTAAACTTTGGTCTTCCTGGCTTCATTTGTGTATATAGCACCAACACTGTTGATTCAACAGCTAATGTTATTGAAAAAAATGTTCAAAACACAGAAGCACTGCAGCAAACCTTCAGAGAATAACACCTTCATAAGATTACAATTACACCATAAAATTGGTTTGTTTACCAAATTGCAGATAGGTTTGCAATAGTGGCCGAGTAGTGGTCTTCAATTATCTTTATTTGCCCGATGCCCTGCCATCTGCCCATCTGCTAAGGTTTGTAAAACCATTTCATACATATTATGGTAGTTTCATGCATGTACAGAGTATAGGTTATAAGTTGTTGGTTGGAAACCAAAAAATATAATGCTGTTAGATATAAGTTCTTCCAACCTTTAAACAAGTGTTAAATACACATCAAAAAGCACTGCTACATTGTATACAGCAGGTGATATGCGATGAAAATTTCAGTGCTGTATGTGCAATAGTTGGCAAATGTAAGTTTTTTAGGTTTGACCTGATTTGGCGGTAGACTTGGTCATGTGACAAAAAAGATGTTACATGAGCAGTAGAATTCATAATTGAGGTATTAGTTGCCTGGTGGGCTTAATAAAGTCTGGCTATCAAGTATTTCTCTAAAAAGGACCTTTCCAGGTGTCAAGTCAAATTTGTGAAATTTCGAATATTGCTGCCATGGCAACCAATTAAGGTGGCTCGATACTCGTGAACTTTCCAAGATAGGATTTCTTTAAAATAGTTTAGAATGATCCAAAATATAGTTTATAGCAAGGATATATAAACGAAAGAGGTCGCTACCAGCCTTTCTTTCAAAATATTTGAGGTAATGTAAAAGAAAGTCAGTCCACACAAACCTGAAAAAGTCAATTTTTTTCTTAAATTTTTTACTGTGAAGTTTTCCCTGCCATTCAGTGGCCATTCATCCTATGTTATTAAATGAAGCATAGAATTAAGGAAGAAAGTTTTATGGAAAGGCTGATTAAAATTCCAGAAAGATATATTTAGTTTAAACAACTTTTCTGAGGGTTCGGATCAAAAGTTATGATTTTTGAAAATTTTATTTTTTTTATAAACCATAGCGCTAAAAAAGAATGACGAGATACATATTGTACAATTTTTTATTTCTTTGTCATTTGCTTCCAAATGAAGTAAGAATCAATATAATTATCCAGACATATGGCCCTATGGGCCTGGAAATTGATATAAACATTTATTTGTGTTACAGAGTCATTTTTGAGGAACTAGACAAGCTTGCCGAAAATCGCCTACAAAAATTTTCTATGCAGAGTAGAGGCCTGAAAGTTTGGCAGGTTATAGTCACCTTCATAGCGCATCTTATGCTTCAAACGCGAAGTCTCTAACCCCAATATAAGTGGCGCAAATTGCAAACGAAGCGGCCGACGCATGGGATTGCCAGAATTTAAAAAAATGATGAAGATGTGTCAGCAGAGCTCTGCTGCTGTGGTGACGTCACGACAGATAGGGCCTGCCTGGCTTAGCCCTGGACCCCTGGGGACAGGGGTCATGAGTCCTCCCATTGGAAAATCATGAGATTTGAAGGTCATGATGTGGGAGAACTAAATTTTCACTCTTTTCCCATCTGTTTTATAATGAATTATTGATAAATTCTGAAAGTACACATGTTTTGCTGCTGACTGCATCTTTTTTCATCGCAAATAGTCAGTGGAATATATGTTTTTAAATCATCCTCTGAAACTGAAGAAGTGATTTTCATCCTTATACATTGGAAAAATGGCTCCCTCTCATTGGATGAGAGAGGGTGATGTCATAACAAACGTTTACAATGTCACAGGTGATTGTGGTGACGTCACAATGGTGACATCACACACCAAAGTGAGGCTGATGGCTTTCACTCACATTTTTCTCACATTTCAGTGATTTAAAAGTAATTGTTACCATGGAAATATTTGTGAAATTGCTTTCAAAAGTAGTGCCGTCAGCAGTTAAATATATAGGCTATCCAAATCCAAAATTTCATCAAATTTAGATAGGAATTGTTTAATCTAGACCAATTCTCCTGATACCATGTCAAAATCTCAAGATTTTGGATGGGATGACCCATGACCCATGCTCTGCATGGGTCCCAGGGCTATGCCTGGCTGCGCGTCAATGTGCGCTAACTACCATTTATCATGAGTAGCGAGCCACCTTAACATGGATACTTGTACCAATTACATGTGAGGACGAGGTTGAACCCTATGAAAAGGGCTTTCCAATACAACCACATTTGTGTATATGGCACTAATACTGTTACTACAACAGCTAATGTTTTTGAATAAAATCTTCAAAAATTGCAATTTGCTAAGGTTTTGCCATAAACAGTGGTCAGCATGGTCATGTGACCCAGAAGGTCACATGGCCAATAAAATGTGCAATGTGATGGTATAAGCCCAGTTAGTTTATTTTAAGTTTGGCTGTGGAGTAAGTCCCTAAAAATGAATCTTCCTGTTTCAAGTCAAACTTGTGTAATTTTTCAACTTTGTTTCCATGGCAACCAGATTTCGTGGATACTTATACACATTACATATGCAATGAAGCCCTATAAAATAGGCTATCCTACAAGCCTACATTTATTCATATTGTGCAATTATTGCGGCTATATTGGTAGAAAAGGTTGCGCGAAATCTTTAAAAAAGGGTATTTTCTCAGGTCTGACCTTGAATAGTAGTCACCTTGGTCATGTGACCCAGAAGGTCACATGACCAATAGCACGCCTAATTATGGTTATACATGCCTGGATGGTTGAATGAAGTTTGGCTCTGGAGTATGTCCCCAAACATGAATTTTCAAGTTCCAAGTCAAATTTGTGTAATTTTGAACTTTGTTTCCATGGCAACCAGTTTCCATGGATACTTATACACATTACATGTGCAATGAAACCCTATAAAATGGGCTATCCAACAAGACCAGATTTGTACATATTGTGCAATTATTGTAGCTACAGTGGAAGAAAACGTTTTATGAAATCTTAAAAAAAATTTAATTTCTCAGGTTTGACCTTGAATAGTGGTCACCCTGGTCATGTGACCCAGAAGGTCACATGACTAATAATATGCCTAATTAATGGTTGTACATGCCTGGGTGGTTGAATGAAGTCTGGTGTAGAGTAAATCCCTAAAAACGAATTTTCCAGTTTTCAAGTCAAATTTGTGTAATTTCGAACTTTGTTGCCATGGCAACCAGTTTCCATGGATATGTATATAAATTTATGTGAGATTGAAGCTTATAACAAGGGCTTTCCAATGAGACTAAATTTGTCAACATGCTGGCATTATTGTTGCTACAGCGGTTAAAAATACTGTATGAACTCTTGAAAAAATGCTTATTTCTGAGGTTTGACCTCAAATGGTGGTCAGTATGGTCATGTGACCAAAAAGGTCACATGACCATCAAAATTAGTAATTGAAGTATTACATGCCAGGTTGGCTTGCTGAAGTCCAGCTATGGACTAAATCCCTAGAAATTGCATTTTACTAGTGCAATGACGAGTGTAAAATTATTGTGACTTGGTTGCCATGGTAACCAATTTATGAAAAATTGCACCACTTTCCTTAACTGCATCCCCATGTTCCATAATCTACAGAATCTTGTGATTCCAAAGATGTATAGATTGTCCATCCCTCTCTCGGGTTGAGCCAAATCCTTAAATAAAGCACTTTTGAGCTCTTGGCTCCCAGACTAATTGTGACATGCTAATTAAATGTCAGCAACGAATATTGTCTGCATCACAAACATCATACCTTTCAATAGCCATTGATCTGGCGTTATGATGTGATCAGATTGCCTTCAATCATGGAACATTTCTGTGTCATTTTAATAAAAGTACGTATCTTTGTTGTTCTGTTTCCGGTAAAATTATGTGCTGTCACTGCTGTGACATTCTAATTAATTTGAATCCAATTCATTGTGTGTCAGTTATTAAAAACGTTTCCATGTAAATAATTTCAAGTAACACAATTTCATTTTGAATGACTAATAGCTTGAATAAATCATATCATGGTGAGGAGAAACAAAATGCATGTGCATGTTTGCTGTCAAGAATTTTTTATTGTTCCCCCACATGATGTGCATTGATTAGTTAGAGGGTTGTTTGCTCAATAGTCGAAATGCTTTACTATAATTCATACCTACACAAGACTGCAACCCTATTGGGTTATGAAGGTCATTAACCCCATAACATAGGACCACAAAAGAGGAACAACACTACATTCAATAAATTAGTTCGAATATGAATTATGTTGGAGGACACAGTTTTAAATCTTGAAATGGTAGTCGGGTCTAAGAGTAGCTAGGTAAGGTGCAGTTCTGCCCTACCTATATAATGAAACTGAGGAGATGTTGATTTCTGGGAAAATTATTTTTCTATAGATGTCTCCATTACCCGACTCAGATAAGAACAACCTTGAGATTTACTGCAGTCACATACAAGAGACACACACAAGAGACCTTGTTCAAAAGTAACACCTTTCATATTTAAATGCCTAGCAGCTGTGAGATGAAGAGTTGCTCGTCAGGGACACTTTCAAAATTTGCATCCCAACTACCACCTGATCTCAGACATTTTTGATCATCATTTGTGCAGTTCTAGACATTCATGAAGATTTAAAATGGCATGCCATTATATGTGACAAGCAAAATATTTATATGCACTTATATTCTCGTACATTTACGATACTGTAGATAAAAATCTCCAAGCTCAGTTTTGCACAGGTTGGACCAAGTAATGAGGTACCTTGGGAATAAATCTGATATTTTATGAGACAAATTGGCATCGTCTATGTTCCATACATAGAAAAATATTTGCTGTGATATAGACAGCATCATTTGATGTCCATTACTGAAAAATACCGGGATTAAGTCTTACTTTAACAGAAATCCAACTTTCCTGTAGCTGCTCTAATGATGACGTCTTGACACTGCTGAGTTTCCTAAAATGTCTGTAACTTTTGCAAATGCTGGTACTTAAGTGCTGAAAATGTGAATCATTCTATGAAAATAGATTGATGTGATATGTTATCGATGTATAGGCGATTAGAGAAATGGTTTATAATAAGCTGTTTAATTACCTCCTAAACTCTGTCAAAATAATTGCATTAACACTTCTACCTTACTTGACTTGTGTTGGGCTGGTGTTCCCCGGATCAGCCGGGGCAGCTCAACCACCATCTTGGAGAGAGCTGCACATTACTTGTTGTTAACGCCGTATGATGATGAGATGAGAAGACTGGGAGTCTGGAACATACCCTATTTATTCAGGGATGCCCAAGGTCTTTCAGTTGCCCCATCATAGAATACTGGATACAACCCGTCTCCATTTAATGTCCCATGGGCTCGAACTAAAGTGAGTTTCCGGGGAGAGCTCATTGGACTTACATCATTAGTACAGATGAATGAAGTACTAATATCAATGCTGCCTCCGAAAAATCCGTAGTCTTTTCCTCTCTTTCAAATTAAACTATTTCCTGATAAAACCATAATATCTTTAGTAGATAAAAGTAGAGTATTCGTTGATTGCATGGAAATAATTCGAGAAAACTATCCTCTTTTTCTCATTTTCAAAGTGGTGCATATGAATCTTTTCTAAATCAGAATAAATCATTATACTGATACATTATTGTTATCAATTTCAAAATTCACATCATGTGCCTTCTGATTACAAATTAACAATGTCTGATAGAATTATATTACATATAATTTAATAAATATCAAATTCCGAAAGAATCCGCATGTGATACAATTATATTCTGAGAATTCCATATACATGAAGCAATTTTCAGATTTTTCATGCTAATTGAAGGTTTCTTTCTCACAATTTCCCTTATCTGCTGCTCCATCGCTTGCCTGTGTGTAAATGAGTGGAAGTTATTGCTCGGCTTACTTCAGTATTGCATCTTGTAAAATTGACTGTTTAGTTCAATGTCAGTCTCTAAATATATTCAACTCAATTATGTTGAGTAATACTAGAGCGTTTCATCTGTATAATTATTCATGTAGAAAAAATAACAGTACCGGTCTAATAGATAGAGTCAAAGCCATTTTTTTTAAATTTATCAATTTTCCTTTGTTAAAATCTGCTCAGACAGGTTATATTACAAAAGAATATGCTCAGAACTTGAAAGTATTCCACAAAATATTGGAGTATTTGATAGTTGTCGTTCTCTTTTAAACAATTATAATGAAGAAAACAAAGAGTTGCTGAAGCTGTTTATTACAGATGATTTCATATTTGTAGACATTTGAGGTAGAAAATACATAATTTTTCTTGCAATTTTCATTGGTCAAGAGAAGGTATGACACCACTCTCTCCTGAAAAGTGACATAGCGTTTTACATGGGTGACCATGGCATTTTAAGCCATTGATCTTCTAACAGGGATTGACTTTTAGTAGTTTCAAGTGAGAGTTTCAGCATGTGTTTCACACATTTTGAGTACATACATTCTGCAAGTCCAATACTGTGCATTCAGATGATTAGGATAAGGTGATCCATGCAATGACTGTTTATACAGAAAATACACATGTATAATTGTGAATGCAACAGAAGAGGAGCTCAGCTCAGGCTGCAGGACAATGGGCTACCAATCGCGGGGTCCTTGATCTGATTCCCACTGCGATTTTCTTATGAATGTTGACCACATCACTGGGCCGCCATCCTGTCCTGAGGGACCATTCAGCATTTATGATTCTGGGGTGGGGGGGGGGAGGGGGTTGGGAGTTTTGTTGGGACTTTCTGTCAAAAATATATACCTCCTTTGGTTTCATGTTTATTTTTACCTCTCATACATTCCAAGTAGATTTTTAGTATGTCCCCTTTCCATTTATTAAAATTGCATACCCCCCTTAAGGTGGCTCGATACTCGTGAACTTTCCAAGATAGGATTTCTTAAAAATAGTTTAAAATGATCCGCAATATAGTTTATAGCAAGGATATATGAACGAAAGTGGTCACTACCAGCCTTTCTTTCAAAATATTTGAGGTTATGCAAGAGGAAGTCAGTCCACGCAAACTTGAAAAACTCAAATTTTTTCTTAATTTTTTTACTGTGAAGTTTTCCCTGCCATTCAGTGGCCATTCATCCTATGTTATTAAATGAAGCATGGAATTAAAGAGGACAGTTTTATGGAAAAGCTGATTAACATTCCAGAGAGATATATTTAGTTCAGAGAACTTTTCTAGGGGTTCGGAAAAAAAGTTTCACTTTCGAAAATTTTCATCTTTTTATGAATCATGGCGCTATAAAAAAAAGACGGGATAGAATTTTCTATTTCTTTGTCATCTATTTCCAAATAAAGTGAGGAACAATATAATGATATTGACAAGGCTTCCAACGGGCCTGGAAATTGATATAAAAATGTATTTATATAACAGAGTCATTTTTGCGAAATTAGACATGCTTGCGGAAAATCGCTTGTAGAAATTTTCTTCTTAAAGCAGAGAGCTGAAAGTCCGTTGGCTTATAGTATTCTTCATAGCGCATCTAATGGTGAAAACTACAAGTCTTTAACCCTCTTAGAAGTCCCACAATTTCTAAACGAAGCAGCCGCCGCATGAAATTCTCAGAATTAAAAAAGATGCTGAACAAGTGTCAGCTGCTGTGGTGACGTTACCATAGATAGGGCCTGCCTGGCTGCGCGGAAACATGTGCAGGTGACGTAATTTCGTGAGTAGCGAGCCACCTTAAGCATGTTGTGAGTAATAAGTACCCCCCTTGAAACATGTGTGAAAAATTGGTGCTCCATCAGGCAACCCTCCAATTACCCTCAAATCATAAATTCTATTTAGCCTGCAAGGCACATAGATTCTGGACAAAAGGTAATATTAGTACTGCCCCCTCCCCCCTTGAAGCATGTAGCACCCACCCAGGTAAAACCTCCCATCTCCCCTTCCACCCTGATGTCATAGACAATGCTCACAGCTTCTGGTCGATCAAGGCATGATAATTTAGTGTAAATAGATGTGAAGCCATTCAGAGTCAGCTTGAAACTGATTTAATATCAATTGAAACAATCAACAGTTGTACACAGGAGTGTGAAATACAACTGTTCATGAAGAAGTGAAAGAGTTCATGTGGATTGCGGTTTGACGTGTGTGAACAACTGCCACAATACCAAGTTGGCCTTTGCTGTATACTATTAGTCAAAATTATGACATCATTTTTCCAGCAAACATCACTTGCTTGAAACAAGCTGAAAAAAAGTGAAACGCAATGGGCTACTTGACCAATCACCTGGCAGGATTTTCTGATGTCAGACCAGAAATTTTGCAAAATATTTTGTTATTTGAGAAATGTCTACAAATATGAAATCATCTGTAAGGGTATTTTAATGCTCCTATCTGTTTTTATATGATGGTGCCTTTATTTTGTTATCTGTACATCTTTACTTTTTTGTAATCTTATGTAATGTCCAATTGTTGTGTGAAAGTTACTTCATGTGAGCTTTGGTTGTATTCTGTTGTTTCACAAACTTTCTGCAGACTGAGACAAGAGAGACATTCTTGGAAAACAGAATCTCAGATTGGCATTGAGCGCCAGTCACAGCACATACAAGAGCATGTGACCACATTGATAACATCATGATTTTTCTTTTAGGTTGACGTAAATTCCTATCCACATTATCATCACGAACCATTGTCTGCACGCATGTTGACGGAAATGAAACAGACATAAAGAAACTTTTGCCAGCTCAGCGAGATATGATGAGCATTGTAAGCATTGAAAATGCAAATTTCATATGTTGCAAAGTTTATCCTATTACAGATACATTAAATGGTTTGGTGAAGAATATTAGAACACTGTAACTTTTTTACTGCAGCATTACATGTACCTTGCCCTTTAGAAGTCCTCCCTTTTTACTGTAACATGATTGATTATTAATATTTCAGGAAGAAATAGAGTAGGTCGGGGCATGCGGCCCCCCCTTAACTTCGAGTGGGATTTGACCTACTTTTTATGGTCGGAATACTTTTGTAATTCGATTATTTGAATGCTTATGCTGTCAGGAAGGGATCACTGGACACTACTAATAACTAGTGAAACAAATGTCTACCAATTTTAATAAAGGAGTTATGGCCATTTTTGTCAAAAAATTAAAATTGCCTTCTTACCCCACCCATTGGGCAAGAAGCCCCCCTATTATAATCCTATGGCAATTTTTTTTACGAGCGCATTCAGCCTAAAAGTTATTTCTTAGAGTTCTTCTATCCTTTTTAAGGCATGCTATTCACTTTTTATGAATTTCAGAATTTTTCTGTTCATACTTTTATTTTTTAATATTTTTTGCCCTGTTTCAATTTTGGGCCAAACTTTTTTTCTATTTTAATTTGCTATTCTATCAAGATTTCAGGTATAGTACACATTAATAATGGTTCCTGAAGCACCTTTGAACCCCCCGTGAAGGGGGCCTCATGCCCCATATCATGTGGGGCCTCTCGCCCCAAACCCACATATTTTAATTTGTCCTCTATATTTTGAACTAAAACGCAAAAAAACATGATCCAAATCATATTTATGTGATAGTCATAAAGTGAAGCAATGCAGATATCCATTATACTTTTGAAAATTTCCAAAGTTATTTCTGACAACCCCTTTCAAAGAATGAGTCAAAGTTACAAAAACCGTGCACATTATTTTGTTTCTTTAATTTCTACTATGGTTTGGTGCTGTTTGCCCTGAAAATTTGTGACGTCACCTAAAACGCCTCTAGCTTCAATCCTATCAATAGATAAACGGACCAAAAATGTAAGTTTAGATATAAGCCTGGGGGGGCCTCTCACCTAACCCGGGCTTCTTGCTGCGACCTACTCTACATGCCTTGAGTCTTTAGTCTACATGAGGTTTCAATGTAAGGCAATTCTGACACACATTTTCCCCAAGTAACCAGACAAGCTCCATCATATCCCGAAAATATAGGTGTGGTTGGCAGCCATCAATTGAAGTTTTTTTTTACATATTATGGATGTGCAAGCATTAATTTTGTTACTCTTATATTAAGACTGCACTGCCGGCCAGAATTCAAAGAAGCTGAAATAACTTGCAGATTAGAAAAGTTACACACTTTTGCCAAAGGGTTCTGCTTTTACTGAAGCTTTCATCTCATGCTGATCCATTAGTCTTCCAGCTGCACAAGATACCAGTTAGCTGAAAAAGATTATATCCTTCAGAAGCACGGTCTCAAGACGCTCACGAAATATAATCTTAACAAAAGAAGAACCTCCTCAGGTGTGTGATGAAAGTCATAGATATGTGGAAATGTGTACGAAACATCAGACAGTCATTGTAGACAGAATATGCATTCAACAGCCGGAGTATTTTTTTAAATCAGTAATGTTGAAAAGAGATATCTCTCAACTGTACCTCAGTGATCCAAACTATTTCTGTGTGTGAGTGTAAGTTCCACAAAGCAAATGCTTTCCTTTTGCTCATATGGATGGCTGTTTCAATCATCCTTTGCCTCATTGCCGGGTCCTCCTCCTGTCCTAATTAGCCTACCAAATGCATAAATACAAGATGTAAAGCTCCAAACATCCATCCATCATTTTGCTCATCTTTTACCTCATCATCATCCTGGTAGAGAGGCAAAATGTTGTTATCCTTACAAAATCTTCAAATGCCAAGATTGATCTAGCACTTCCAGTGACACCAGGTTCACCGACTGCCCAGATCATTGCAGTGTTATTGTCTCAATTGAGTCACTTCTTCAAATGTGTCAAGAAAATTCCAATACAAGTATTGTATTATAGCAATTTATTTAACTACCTTGATGTTTTGAGAATGACCAAATCTGCATGAACACTGAGCACTTATTTCTCTGCATGTTTCCAACTTTCCAAAATTTGGTAGCTTTTTTGCCCAACAATATGGATGAAAAGAAACACTTTTTGACTGACGGAGAGAGAATTCTGTTCTAACAAAGTAATGTATCGTCAGAAAATGCAATAAATTTAATCCATAATTTTTGTAATGCGTTTTAATTGAATAGTTCTTTGATATTTAAAAGTGGTTTTGAGACGTTGCAATTAAGTTTCTTGAGTCCTCACAATACAATTCAACGTCAGAGAGGATAAGCGCTTAATACCGCTATTTCCTGTAGAGATTTTCTGCCAGGTAATTTGTCTGACCTGAATTTGAGAATTATCCGACATTTTCAAAAAGTGCCAGTAATGTCTGACTTGGCTGACCACTTTTGCGCGCACTGCTCTGAACACCTTCTGAAATGATTCAAGCGAAATTTTGAAAATTGATCAAGAGACACTGTATCAAAAGGACCCTGAATGTTCATGCAGAGATTGCAGACAGTTCAAACCACCATCAGGTTTGAGATTTGCTGTTTCAATATCCGATCAACTCATAGCAGGCATTTGTTGTGTCGTTGAACTTTTTAAAAAGCAAGTTAAAAAAATTTCCTTACCCCTGGAAGCTTGTCAGATCAGTCTTCAATTGACTTCCCATTTAATTCTTGAAAAGCCTCTACATCTTTTGAATTTTGAGTTTCAAATCTGTTTGATTGATCTCATTTGAAGCATGCATTTGCAAGTTGACAATTGTATTGGATGTCGCTGGCACAAAATTGTTACAATAGAGCCTTTGTCATCTCTGCTTATTTTGCTCAAAGTGTAAAAATTGCTTGTTATTATAATGAAGCATGAACGAGACAACTGACACGTTGCTCTGCCTACGTTCAATTCTGCGAATCACAGAAAATGACTTTTACAACAAGTAACTTCTTGGAACAAGTTGCTTGTGACTGAGGGTAGATTTTCTTGTTATACAATGAATGAAACACGTATTATAAGTGTTGACATGATTTAAAGTTGTTTCTCAAGAGGATTGAGGAGGTTGAACTCCGCAATTTGGTTTCTGAATGACAGCTTTAGTTGTGTGTGTCACATGAGTATTCTGTTCTTTAAGTACTTGATATATTATGAGATGTTAGGTTCCATTACTTTTGTCTTTTATTAAATATCTGATTATTGCTTTTAATGATATCATATATTGCTGTCGGGATTTCTAATTTTCTTCAGATTTAAATTTGTTGTTTGAAGTCTCCAGTCGAGAGCTCTGAAACATGATGGTTTTTTATGTGAGATGACAGATCTAGTGATTTCTCAATGACACTGGAAAATATCTGAAATTACCAGT
This sequence comes from Platynereis dumerilii, assembly GCA_026936325.1. Classification (NCBI taxonomy): domain Eukaryota; kingdom Metazoa; phylum Annelida; class Polychaeta; order Phyllodocida; family Nereididae; genus Platynereis; species Platynereis dumerilii. The sequence continues at coordinate 5,665,474 of JAPTHN010000026.1, read as the reverse complement.
TGGGGAATGAGCAAGACAATTAATGTAAACCTGATTTATTCAAGAGTGCTTCTTCCAAGAAATCTTCTTGTGAAGCAACTCCACAGCTTTGGCCATAGGCGTATCGTAGGGGAGCGGGGGGGGGGCAGGGGGGGGCAGGTTGGGGGGCAATCGCCCCAAAAAAGTTTGGGAAACAGTAAGATTTGGGCAAAAAGGCTAAACAATTTGGAAGGTGATTAAATAAATACTACTAAAAATTTTCCAAGTAATTTCATTGGAAATGGTATTAAATGTAGATCTTGAAATTCGCTCCCCCCCCCCCCAAAATCGCTCTCGCCATATGCCTGTGGCTTTAGGCTCTATCATGGAGGCTGCATTTGAAATGTTCTGTGGTTTTCCTGGATTTTGATTTGAGAAAAAAGGCATTTAATTCTGGTTTATTTTTTAAGCATTGCCTAAATTGAATCATCCCAGTCTGTCAAATGTATTTAAGAAGGGTTTACAGCTCCAGCTGGTATCCTCTAATGCAGTGGTATAGGTAAACAATACCAATGAGTACCATACTTCCACACTTGATTCATCCAAAAAAGTACTAGTGAGCGGTTTTGTAAAAAACGAGTAGCATATTTTTAGAAACGAGTAGCATATTTTTATAATATTCCACTTTCATATCTTATATGTGCAAAACAAAGTAAGCTATGGTCGACATATGAAAGTGCCAAACAACTTGTTCACCATCATTTTTCAATAGAAGGCACTTTTGAATCATACTCATTCCAAGTCTAAATATACGTTTGTCCTCCTTTGCACCTTTTATTGAATTCCTGGGCTGCAGACGACATTGAGTATTTTCTTGACATACCTTGAAAACCAGATGGAAGAGACATTTGAGAGCTTAGAACCTTGCAAGTTGAAGATACATAACCTTAAACAACTATAAAGAAGTCAACAGTTGTGTGACCAAACATGTGTATTAATTAAATGCGTTTAGAGGATTCTACTAAATTGTGAGAAACTGATTGTCGGGATGTTCATTTTTTTTTTTTTTACCATTTAAAAATTCCTTAAGGCAATAGAAGGAAGCTTGTAAACCACATCTAATTGACCCAGCCATTATGGCAAACTGAAAAACAACTAAAGCTTAAAACAAATTTCCCCAAGGCACTGAAATTAGTCAGGCAGGTTTTTTGTGGTCCCCAAGACTTTCTTGTCCAGTGATTGAATTACGAATTACAGCTTCTAAACCATTCCTATCCCCATGAAATGAATGACCCTGGTCTACGGGGTAACTGTTATGCTTCACTTCTGGTTTTTAGCAGTTACTTTGCACAGGCTGGTGTTTTCACATTTTAAGAAATACTTGGGATAACATGTTTATGCCATCATCCGGCTACTTTAGACATTCTGTTAAGTTAGATTGGGCCAAACTTTCCTTAGTTCAGAATAGAATAGAATAGAATAGAATTTTATTGAATCCCACCAGGGGTATTTTTGGTACGTGCAGGGCCGTGCAGAGCCTGCAGTAGGCCCAGGCCAAAATGAAAAAGTAGGCCCCCCTTTCAGCGGCTTTAGGCTAACAAATTATGACCATGTTAAATCAATTTTCTGGAGGCGTAAAAACCAACCCAGGGCCATTACATGGTGTGATTTGAGGCTTTTCTTATCTCTCGCCTGTTAGTTTTTGGTTGGGGGGGAGGGTACATGGGAAATGACCCAGTACTCCCTAAATTACGCCACTGAACCAAGCATATTTTTCTTCATGATATACTGTTAATCTATTCACACTAGACTTGTTGTCATTTTCTTACTCTAGGCTAAAATTTAAATTTCAAAGCCCTTTTTAAAAAAATCACCTTAGATCTTGAATTACCTGCATACATTTTATAATTTCTACCAAATCAAGCCAGGTCACAACTGACAAGGTGCAATTATTATGAAGAATGCAATATACTTTTTATTTTTGACCTTATCTTTACAAAATTACCAAACTGCAAAGGAGGCTTAGTATAAAAAGTTCAAGATTACTGAAGAGTTTACCTGGGGCAATTAAGATACATCAAAGTACAATTAACAGATTCTTGAGTCATAATAACAATAGTTGCAAAAGCTGTGCAATAAAATGTGAAATTTCAATACAGACTGAGATTCTGACTGTGATACTTTTGGGGTTTAAAGCCCTTCACAAATCGCAAGATGAAATTTAGACTAGTATTTCTGACACAGCTAAATCAGGCACTCCCTTGCAAACTGATCAGCGAATCTTAAAATTTACCTAGTGAAAGCTTTTATTGCTTCTTTCTCAATCAGATTTGAGAATTCCAGTGATTTTTTGCAATATAACTTGATTTACAAAGTAATAAGGAGACGAAAGTAAGACATTATTCATATCAGAACATTAAAACTATGTTCATTTGATGTAAAATTTGATTGAGATTGTCTCTTTGTACAACTAATGTAATATGTGGAACCTCAATATTCTATGAACAGATTGACCTCAATGACAAATACAGCATTACTCCTTGTTTCTAATCTTGCATCTTACCTGCTTTCATGAGCAGGAACATACAAATCTTGGGGTAGACTAGCCTATCCCATGGGCACATGGACGTTGCAGCAACGTTGCAACGACGTCACACTTTTCGTCAAATGACGTAGAATTGTATGGTTGAAATTATGTTGTCACAACGTTGTGAAGCGACATCAAAGATATGACGTTAGTATGCAACGTTGTGGCGACGTTTCACAACATTGTGAGGCAATGTCAGGAGTTTGACGTTAGCTTGCGACGTTGTGGCAATGTTGTAAAAAAACCCCGACGTCGTGTTCACGTTGGGGCGACATGATCTCTATCATACATATCTACGTGACCAACAGACCAGCCCTCCACCAATTAGCAATGTAGGGGTTTACGTCGTGTGCCCACTGGGTATGTGGCAAAGTGACAGCTGCTACAGGCCCATTCACTCGGGGGGGGGGGGGGCATGCATGATGCCAAAAAGAAATAAAAATTGAGAAAAACTATCAGTGAACAACTATGGATTGTGTTGCACCCGCTTACTGGATCCTGAAGCAGGACCTGGACAAAAAATCAACTTTAAGATGGGGGCCCCAAATTGCCCAATGGAAGAGGGTCTAGTATTGTACAGGCCCTCTGACATTGCAGGCCTAACGGTTAGCCCTGACAACAATTTCACGAAATACCTGCCGATAGAAATCGCAAAGAAAAATAGACCATAAAAGAGACATCTTAAATTTACATCTTGTTAAACCAATATGGAAAAAAAGCGATCGGTTGAATGTTTTACCTTGCACGGTACAATAAAAATTATGTAAATTTTAAATTGCCGACAGTAGAGATGTGAGGGCCCACCAACATAGGCCTATTTTGCTGCAGAGCCCAAAATTGCAAAAGTCTAACCCTGTACAAATCGAATGCAAATCATTTTTGCAACTCGCGGTTAACCTTACTTTGGTAGTAGGCCCCCTGAAATTTGGGGGCCTCTGCCCAGGGCCGTGCAGAGCCTGCAGTAGGCCCAGGCCAAAATGAAAAAGTAGGCCCCCCTTTCAGCGGCTTTAGGCTAACAAATTATGACCATGTTAAATCAATTTTCTGGAGGCGTAAAAACCAACCCAGGGCCATTACATGGTGTGATTTGAGGCTTTTCTTATCTCTCGCCTGTTAGTTTTTGGTTGGGGGGGAGGGTACATGGGAAATGACCCAGTACTCCCTAAATTACGCCACTGAACCAAGCATATTTTTCTTCATGATATACTGTTAATCTATTCACACTAGACTTGTTGTCATTTTCTTACTCTAGGCTAAAATTTAAATTTCAAAGCCCTTTTTAAAAAAATCACCTTAGATCTTGAATTACCTGCATACATTTTATAATTTCTACCAAATCAAGCCAGGTCACAACTGACAAGGTGCAATTATTATGAAGAATGCAATATACTTTTTATTTTTGACCTTATCTTTACAAAATTACCAAACTGCAAAGGAGGCTTAGTATAAAAAGTTCAAGATTACTGAAGAGTTTACCTGGGGCAATTAAGATACATCAAAGTACAATTAACAGATTCTTGAGTCATAATAACAATAGTTGCAAAAGCTGTGCAATAAAATGTGAAATTTCAATACAGACTGAGATTCTGACTGTGATACTTTTGGGGTTTAAAGCCCTTCACAAATCGCAAGATGAAATTTAGACTAGTATTTCTGACACAGCTAAATCAGGCACTCCCTTGCAAACTGATCAACGAATCTTAAAATTTACCTAGTGAAAGCTTTTATTGCTTCTTTCTCAATCAGATTTGAGAATTCCAGTGATTTTTTGCAATATAACTTGATTTACAAAGTAATAAGGAGACGAAAGTAAGACATTATTCATATCAGAACATTAAAACTATGTTCATTTGATGTAAAATTTGATTGAGATTGTCTCTTTGTACAACTAATGTAATATGTGGAACCTCAATATTCTATGAACAGATTGACCTCAATGACAAATACAGCATTACTCCTTGTTTCTAATCTTGCATCTTACCTGCTTTCATGAGCAGGAACATACAAATCTTGGGGTAGACTAGCCTATCCCATGGGCACATGGACGTTGCAGCAACGTTGCAACGACGTCACACTTTTCGTCAAATGACGTAGAATTGTATGGTTGAAATTATGTTGTCACAACGTTGTGAAGCGACATCAAAGATATGACGTTAGTATGCAACGTTGTGGCGACGTTTCACAACATTGTGAGGCAATGTCAGGAGTTTGACGTTAGCTTGCGACGTTGTGGCAATGTTGTAAAAAAACCCCGACGTCGTGTTCACGTTGGGGCGACATGATCTCTATCATACATATCTACGTGACCAACAGACCAGCCCTCCACCAATTAGCAATGTAGGGGTTTACGTCGTGTGCCCACTGGGTATGTGGCAAAGTGACAGCTGCTACAGGCCCATTCACTCGGGGGGGGGGGCATGCATGATGCCAAAAAGAAATAAAAATTGAGAAAAACTATCAGTGAACAACTATGGATTGTGTTGCACCCGCTTACTGGATCCTGAAGCAGGACCTGGACAAAAAATCAACTTTAAGATGGGGGCCCCAAATTGCCCAATGGAAGAGGGTCTAGTATTGTACAGGCCCTCTGACATTGCAGGCCTAACGGTTAGCCCTGACAACAATTTCACGAAATACCTGCCGATAGAAATCGCAAAGAAAAATAGACCATAAAAGAGACATCTTAAATTTACATCTTGTTAAACCAATATGGAAAAAAAGCGATCGGTTGAATGTTTTACCTTGCACGGTACAATAAAAATTATGTAAATTTTAAATTGCCGACAGTAGAGATGTGAGGGCCCACCAACATAGGCCTATTTTGCTGCAGAGCCCAAAATTGCAAAAGTCTAACCCTGTACAAATCGAATGCAAATCATTTTTGCAACTCGCGGTTAACCTTACTTTGGTAGTAGGCCCCCTGAAATTTGGGGGCCCCTGCCATTTGGCCCCCCTGGCCCCCCCTCTGCTCAGGCCTGCCCCTGCCATTTGGCCCCCCTGGCCCCCCCTCTGCTCAGGCCTGGGTACGGGCAAGATAATGATTCTATATGTACATAATATATATATAATTTAAAACACAAAGAATGAATTAATAAAAACATGTAAAATGTGGCAGTTAAAACATGAAAGGTAAGAAAAATAATTATCACAGGATTTAAAAGTATATATATATATTATGTAAAGGTTATGTATTAAAATCACAGTTATGTCTCTTTATGGCACGAGGAATGAATGAGGAAGGATGTCGGTTGGTTGCTGCATAGGGGAGCCTCATTATCATGATAAAATTGCATTCTGGCATAATTCTTAAGTTATGAAGACAGCTCCCGACAGACCTAGAATTCTTCCCTTAAACCAATTCTGACAATTACAAATACCAGGTACCACTTAATATAATTTTTCCAAATGATGTCTAAAAAAATGATTTTTCTCATTTTCAAGAAGCATTCGCTAGGGTTGCTTTAATGTTGCAGATATAACATGCGCAGGCCTGTTATTTCCGTAATGAACAGCAGAAAATGGTTATCACTCTGACCTTCAAATGACCAACCATATTGGATTTAGGTGGAAGTTTAATCTGGAAAAGATTACAAAGACTATAGAAGAAAGAAACCATTACCAAGAAATATATTATGTATGTATGTATGTATGTATTTTTATTGAGGTATAGCCAGAGAAGCTATTCAGCCACAAGTATTTAATTCCATTTTGTTTGATATGACGAGTGGGAATTCTTTTCAGCTTAACTTTTGCCTTCTGCTGTCTAAACATAATATCACAACATCTTGTTTGCATTGGTTATTTAGTTGATAAAGTGTTGTGTGCCACTTGCATGAGCGGGAAAGTTCCTCAAAAGGTCCCTACACTCCAGTGGCAGCTGTGTCTGAGAACGAATACTGTACATTTCTTGCAGCCATGAGTTGTCATGCACAAGCTCTCTCTGAGGAGTCCTTCTTTTATTTACACTTGTTTGCCCATTTTCTTATTTCTTTGCTCCCTCAACACTTTGCAGCAAAAATAGCTGTTTTTGTCAAAACAAATATTTCAAGTCTACATCATGCTTAGTTGGATTAATGTGTTTATTAAGCAATACCTTGAATTGCAAATACCCTTGAAGTTTTAATAGTGCATGCATGACTTTTCAAGATAATTCATAATCTAAATCTGCCATTGAAAGGATTTTGAAACTTTTCATATTGTAAGGTAAAACTGGCTTGTTGGTGTACATAATGACAAGATGTAGCAACAAAATTGTGTCTGGCAGATATATGTAAAAGCAAATAATGTCTTAATCATTGAGGACTACAAGTGTGATCAGACATTAATTTGGTTAGATCGTGTCGGTAATTTTTATTACGCAGATTAGACAGTTGCAATGGTTTGCTTCTGGAATTCATTTATTTGAATCAAGAAGCTTCATGTGTTCACAGTGCTCTTTCTATGCACAAAATGACAGCCTGTAACAGAAACCTGGTCTTCTGTTCGAGACTCAATAAAAGAATAATTTTCAAACTTTCCTTGTTTCAAAATTTTTTTATCAATCCATTGCGGCATGTAATTAATTGTCAGATAAAAATATCTTCCGCATAACAAACTCGATCCCCTTCAATAACCATTGATCTGGCTTTGTGGTGTGATCAAATTGCCTTCAATCATTAAACATTTGTGTGTCATGAAATAAGAATATTCCCTATTTTTTCCTGTACATGTATTCAGTAATGTCACTTGCTGTGACATTTTAATTAATTTGAATCCTGCTGATTATATGCCAATGTTATTGAGGGAAATGAGATTTGAGGGGGGGGGGTGTGTTTAAGGGGGAAACTTGACTGGCTGGTTGGAGAATTTATATGAGGGGAATATGAAATTAGCCTAACAAATCCGTCTTCTTTTCTCTCATTCGAGAAATATAATGCATATGACATTTTCCTGAATGACAATGTTCTCATTATGCTGAATTTTTATGCTATCACCTTCACAATTCATATCATGTTCCATCCGTTTATAAATCAACAATGTTAGATTGAATTATTATTTAATAAATATCAAATTGCTGATGAGTTGAGCCACATGAGATGCAATTATATTCCAGGAATTCCAAAGTAACGAAGCCATTGTCATAGAGCTGCATATCCATGCCATCTGCCGAAATGTTTTTGGATGGATGAGACTTAGTTGAGGTGTTATATCTTTAAAGTTCCTTGTAATCCCTTGCAATATGTTTGCAGGAGTTCATTCAGAATTACGGCGTTAAGAAGACCATTGCCAAATTGAACCAGGGTGGTGCGCTTTCAATGCTTTGCAGCTGTTTCAGTTCGAATAGCACCAGAGACATTGTCAAGACTGAAGAATTGTTTAATATCACTGATTTCCAGAAAATTTTGGAAGAGAACTGATATGATTCAGTGCGAAAATAATGAACGGGATGGAACAAGGTGCTGCAGCATGACAACAATCCAAAACCTTCCACCAATCCTGTCCAAATCGATAAATTATGGGTTGATCCGAGACAGACCATGCCCCAGCAGAGACTAATAATGAAGATGGAGTTTCAGAAATTCTGTGATGCAGAATGGATTAAAATCACTGCTGGTGTAGTCCAAGTACTTTTGACATGTTGTGGTAAAAACCTGTAAGCTGTTCTTGATCCTAAGCGGAAAAATATGTGATAGTACAGGAGGGTATGTAAACTTTTGAAACTGTTATAAAATGCAATTAAGAGATAATATCATTGAATCTCATTTCTATTGAATTTTTAATGGTTCAGAAGTGTTTAGCCACATGCAGTGGACTGCATTTCATGTACGATTTGCCTATCATTGTTAAAATTGCCCTCGAAATAGATAAATTGATCATTTTGCAGAGGGGCATGTAAACTTTTGGGCAGAACTGTATTTTCTGTAAATAATATATCTATACTGAGAAACAGTGGCCCAGTTGACATCTTCAAATCACTAAGATGCTATTCTAAAAATGTGTCTCCTATCTTTTAATGATCAGATTGGTGCTTTAGAACATTTGTTTCTCCAAAAGAATAAATGGCATTACACAAAAGTGAGCCGACTCCGCTTCTGATTCCTTTTTCTCTCTGAAAAGCTACTCCGACTTCGACTCCAACTCCTTGGGTCTCCTGAATTACGACTCAGATTCCAACTCCCAACTGAACTTTTCGGCATTATTGCACACAAATATAACACGGTTAACAGGAGGGAAAAAGTTGTCAATAGGATTTTGTATATGAATGCCAGGCTACAGTAGCCTGCCTCAGTTATATTGCTCGCCTGCTTTAACAGCAGACTGTGTTCAGTCAGCATGAATACTTGTTTAGGAAGTTTGTGTAAAAATTTGAATATATTTCACGTTGTTTGGGAAACAAGAATCACTAAATTAATATTCGACTCTGATTCTAACTCCACCTGAAATCAAAGTTGGACTCCGACACCACCAAAAAACCTCCGAGTCCACGACTCTGACTCCTTGATTTTTACGAAGAGCATTTTTTAACTGACAGGTTGGTCACAGAAAGTATATCTTATATTACTGCACAATGTGCATGTGGCACCAAATTCAATTTAATGACACTTATGCTATTTAAATAATGACTTTTTTTTCATTCTGATACGAAGAAGCACTGCTGCCCGGGTTTCTAAGGAGTCTACATAACTTGCAGAACAGAAAAGTTACACGCTTTTGCCAGAGGGTTGGGCTTCTACTGAAGCTTTCATCTTGTGCTGATTCATTAATTCTTCCAGCTGCACAAGATGCCAGTTAGCTAAAAAATATTAAATCCTTCAGACGGATGGTCTCAAGAATTCTAATCCCAACAATAGAACAACATTCTCATGCAGGTGTGCAATTATTAAAAGTCTTGGATATATGTTGTTGTTTTTTTAATGTTTTTAAACTGTTATTGAAAAGTGTCTGCATTCATTGCAGTCGGTGAACTAATGATGGTAAGAGTGTCATCCTGTTGAACTTCTCATCAGACACCATCTTTTCTCACCAAAAAAGAGGGCGTTCATCTCTGGTTTATTTTGTTTCATTGCATTTATATCCAACTCTCAAGTGACAGTAACCAGGCAAACAAACTCTTCCAAACTCATTATGACATAGCCTAACAAGCTCTATAGATCTATGTAATGATGTGAAGAAAACAAAAACTTTCCAACAATGAAACATAGTTCAGCAAAAGTAAAACTACAAGAGTTAAAGGCAACACTGAGATGTGTGGTTGGCAACCAGTAATCTCAGAGAACATTGTATCCTTCATAAATATCATAATCAGAAACTTTAGAAGAACTTTTGGAAGTGAGTCTACTTGCAGTCATGATGCCAACAGCACATCATTTGGACTTAAAAGAACATTACAAAACAGTAAGTATTTTCCAGTGCAGTTGCAAATTTCTTCTTTTTTTTTTTAATTTGGTGTCACTCTTCATTGCCCAAAATGGAGATCTAATGGGGATGACCTTTGGATTCCACCTTATTCTGGTTGGCATGCAACTTTGAAGAAAGCTTACATTTTAGCATTCACGCCAAAATTACCCTGTTACAGAAAAAAGCAATGGGCCTACTTTCATCACCTTATTTTTCTCTTATTCAACATGTATAATCATGTATATGAAGCAACATTTTGTCATGCCAGTCCTCACAAAAAGCCGCAGCGAGTCTCAGTATATTAACTTTTTTTTTTCGACAAAATCCTGTGACTTGAAACATAGATTTATTGCTGGGCTGCAGGATAAAGAGTTAAAAAATTCAAAGCCAGAAATTAATTGAAGCTTAAGACAAATTAATGAATGCTGTGAGTACTAAAGAGGAAAGGATGATTGATGGTGATATCACTGAAGTGTTATCCCCAACATTTATTAATCAAGAAACCATGTTATATATTAAAAAATTGACCCTTTGTGTACGTCAAAATGTTGAAGCTCCATGCCAACTAGCCAGGTTAAACACTTTTATAATAGAAACGTAATTTTCCTTTACTCAGTCAGTTGAACTATGAGACATTGAATATGAAGGTGCATTGAAAAGGCTGATATATTCAAAAATGAATTATTATTTGGTGATTTTAGAACAATCTCTGCAGGTGAAAGCTTCAGAGACACCCGATTGACGTTTGGAAGGAATTACTGAGATACATTTCTCACTTTGAATCTGACATTCAGAAATTAATAGCACAGTAACGTTTTGTATGAATTTGACATCAAAATAGCACCATTCAAAGAATATTCTACTAGTTCCGTAAGAGTGACTGAAGACAATTGCAATTCAAATCAATCACTTCTATTCAAAAGTGTATTAACAATAACAGTATACTTTATACAATGTAATCTGAAGCTAGCAAACATTTCAGCCTGGGAAAACATTTTGACCAAGAATCAGAAACAACAGTTAAAGAAAACATTTTGTCTTTTGACACAGGTATAGGTAGCCTTCATTATGCAACTTCCGTTTTACTCCCACTATTAAAGTATTCTCTTTGAAAGAACTATCTCTTCTATTTAGCCTAAGTCACTTTGAAGTGGTCTTTGGTGGCAGATTATTGAAAGATTCAAAGCTTCTTTTGATAGCGCATGCATACTCCACTGTTGTCACAAATGATTATATGAAATCAGAGAAGGCACCCATGCATAATGGAGAAGGACTTCAAGATGGCATATCTGCTTTCTATACAATGGATTCAAGGTTAGATATCCTAAGGGGTGTGTTTTCTCCTTTCTCATAATCAAGAAATTCCAAAAAAAAAAAAAAGTTCACACTTTCGGAATGAAAAAATGATTTACTTGATGATGGATTTTATTTTAGATTTTTTTCTGAAACTTTATAGCAGACTTTAGACCTCTAAACACAAAAAAATCGGCAAAAATGCTGTTTTTCGGTCACTTATTGCTTTATTCTGGAAATAAAAATAATATAATCAGTACAAAAAATAGATATCCTGATAGCCCTTAAAAAGACGCATCTTTTGCCGCAAGAACGAGCTTTCTAACTGCCTCCGTTGCTGTACTAAAATCGGAAAACACAAATTGTTTGCTAGCCTGTGGCTGCAGCAGCACTGAAACGTTGTGCTTCCTCTCAGGTCCGTCAAATCTCTCACATAACATGAACATGTTAAAATGACAGTGCAATATAATGCGTGCAATATTGCATGGCTGTCAGCCAATGAGAAGCGAGTATTTCCGCTAGCCATATGATATCATGTTTTATCGCATACCAGTCTTTTATGACAGGAGATGAGTGGCCAATAATGAGAAGATTTAAAAGGTCAAAGACATTACATTTCCACTTGAACCAGCATGAATGCCCAACAGAGGACCAAAACAATATAAACTTCTAAAACTTTACATGATTTTTTGCCTGAAGGTTTCTAATGAAGCCTAGCTTTACAATCCAGAAATTTGATATGCAAAAAGAGTGGACTGTTGCACCGTGAAAATTGCACTTCATGACTCATGATAGCTGATGAAGTTTCTTCTTCTCTACATTCAACAAGGGAAGCATATAATAGAGGCTGTTTATAAGTCATGATCGAGAGAAGGCCATTTGACTTGTCAAAACCGATTTTAGAGTAAAAATCAGATTCATAATCCTTTCCTTTGTTTGTCACTAACAAGAGGGATTGATTAGTCTCCTTAATCTAAATTAACATTGAAAGTATTGGGTATGATCTAGACAAATCATCAGTATGACTTAGGAAGTGCCATTTTCACAGTGCAGCAATCCACTCTTTCTGCATATCAAATTTCCTTGCTGTAACGTGTTGATTAAGGCACATGCAGACCTTTCAAATTAACAATATGGTTTTCATCTAATCAGTTTCAATATCCGATCACCTCATTGACATCAGACAGCATTTATTTTGTCATTAATTTTAAGCAAGTTTGATTGTTCCTTGCCACCGGAACTTTATTAGACCTGCCTTTGATTTACTTCCCATTGAATTCAGAGCCTGTAAATCTATGGAATTATGAATTAAAAAATTAATTTATCACATTTCAAGCAAGTATTGCAAGTTAACAATTGGATCGGCGCATTTGCCTCCACCATAACTGTTATATGCACATCCTCAGACCCTTGAAACTTCCATGACGAATGAAAGTAACATAAATAGTCTGCAAGAACAACTTATGTGAAAGCACCAAATGGGAAATTGGTTGCTTTCTTAGCTCATTGTTGGTTTGCACAAAAAAGTTGTACTGCACATCTGAAGTCAGTTGCTATTGATGTGAAAGAAATCCCTCTTTACCTAACTGAAGCCCTTTTTAGTAAGTAAACAACTTGTAAAAACATAACAGTGTTTTAGTCCACAGAGGTCAGTTCATGATAAACTTGCAGTTACATTTCAGGGCTACATTTGCCCTATGTTAAAATAACCTGTTATTGGCGTCAGTTTTTAGTAATATACAACCTCTAACACTGCAGTGTAATGATAAGGCCTGGCATAAAGTAGTAACACTTACACTGTGCACGCACCAAATGCATGATGCAGTTGCCTGCACTTCTCAGAGTGCTCCGGTAACTTCTGCATAGGCGTATCGGACAGGGGGGCAGGGGGGGGCGATCGCCCCCCCAAAGTTTGGGAAACAGTAAGATTCGGGCAAAGAGGCTAAAGAATTCGGGCGGATGATTGAGTAAAAACCATTGAGAATTAATGATTTCCAGGCAATTTCTTTTGAAATGGTATTACATCTGGCTCTTGAAATTCAGGCAAATGTCGGTCGCCCCCCAAAAATCGCGCGTCCCGTACGCCTATGAACTTCTGAGCGTGACCTGGCTTCAGTTCTTAGTAGTCAGTCACCTCTTACTATTAATAATGGAATGAAATCTACCCAAAATACATCTCTGTACACTGAGATCAGGTGGTCACTATGTTAAGCTAACACCTTCTTAAACTTAGCAGTAATAAAAAAAGGAAAGTAATTCAGAAAAATTGATGCATCAAAATGGGATTGTACGACATGCAGGTCAAAATTTATGTTGCTTTGGCATTAATTTGCCATGACTGCATGATTTGGTGCTGGAGTTGCCAAGTTTGCATCATCCAAGTAAAATATTGAAGGAGAACGTCTTCTCCATCCCTAGGCAAACTTAAGACATTATTCTATACATGTGAGGCTTTTGTTTGCAGTGATATCAGATGGTTGAAATCTGAATTTTCTTCAAAATTATCCAATCACTTCTTGTTTGTATGTTCTTATCCAATTACACATTTTTGTTCACAAGAAGAAATCAAGAAACATAGGTTTAATCAAATAACTGAGAAAACATTGTGAAACTGGGGTTTTCATTGACAAGCTCCATCACTGTTCCTGGGTTGGATGTATTATTTCTGAAAAATTTAAAGATAATCTAGTCTCAAAAAGAGTCACTAGAATTTGCATTTATGGCAATTCCAAAACCCAACATGAATCCTTGCTCTTTTAAAAACATTTGGCTTTGTATTTCGTTTCATTGTACTTGGAAATTGTCAATATAATCCTGATAAATCAGAAAATTCCATAAATTCCTTTCTTTGTGTTGGTTTCGGTTTCAGCTACCCACTCAGACAACAAAACATAGGCTGCGCAGCAGCAAAACTTCAGCGAATAACACCTTTAGAAGATTACAATAATATCATAAAATTTGTGCGTTGACGAAATTGCTTATAGGTATGCAATAGCGGTCGAGTTGTGGTCTTCAATTATCTCTATTTGCCAGCTGCCCTACCATCTTCCCATCTGCTTGCCGGGATTTGTAAAATCAGGGAAAGGCCTTATTAGACTAATTTACGCATATTATGGTATAGTTTCATGGATGTACAGGTTATGAGGTGTCGGTTAAAAACCAAAAAATATAATGCTGTTATAATTTTGTGAAGTTTTTCCAATGAGCACTGCTACATTGCATAGGTGATTTGTTTAGAAAATTGCATTACTGTATATGCAATAGTGGGCAAGTTTTGGCTCCGATATAAAAAATATTCTTTTAAATATTTTTTCTCAATATTACAAAAACTATAGAATAGCCATCTGTCAGACCATGAAACGGCACAACTAGACCATATAAGCCATATGTGTACCAAACTTCATCCACATATATGGAATAGTGACCGGATGTTGGGCTAGAAACAAAAAATTAAGTTTTAACTTTTTTTCAATATTTCAAAAATAATATAATATTTTCCATCAGACCTTTCAAAGGGCACAACTAGACCATATTGACCATATGTGTACCAAACTTTATCCATGTACATGCAATAGTGTCCGAGTCTTAGCCCAAAAAAAAAAAAAAAAATGCTTTTATACTTTTTCTAATTTTTTCAGAAAGTATAGAATATCTGTCAATGAGACCATCAAAAGGCACAACTAGACCATATAGGCCACCTGTGTACCAAATTTCATCCATGCACATGCAATAATGACAGAGCCTTGGCCCGGAAATGAAAAAAAATTTTTTTTTTTTTTGTTAATTATTTTAAAAAGTATTTAAAATCTATTCATCAGACCATCAAAAGGCACAACTAGACCATACAGGCTAGATGTGTACCAAATTTTATCCACATACATTCAATAGAGGCCGTGTGCTGGGCCGGAAACGATCTATACGCCCGCCGCCCGACCGCCCGCCCGCCCGGCAGACGGACAGCATTTTTACCCAAGTGAATACAATACCTTCTACGAACTTCGTTCGCTGAAGGTAAAAACAGCTTGTCTGGCTGGATCGGGTATATAAATTGGAAATAAAATTATCAAATAAGAAAAAAAAAAAATTAGCCTGTATGAAGTAATTTTTTTTTTCAGCAGTGGAACCTTACATTACAAGACAACTTGAATGATGAATGACAATTTATAATGCAAATAATTTGCTTAATACAAGAGTCTGTAGTCCAGTCTGAAACAATACCATGGCACAGATGTATACATGCATGAAATTACGTGCAACTGTTTTGCCAATTCATATAATTACTGTAAATTACAGCAAGCCAAAGCCTTCCGAATTGTCACAAATTTTTACAATATATCAAATTTTTCAAAACTTTGAGCTTTCGATGGCTTAAATTCTGGCAAGATAAAAACCTTCCTTAAACTATCAGTGTCTGTCTATATGAAGTTACTCTAAAGAGATTGGTAATAAATAATTACCAACATAAGGAAACACTATCTTAGTAACAAAACCCAAACCTGACTGGCAATTAGGATGGTCCACATTCCAATGGGAAAAATCAAAATTAATCTCCTAAAACCCCCAATTTCAAAGTGGAAACTGATGACCACATGAGTAGAACAAACACGTGCCAAATTTCAACCAAATCGGTTAATATTTAGAGGTGGCACAAAGCCGTAGAAGTTTATAACGTAATTCCTCATTCGCGAAACTGAAAAATTGATCCATTTCCCATATCTGTCTCAGAAGTGAATATTTTTTCCTGATTTTTCAGTACATGATAAAATTGGCATGGCAAAGTAATATTTGGGGGTTGTATCTTATTTGTTTTTCGTAGTAAGTGAAATATTTGCCTGTTTTTATGAAAAAGGGCTTGATAATTAACCTATGGAAATCTATGCGGACCTGCTACGAAGCTTTATAAGTCAGACAGAATATCAGGACAGCATTGGGCAACCTGTACAAATTAAGAAAAAGGACACTTGATTAAAATAATACGCTTTTATAGCAAGATTTGCAAATACCGATGATTTTGAGGTCTGCCGATTGGCAATTCCATGTTAAACTTCAACGGCTTTGTGCCACCTCTAAATATCAATTGATTTTGCTGAAATTTGTACACAACACCTTCTATCCTTATGACATCACAATTCAAGATTCAAATCAGAGAAATTCAGAAGAAATTGTTTTTGGACCACCCTACTGGCAATTCTTTTATTTTTCAGGATCTTGAAGGATTTTATTAGCTAATTGGTTTTCCAGCTGTTGCATTGGTTGCTTTTAATACTAGTGTTGCATCCAGTGAATAGTCACACTGTCACAGTACTGTTTGAGGTCTAGATAACAGACAAATTCTAAATTTCAGCAGATTATTATTGCACATCTGATAAAGCATCATTTGAACTGAGGCTGTCTGTTGTCTTAAAAAGGTGTCAAATCCACATGTGTTTTGTTTGTTTGTTTGGACCATACCATTGTCCTTTTTCAGATTGCCTTCATTATTAAGTTTACACACTTCACTGAAGTCGAAGATTCAGGCTCAATCTGAACACGACATCAAGTATTTTCTTGACATACATTGGAAAGCAGATGGAACGGACATTGGAGGTAGAACTTTGAAAGTTAGACAAAAATTAGAAAGGCACAGACCTTTTGAGAATACTACTATAGCCATTATTATTGTGAGTCTAGATTTCCAGATTGATATAAAATAATTTGACATAAGTCTACTGAAACTAAGAGAAAGTGACGGTTTGCTTTCCAAAATATTAAATTTGAGTTTTATAGATTACACACAGCTGCAGAAAAAGCTCAATTCTATATGTACAAATTCCAAAGAAATTGACTCTTTACAGTAAACTGATAACATATTAAACTTGAACACAAATTAGATTCGGAAAATTTCTCCAAGGGACGGAAATCAGTCAGGCAGGTTGCTTTGTGGTCTCCAAGATTTTCTTGCCTGATGATTCAATTACTAAGTTCAATCTCCAAACCATTTCTATCCCATTACATTAATGACCCTGGGGTGACTCTTTTACTCCAGCAAAGCAGAAGTTTTTGGAACTCAAATAGCACATATTGTTGTAGATTGTCTAAGGAAAGTTATTGTCTTACTGAAATAAATTTTAACAAGAAATTATGCAGTCATTTGGTCACTGTAATGAGAAAGATTAAGGCAGCATCTTTAAGACAAACAAATTGCATTGAAATAT
This sequence comes from Platynereis dumerilii, assembly GCA_026936325.1. Lineage (NCBI taxonomy): Eukaryota > Metazoa > Annelida > Polychaeta > Phyllodocida > Nereididae > Platynereis > Platynereis dumerilii. The sequence goes on along the minus strand of JAPTHN010000026.1, from coordinate 5,648,065 downwards.
CGTTGCTTATTTAACCCATTGATTACTTCATTTATCTATTAATTACAATGTAGTACACATGAGGTGTCTTAAATTCAACCATGGATAATTTTCGGTGGAATTTCATTCTTTGATATCCTAGTTGTATAGATAACAAAAATACAGAGTGACGACAGAGGCAACATGTATTTCATCATAATTTAATAGGAATAAAGTTGTATTTCATTATAAGTTCATAAAAAGAATGAGATCTCTTTTACCATCTACTTTTCAAAACTAAACATCACCAAAGCGGTCCATTACTTCAGCCCCTTTGATTTTCCTGCTGAACTCTTGGTTCACGTTGTCTATGTAGATTATCAAAAATTGCGTAAATGTTCCTTAGTTATATGACAAAGTTGTGTGTTGTGTGCAGGAGTAGGAAAAGCTTTTCGTCGCTCGGTTGGCAGCTGTGTATGAGAACGAATACATTTTTGGCAACCGCAAGTCATTCACACGCTCTGTCTAGATGTAGACTTTCATTTTACTTTAATGCCATTTTTTATTTTTTCTTAGTTTCTTTAAAACTTTGCAGCTAAACAAGTTTTCTGTCAAGAAATATATTGTCAAGTCTTTATAAATAAACCTTTAATTCATCGTAATCTGGAGTTCCAAATTACCATTATGTCATATTTGTATATAACTTTTTGAAAATACATTGTCAGCTTCAACGGGATCTCCAATATTAAAGAGATTGTGAATTTATGTATATTTATTAATAAACAAAATTCCAAAGAACTTTCCAAAAATCTCCTCAAATATGCTTTTAGATTACTTAAAAACTTCAATACATGCATTTTTTTCTTCTCATTGTTAAACGACAAGACATCTTGCTGTAGTCAGAAATAACAAGTTCCTAAATGATGCTTGTTAAAATCACATTCAGAGCTTCATGGAAGTAACTCGACATGGTTTGGTTTCAGGTTTCATTTCAGTAACAAGCAACATATTTTCTGGTAATGCTCACTATAGGCAGGGCTGAGAATTAAAGTTGAATCCCACAGAATACAGCTACTCCACCTATTGTAGTCCAAAGTTCAACAAAAATATCCCAGCTGGTGGCTCCCCCGCTTGGTAAAATTGTTCATATGCATTGGAAAAGCCACAGATTTTTGAAGACAGAGGTAGGCTCACTCGAAGGCTCCTGGCTCAGCTAGGAATAATTGCACTAAACTATAAATGCACACATTTTGGGTCGATATATAGGCCTATAATCCAATCCAACTTTCATAAAAATCGGAGAAGGAGTCTTTGAGATATTCAAGTTTATTTTAAGGGGACTTATTTTTGTTGAACTGTTTTGCATAATTTTCTCATATTGTATACCACGTAACTCTCAAAAAACATTGGTAACCCCCCTTCAAAGACTTGTTTTTCAATAAAGTGTATGTTCAGCTATATTCCTTTAATTTTTCATAAATATCTCATGGATATTGTTCGAGTGATGCTGCTTTTCGTTATAAATCCCACACATTTTTAGTATTTTACTGTATGTTTTAATGTAATGACAAACGATTTTGAAAAGGTCATAGTTCAAAAATTATGTTGGATAGCCTGTCTTTTTTTTAAACGTTGGAAAGCTTTCTTTTTGAAGAAATTTTTGGCAAAGTTTCATGAATATCTCATGGATTTTAGATTTCTTGCCAAGTGTGGGATTCAACTTTAACAGGTAGCAGACTTGATGCAAACCTCACCGCTATACAATATTCAATTTACAACTTTCTTCAATGCAATGAATATCAATGCAAACTTTGGAAACATTATTCTCTGTCTGGGCTTATAGAATACAAAATTATTCCCTTAGGTCCAGCTTTATATATATACTTCACAGCGAACAATTTTTCTTTGGAACTTGTTCTGTGCCAAATAAACAATTTCTATTAACAAGAGAAAAGCTAGGTCATTTCCGAAACTGTTTACTGACAAACATCGCTGAGTGGTAGTCTGGTGCTTGGGTGTATCTAGACATTTTTTATTTACACAGCTGTTTCATTGGTTTTTCTAATCACTGAACGATGCAGGGACATACTATCTGAGTTGTGCTTCCAATCTGAAGTATGTCATAAGAGGGCAAAAATCAGATATTGGGGCAGGGGGTCAGAGCTCTCCTCGACTGGAATTTATTATTTTACTGAAATGCATGGCATAATCTATTATAACTTTTTTAAAGCAATTTACTTCCTAAAATATCCCTTTCTATAAGTTAAAATTCCCCACCAGAAAATAATGTATTTCAAGAGTTTTGTGTCTGACTGTTACCTCCTAAACATATTTTGTTTTCCATTCACATGAATGCAACCACACGGTCCACACCCAGTTCACAGAACGAATCACCATCAATTCAAATCATCTTAAATATGAATGTAATTGTACCACTATAACAAGTGCAAAAAGATATGTGCAAGTTGCTGCTCACTATTTCTGTATGATTACCAGTTTTCTTGTGACAAAGTGGATGCAAAAAGCATTCAACAGACAGCGAGTGGTCCGCTGCTGACCTTTGGTTCTGAATAAAGCATCAATCAAGCTGGAATAATACCAATGTGTACAACAGCAATGTTTATATATTCTGCCCGTCCCTGAACCAGTAACAAAACCAGCTAGCGAAATGACTATCGGGAATAAAAAAAAAAGACATTTAAATTAAGTGACTGTAAAGTTCTACCTGAGAAATTCTCAAGCTTCCAAAAGTTAGATGTAACAAGCAAGCCTCCAAAAATTAGATACATCAAAGACGGAAGAAATAATCGGCTGTTTACAGAAAAGAAGGAGCCTTAAATTTTTCAGAAATCGGCCACCAAAGACGGCTTCAAAGTGATTTTAGTCGAAAAGAAGCCCTATTTCTTTCAAAGAGAAATTATTTGAATAGAGGAAGTACTATGGAAGATGCATGATAAAATGATCACTTTGCATTTAGTCTGATTTTTATGTCACATTTATCACATGGAATTGTCTGCATGCCAGTTGACGCAAATGAAATAGCAAAAAATAAACTTTTGCAAGCTCAAAGGAGCAGAACTAGCATCAATCAAAATTAGGAGAACTATTTGTTTTTATTTTTTTTGTTTTCACAAAGAGCATTTTTTCATTATCAAATTGGTCACAGAATCATGTATTATTGTACAATGTGCAAATGATGCCAAATTTCAATATAATGACATAACTGTTATTCAAAATTAAATTTGCCTGAAATAACCAGACAAGCCCATCATGACCCTTTTTTTCATTTTGATAGCAAGTAGTACTGGTGCCCAGGCATCCAAGAAGTCTAAATAACTTGCAGATCAGAAAAGTTACAAACTTTAGCCAGTAGGCTGGGCTTTTACTGAAGCTTTCATCTCATGCTGATCCATTAGTCTTCCAGCTGCTCATGATACCAGTTGGCTAAAAAATATTACATCCTTCAGAAGGATGGTCTCAAGAATTCTAATCTCAACAATGGCAGAAAGTCCCCAAGCAGGTATGCAATATCAAAAGTCTTGGATATATTTTTTTTGTGTTTGTAAACTGTTATTGGAAGTTGTCTGCATTCATTGCAGTCGGTGAACTAATAATGGCAAGAGTGTCATCCTGTTGAAAGTTCTCATCAGACACCATCTTTTCTCACCAACAAAGAGGGCGTTCAGCTGTGGTTTATTTTGTGTCATTGTATATATATCCAACTCTCAGGTGACAGTAACCAGACAAACAAACTCTTCCAAACTCGAACTGACATAGGCTAACAAGTTCTTTGTAATAATGTCAAGAAAACAAAAACTTTCCAACAATAAGTCATAATTCAGCAAAAGTTGTACTGCTACAGCTAAAGGCAACACTGAGATGTCTGGTTGGTAACCAGCAAGCTTAGGGAGTATTGTTTCCTTTATATACGAGGGGTGTCCCAAAAGTTGGATAAAAATCGTTTGAAAATGAACTCTTCAAAGACGGAGTTTATACTTTTTGGTTCGTCCAAGCACCTCGATAAATGCATCACAAAATGTCTCAATGTATGTGGAGAGGAAGTGCAGTTATCCAAAGAGATCAAGTACCTCGGTGTCTACTTGGATAGGCACCTGACACTTAAGCATCATCTTCAACTAAAATGTCGTACTTCCATGTGGAATTTCCAAAGGATCAAGCTTGTTAGACATGCTCTGACTAAGGACGCCTGTGAGACTTTAGTGCTGGGAACAGTTATGGCACATTTGGACTATGCAAACGCACTTTACATCGGCCTTCCTAAATGTGACATCATGAAACTACAGAGAGTCCAAAATGTTGCTGCCAAACTGGTCCTGAGAACATCAGGCAACACTGAGATGTCTGGTTGGTAACCAGCAAGCTTAGGGAGTATTGTTTCCTTTATATACGAGGGGTGTCCCAAAAGTTGGATAAAAATCGTTTGAAAATGAACTCTTCAAAGACGGAGTTTATACTTTTTGGTTCGTCCAAGCACCTCGATAAATGCATCACAAAATGTCTCAATGTATGTGGAGAGGAAGTGCAGTTATCCAAAGAGATCAAGTACCTCGGTGTCTACTTGGATAGGCACCTGACACTTAAGCATCATCTTCAACTAAAATGTCGTACTTCCATGTGGAATCTCCAAAGGATCAAGCTTGTTAGACATGCTCTGACTAAGGACGCCTGTGAGACTTTAGTGCTGGGAACAGTTATGGCACATTTGGACTATGCAAACGCACTTTACATCGGCCTTCCTAAATGTGACATCATGAAACTACAGAGAGTCCAAAATGTTGCTGCCAAACTGGTCCTGAGAACATCAGATGATTCCACTACTTGCTTGAAAACTCTCCATTGGTTGCCCATACACCTCAGGATCAAACACAAAGTACTGACTCTGCTTTTCAAATCTTTAAATGGTGAATCTCCATTCTACCTGAGAAATTTAGTGTCGCTTCATCCAGTACACAGAGCAGGACTGAGGTCAGAGACCATCTATCAAAGACTGGTGGTGCCATCAACCAGACGAAAGACCTTTGCCAGTCGTGCCTATAGTGTGACTGCCCCCATGTGGTGGAATGAACTTCCAAATTATATCAAACAGTCACCCACAACTGACATTTTTAAAAGTAGATTAAAAACCTATCTCTATGATCAATTTTAACAATACTTATCAATTTTAAAATATCACTGTTCTTAAATTATTGTTTTTACTCCTGTCATATATATTTATTTTTAAATTGTTATATTTATACATTTATATATTTTTAATCGATTTTACATATTTTTTCTCTGTAAAGCGCTTCTGATGATGTACTTTATTCCTAGATCGCGCTATATAAAATAAACAATTTGAATTTGAATTTGAAAGTTCTGACCAATTTTTTTTTTTGGCAGACCTTTCTATTTGAAGTAGCTGTTTGAAATTTTCACAGAATCAATTTCAGGTATTTCACTATCCATTTTGAAAATATGGTGCCTGTTTGAACATTTTGAATAACTTTTCTGTTGCCATGGAAACAGAAGGTCAGTGCACCCAGCGCAGCTCAATTTTTTAGGCCAAATCCAAGTGTCTAGGCCTGTAAATAACCAAGAAATTTGCACTAAATATGCAATGGATGATCATAAAAAATATTATTTGGAAACCTAACAGTATCTCAAAGTTTTTCATTTACATTTAAAGTCACCGTGAATTAGTTTAACCCATGTGCTGAGGCGATCACCTGGGTCCTCCAAACTGGTCTGTTCCTAAATTGTGGAATTTCAGTGACTGCTTCATTTCTTGTTATGACTATTATTTCTTTAATTTTTGAACTGGTATATATATTGTAGTATCACGCAAAGTTACAGAAGGCCAAATCTGGTAATTAAAGCAGATGAGATTGGGTTTTGAACCTAAGGTTCTTGAGCACTGCCTCTTGACAGCAGAATGTTTCAGCCAAACCGTCTCAAGCGCTGTTTGGCAACTGCCGGAAAAAGCCTTTGGTAATTGCCTCAACTGATCAGGTTGAAATATTAATAAATGTTCATAATCTAATGGAAGATATCTTGAAAGACTGCAAGCTTATCAGGTAACACATTTTATTTGAATCATTCCCTTGTTTTACTATAAATTCTCTTGACTTTTAACACAGCTAATTTGCTGAATTTCATCTGAGAAATTGAGCTGCGCTGGGTGCACTGACCTCTTGTAACCATGGTGACTAAACAGTAACTTAAACACTTCTTACAGTCTTGATTTTTTCAAAATAGATGGTCAAATACCTGAAATTTATTCTGTGTAAATTTTATTTAGCTATTTCAAATAGAAAGGTCTGCCAAAAAAATTGGTCAGAACTTTTGGAACACCCCTCGTATATCATACTCAGAAGCTTTAGAAGAAATGGATAAAGCATAGACCCGCAGGCTTCAAATAAATCGATTCTTGCTTCCAAATGTTAGACAATGGTCAGTCTAGATACATTGAATATAGTTAAAACCACTGAACGTCTCTATCTTTGAAGAGAAAACACATGTTACAGTGAACTAAGGGCTCGGATAAATTTTTGGGAGTCTGCCTGTAGTCGTGATGCCAGCAGCACATCATTTAGACTTAAAAGAACATTACAAAACAGCTAATATTTTCTACTGCAACTGCACATTTCTTGCTTTTTTGGAATTGGTCTTACTCTTCATTGCCCCAAATGGAGATCTCATGGGAATGACCTTTTGATTCCACTCATTCTGGTTGGCATGCAACTTTGGAGAAAGCTTATATTTTAGCATTTACGCAAACATTACACCGCTGCAAAAAAAAAGCAATGGGCTTATTTTCATTATCTTATTTTTCTCTTATTCCTTGTGTGTAATCATGTATATGGAGCATCATTTTGTCATGCCAGTCCTCACAAAAAGCAGCAGTGAGTCTCAATATATTAGCATATTTCTTTTTTTTTACAAAATCCTGTGATTATTAATTGAAGTTTAAGACTAATTATTGAATGCTGTTAGTACTAAAACGCATGATTGCGGATGATTGATGGTGATATCTCTGAAGTGATATCACCGACATTTATTGATTAAGAATCCGTGTTATATTTTCAAGAATTGACCCTTTGTATACGACTATACGTGTAAACCATGGCAACCAACAAAATATTTAACTCCATGCCAACTTGCCATTTAAACACTTTTATAATAGAAATGTAATCTTCTTTGCTCATTCAGTTAAACTATAACACAGTGAATATGAAGGTGTATTGAAAAGGCTGATATAGCAAAAAATGATTTGCTATTTTTAGATTTTAGAACTATAATAATAATAATAATATTTGTTTATTTATATAGCGCTAGTTCCACGGAGACCATGCTCACCAGCGCTTAAGATCTACAGGTGAATCACCCATAGGATGCAAGAAATAATTCTGTTTTAAGTCCCTTTTTGAAACTTTCCAATGAGGATTTTTTCCTTAATGCCTCTGGGAGTTTGTTCCAGATCTTTGGACCCGATACTGTAAAACTTCTGTCTGATGACCTGAGTTGATTGTGGATGACAGGTTGATCAAGAACTAACCTATCATTTGTTCTCAAAACCCTAGGTGGCCGGCGGACTGAGATGAGTCTTTTGAGATACTCCGGTGCTTGGTCATGTAACACTTTCCAAACAGTTGTAGCAACTTTATATTCGATTCTAGCTGGTATCGGGAAGCAGTGTAGATGCTTCCTTAGCGCAGATACACTATCGTGCTTCCTAAGTTTATATATAAGTCTAACTGCAGAATTTTGTGCCACCTGCAATTTATTTTCTAGTTTCTTGTTTATGCCCAGAAGTAACGCATTTCCATAATCTAGATGAGGTGTAACAAGAGCATTAATAATTGTCTTTGTGTCCTCTAAATTAAGGCTTTTCCTTATTTTGGCAATATTTTTCAGATTGTAATATGCTTTTTTGCACATATTATTAACTTGTTTTTCCATGGTCATGTGTTTGTCAAAGAAGACGCCGAGGTTTTTCACATTATCTACTGCTTTTATAACAGTGTCATCCACATTAATGCTGTTGATGTTTACAGTTTTAAGGGCACTTTTTCCACCTATAAGCAGGAATTCCGTTTTGTCACTATTATTACAGAGTTTATTTCTTAGTAAAAAGTCCTGTATGTCCTTAATGCAATTTTCCATTCTTCTTAATGAGTTTTTCTGGTTCGGGATAGTAGGTTTAAAAGATAGAATGAGTTGCTCGTCATCCGCATATTTTTCATCTTCAATACCATGTCTTCTCACCACATCACTCAGTGGTGCGATATATGAATTGAAGAGTATAGGACCTAGTTTGGAGCCTTGTGGGACACCACAATTGAGTTCTGACGTGTATGAAGATGAGTCATTTATAAGGACAGACTGAGTTCTATTTGTGAGATAGGAAGTGAACCATTTAAGGGCGGTACCACTAACTCCATATAAGTTCTCCAAGCGATCAAGCGGGATTTTATGATCAATTGTATCAAAGGCTGCAGATAGATCCAAAAGTACGAGCATAACTATTTCACCTTTTCCAAGGCTGAGCATTATATCACTGTAAATTTTAAGGAGAAGAGTTTCCGTACTATGGTACTTTTTGTATGCAGATTGTCTGTCATCATTCATATCGACCGCAGCCAGGTGTTCAGTATATTGTAGAATAACTGCACTTTCAATAAGTTTTCCAAGGAAGGCAAGGTTAGAGACAGGGCGATAGTTGCTTTTTATACGTTCAAGTCCAAATTTCTTAATTAGGGGTTTGATTATTCCATGTTTGAGCTGAGTGGGCATGGCGCCCAGTGACAATGATGCGTTCAATATTTCCGTAGTGAGGGGTAGTAGTTCTTCCATACATTCTTTAGTAAGCCATCCGGGTAAGGGATCCAATTTACAGTGTTTATTTGGCATTGCCTTAATTAGATTCCTCACTTCTGATTGAGTAAGGCTTCTGAATTTGTCTAACTTTCTACCTTCAAATGGTTCATTGCCTGTGGTTCTACTGTCAGGTTGTGGCTGGACTACGGAGCCAGTTTCCATTTTGTTTTTCAGAGATAATATTTTGTCCTCAAAGAAAGCTATGAAATCGTTTGCCAGTTCGGTTTCACTGTCATGGTCAGGAAGGGGTGACGCCACATTTCTGTTCAAGCATGAGTTAATTATTTTGAACATGGCCTTTGAGTTACCTTTATTCTCTTCAATTTTATCGGACAGATGTTTAGTTTTCATGCCTCCCAGGTATTTGTTCAACTCGTTTCTTGCCTTTTTGTATGCCTCGTAGTCTTCTTTCAAATTTGATTTCTTAAATTGTTTTTCTTTTTGGCGCTTATTCATCTTTAGTTTCTTGATTTCTGAATTGTTCCCAGGGGTAAGTTTGCGAACTGTGATTTTCCTTTGGATTAGTGGTGCATGTTTATCAAGGACCATAGTGGTGTTATTGTACTTCTGGAGCAGGTTGTTTAAGTAGCGATTGGAAATTCTTTCAGGAGAAAATTCAACGTGATTTCTAATTTCAGCTCTGAATTTATTAATGTCGATTGACTTTGTTTTACGGAATTTCAGCAGATGAATTGGCGCTTTTGGTTTGCTTGCATCAATTTTGAAGTGAACAAATTTGTGGTCGGATATGAAATCACCAACTGTACAATCCAAAGTTGTTGTTTCCTCAGAAGTTATAACTAGATCAAGGGTATTACCATATTTGTGTGTAGAGTCTTTAACATGTTGGGTCAGTCTAAACATGTTTAATAACTCAGTAAAACGCTTGGCTTTAATATCACCTGGTTTGTTGATGTGAAAGTTGAAATCTCCTGCGATGAAGAGATTGTTAACCATAACTAGCTCATTTGATAAGAGAATTGAAAACCCCTCAAAGAACTCGTCGATGCAGTAACGATTTGCATGAGATGAGTCAGGTCTATAAACTGTAACTATGGTAAATTTTTTTCCATCTTTTTCAATCTCGGTCACAATGCGTTCGAAGGTTTTTCTCTTAACCGAGTCAATTTTTCTTGCTTTCAGTGAAGATTTGCAGATGCAGGCTACTCCTCCGCCTGACCTGCCCTCTCGTGGAGTGTGGAAGAAGTTCCAAGCGCCTTGGTCTTGTAATTGACCAATTTCATAGACATCCTCATTTTTAAGCCAACTTTCTGTCACAAGTAGAATATCAGAGTCATGTTCAGCTTTGAAATCATTAATAAGTTCAATCTTTTGTTTCAGACTTTGAGCATTAAATAAAGAGATGTTAATGTATTTCGTTTCTTGGGTATTTTTCAACTTTTTGGACGGTTGATGAGAAATGCATTCCTGCAGTGGCAGAAATCTATTACTGGTAGATATTGCGATACCTTCAAAATTAGCCCTGGTAATTGCAGATTTAGCATCAGTGGCTTTTCGGTGACTGGAACTGGCATGGTGCCTGGAGGAGACTAGTCTGGTCTTATAAAGAGTACCGTCCTTCTTAAGGATTTTAGTACTGGTATCCTAAACGTACACAATGCCACCACAGTTGCTCAATTTTCTGGGTTTCTGGTTGCAATTAGAAACACTACAAGAGGTTACATGAACATTTGAATCATCAGAAGGTTTTTTTAGACCATAGTGGTGCAAACGCTTATCGTCAGTCTGCAGAACTGGCTCAGCATGGGAAACATAATTAGCGAGCAAGACCCTGTCATTTGGCACACCATTGGCCTTCGAACGATCTTCACTCTTATGATTGTTATTATGAGAAAACGAATACAAATGCTTCCAACTTTTATTTACGCTATTTTTGCACTGTCTGGACGGAGGTTCGGTCGGTGGACTACATGAGGGGTCAGGAACTCTAGATAGTCAATTTTTCCTTTTCTTGGATGGCGGGTCTACCGCTAGCATTTGGCTCACAAAGCCACAGCAGGCTTTTGCTCGGTCATTACGCCCCGCAATGAGAACAGCTTGGGCCTTTTCAATGAATACTTCACGGTCTACCTTGGTGGGTTCCAACCATTTACCCACACTCATGGAAACTTTGTAGTCTGATGTTAGCTTGGAAATAGTGCTTCCCCCTTTTCCGATGATACGGCCTATGTGATCTTTGTCCACCTCCAAAAACATTTTGGTCTGGAAATGTTCATCCGATGTCGACCCCGGCTGGGGATTACTTTTCGGTGCCGGCATATGTAACTCTTTAACGATCGATTCTTTCATAAGGTTGATGCATCTGTTCGTGAGCATGTCATCCGTTTCCAGCAGATCATCTTTGTTGCCAGAATAGTCGATATTGACTATGTTGACTTTGTCATTGGGAGGGCTGAAACGGCGAGTTAGCCAGAAATTGTAGACCGACGAACTTCCAGAACCTCCTCTAGATCTGGAGGGAGGCAGGGTTACCAGGTACACCTCACAGTGGGTGCTAATATCAGCAACAGCTCCAGATATTGTTTTGCTGACGTCCATCCCTTTTTCTCCATCTCTGATATCTTTCGACCCACACAGGATTATGACTAAGTCATAATGACATATAAATCATCGGGAGATAGTTCACACAGCTGTTTGGCATCAAGTGATCTGGCATCAAACTGAATATGGGGATACTCGATCTGTCGAGCTACGGCCTGAGTCTGAGCATCAAAGATAATGAGACCGTGTGCAGTTGGGGGATAGTTCATTGACACTTCACTGGTATTACTAAGTGATAGTTGCTCCATGATCTCATCTCTCTCCTGCTCAAGCTCACTAAGTCTCGTATGGGAGTCGCATAATTCGGCAAGAAGTGAAGCTTTGTTATCTTTCAGGTCGCGATTTTCCAATATTAAATCCCTGTTTTCCGTTTCCAGGTTGCGGCACTTTGTTTCCAATTCATCCAGGAGAGCATTATTTGCATTGATTCCATTGCTCTTCTCACGAATCTTTGAGTTGAGCACTCTCTTTTCATTTTCAAGTTTAGCAATTTGGAGTTTCAGAGTAGCGTTAACCTTAGCAGGTCTGCCCTTTTTTCGAACTGCAGTTTGGGGTTCATCCGAGCCAGATTGACTGTCTCTGCAGGTTAAAGCTACAGAGACACCCAATTGAAATTTGGAAAGAATTACTGAGATGAATTTCTCACTTGATGTCTGACACTCAGAAATTAATAGCACAGTAACGTTTTGTATGAATTTGACCTCAAAACAACACCATTAAAGAAAAAATATTCTACTAACTGCAAGGGTGACTGAAGAAAATTTCAGTTCAAATCAAGCAATTCTTTTTAAAAGTGTATCAACAATATTCAATAACACTAAATTTTATACAATGTAGTCTGAAGCTGGGATAAATTTCAGCCTGGGAAAACATTTTGACCAAGAGGCAGAAACAACAGTTAAAGCAAACATTTGTCTTTTGACACAGGTATAGGCAGTTTTCATCATGCAACTTCCGTTATACTCCCACTATTCAAGTAATTCTCTTTGAAAGAGCTATCTCTTCGATTCAGCCTAAGTCACTTTGAAGTGGTCTTTGGTGGCAGATTATTGAAAGATTCAAAGCTCCTCCTGATGTCGCATGCATACTCCAGTGTTGACACAAATGCTTGTGTGAAATCAGAGAAGGCATCCATGCATAATGGAGAAGGACTTCAAGATGGCATTTGTTTTCTAGTTTTCTATATAATGGATTAAAGCTTAGACATCCTAAAGGATGTGTTTTTTAATTTCTTATAATCAAAAACTCCACTTTTTAACATTTCTTTAAAATATGAAAAATGTTTTTATCAGCCTGAAATTCTTTTTGATATCATATCAGAAAGAAAAGTGTGTCTTATTTTATCCCATTCTTGTAACACAAGCTGAATGGCCAATAATTAGAAGATCTTAAATGTTAAAGGCATTGCATCTCCATTTTGACAAGCCCAAAAGACCAACAGAGCACCAGAACAATATTTACCTCTGCATGCTTTGCATTGATATGCATTTTTGTACCTGAAGCTTTGCACTGAGGCCTATCTTTAACATTTTGATTATATGGCTTCCTTCATTTCTGAACAACAGTATGTAGACCTTTCAGCTTAACAATCTGTCTTTCAGCTAATCAGTTTTGATATCCGATCACCTCAATAACATTAGATATCACAAATCGCATCATTAATTTTAAGACAATTTGATTCTCCTTACCACAGGAACCTTTTCAGGTTTCACCTTTTCCAAGGCTGAGCATTATATCACTGTAAATTTTAAGGAGAAGAGTTTCCGTACTATGGTACTTTTTGTATGCAGATTGTCTGTCATCATTCATATCGACCGCAGCCAGGTGTTCAGTATATTGTAGAATAACTGCACTTTCAATAAGTTTTCCAAGGAAGGCAAGGTTAGAGACAGGGCGATAGTTGCTTTTTATACGTTCAAGTCCAAATTTCTTAATTAGGGGTTTGATTATTCCATGTTTGAGCTGAGTGGGCATGGCGCCCAGTGACAATGATGCGTTCAATATTTCCGTAGTGAGGGGTAGTAGTTCTTCCATACATTCTTTAGTAAGCCATCCGGGTAAGGGATCCAATTTACAGTGTTTATTTGGCATTGCCTTAATTAGATTCCTCACTTCTGATTGAGTAAGGCTTCTGAATTTGTCTAACTTTCTACCTTCAAATGGTTCATTGCCTGTGGTTCTACTGTCAGGTTGTGGCTGGACTACGGAGCCAGTTTCCATTTTGTTTTTCAGAGATAATATTTTGTCCTCAAAGAAAGCTATGAAATCGTTTGCCAGTTCGGTTTCACTGTCATGGTCAGGAAGGGGTGACGCCACATTTCTGTTCAAGCATGAGTTAATTATTTTGAACATGGCCTTTGAGTTACCTTTATTCTCTTCAATTTTATCGGACAGATGTTTAGTTTTCATGCCTCCCAGGTATTTGTTCAACTCGTTTCTTGCCTTTTTGTATGCCTCGTAGTCTTCTTTCAAATTTGATTTCTTAAATTGTTTTTCTTTTTGGCGCTTATTCATCTTTAGTTTCTTGATTTCTGAATTGTTCCCAGGGGTAAGTTTGCGAACTGTGATTTTCCTTTGGATTAGTGGTGCATGTTTATCAAGGACCATAGTGGTGTTATTGTACTTCTGGAGCAGGTTGTTTAAGTAGCGATTGGAAATTCTTTCAGGAGAAAATTCAACGTGATTTCTAATTTCAGCTCTGAATTTATTAATGTCGATTGACTTTGTTTTACGGAATTTCAGCAGATGAATTGGCGCTTTTGGTTTGCTTGCATCAATTTTGAAGTGAACAAATTTGTGGTCGGATATGAAATCACCAACTGTACAATCCAAAGTTGTTGTTTCCTCAGAAGTTATAACTAGATCAAGGGTATTACCATATTTGTGTGTAGAGTCTTTAACATGTTGGGTCAGTCTAAACATGTTTAATAACTCAGTAAAACGCTTGGCTTTAATATCACCTGGTTTGTTGATGTGAAAGTTGAAATCTCCTGCGATGAAGAGATTGTTAACCATAACTAGCTCATTTGATAAGAGAATTGAAAACCCCTCAAAGAACTCGTCGATGCAGTAACGATTTGCATGAGATGAGTCAGGTCTATAAACTGTAACTATGGTAAATTTTTTTCCATCTTTTTCAATCTCGGTCACAATGCGTTCGAAGGTTTTTCTCTTAACCGAGTCAATTTTTCTTGCTTTCAGTGAAGATTTGCAGATGCAGGCTACTCCTCCGCCTGACCTGCCCTCTCGTGGAGTGTGGAAGAAGTTCCAAGCGCCTTGGTCTTGTAATTGACCAATTTCATAGACATCCTCATTTTTAAGCCAACTTTCTGTCACAAGTAGAATATCAGAGTCATGTTCAGCTTTGAAATCATTAATAAGTTCAATCTTTTGTTTCAGACTTTGAGCATTAAATAAAGAGATGTTAATGTATTTCGTTTCTTGGGTATTTTTCAACTTTTTGGACGGTTGATGAGAAATGCATTCCTGCAGTGGCAGAAATCTATTACTGGTAGATATTGCGATACCTTCAAAATTAGCCCTGGTAATTGCAGATTTAGCATCAGTGGCTTTTCGGTGACTGGAACTGGCATGGTGCCTGGAGGAGACTAGTCTGGTCTTATAAAGAGTACCGTCCTTCTTAAGGATTTTAGTACTGGTATCCTAAACGTACACAATGCCACCACAGTTGCTCAATTTTCTGGGTTTCTGGTTGCAATTAGAAACACTACAAGAGGTTACATGAACATTTGAATCATCAGAAGGTTTTTTTAGACCATAGTGGTGCAAACGCTTATCGTCAGTCTGCAGAACTGGCTCAGCATGGGAAACATAATTAGCGAGCAAGACCCTGTCATTTGGCACACCATTGGCCTTCGAACGATCTTCACTCTTATGATTGTTATTATGAGAAAACGAATACAAATGCTTCCAACTTTTATTTACGCTATTTTTGCACTGTCTGGACGGAGGTTCGGTCGGTGGACTACATGAGGGGTCAGGAACTCTAGATAGTCAATTTTTCCTTTTCTTGGATGGCGGGTCTACCGCTAGCATTTGGCTCACAAAGCCACAGCAGGCTTTTGCTCGGTCATTACGCCCCGCAATGAGAACAGCTTGGGCCTTTTCAATGAATACTTCACGGTCTACCTTGGTGGGTTCCAACCATTTACCCACACTCATGGAAACTTTGTAGTCTGATGTTAGCTTGGAAATAGTGCTTCCCCCTTTTCCGATGATACGGCCTATGTGATCTTTGTCCACCTCCAAAAACATTTTGGTCTGGAAATGTTCATCCGATGTCGACCCCGGCTGGGGATTACTTTTCGGTGCCGGCATATGTAACTCTTTAACGATCGATTCTTTCATAAGGTTGATGCATCTGTTCGTGAGCATGTCATCCGTTTCCAGCAGATCATCTTTGTTGCCAGAATAGTCGATATTGACTATGTTGACTTTGTCATTGGGAGGGCTGAAACGGCGAGTTAGCCAGAAATTGTAGACCGACGAACTTCCAGAACCTCCTCTAGATCTGGAGGGAGGCAGGGTTACCAGGTACACCTCACAGTGGGTGCTAATATCAGCAACAGCTCCAGATATTGTTTTGCTGACGTCCATCCCTTTTTCTCCATCTCTGATATCTTTCGACCCACACAGGATTATGACTAAGTCATAATGACACATAAATCATCGGGAGATAGTTCACACAGCTGTTTGGCATCAAGTGATCTGGCATCAAACTGAATATGGGGATACTCGATCTGTCGAGCTACGGCCTGAGTCTGAGCATCAAAGATAATGAGACCGTGTGCAGTTGGGGGATAGTTCATTGACACTTCACTGGTATTACTAAGTGATAGTTGCTCCATGATCTCATCTCTCTCCTGCTCAAGCTCACTAAGTCTCGTATGGGAGTCGCATAATTCGGCAAGAAGTGAAGCTTTGTTATCTTTCAGGTCGCGATTTTCCAATATTAAATCCCTGTTTTCCGTTTCCAGGTTGCGGCACTTTGTTTCCAATTCATCCAGGAGAGCATTATTTGCATTGATTCCATTGCTCTTCTCACGAATCTTTGAGTTGAGCACTCTCTTTTCATTTTCAAGTTTAGCAATTTGGAGTTTCAGAGTAGCGTTAACCTTAGCAGGTCTGCCCTTTTTTCGAACTGCAGTTTGGGGTTCATCCGAGCCAGATTGACTGTCTCTGCAGGTTAAAGCTACAGAGACACCCAATTGAAATTTGGAAAGAATTACTGAGATGAATTTCTCACTTGATGTCTGACACTCAGAAATTAATAGCACAGTAACGTTTTGTATGAATTTGACCTCAAAACAACACCATTAAAGAAAAAATATTCTACTAACTGCAAGGGTGACTGAAGAAAATTTCAGTTCAAATCAAGCAATTCTTTTTAAAAGTGTATCAACAATATTCAATAACACTAAATTTTATACAATGTAGTCTGAAGCTGGGATAAATTTCAGCCTGGGAAAACATTTTGACCAAGAGGCAGAAACAACAGTTAAAGCAAACATTTGTCTTTTGACACAGGTATAGGCAGTTTTCATCATGCAACTTCCGTTATACTCCCACTATTCAAGTAATTCTCTTTGAAAGAGCTATCTCTTCGATTCAGCCTAAGTCACTTTGAAGTGGTCTTTGGTGGCAGATTATTGAAAGATTCAAAGCTCCTCCTGATGTCGCATGCATACTCCAGTGTTGACACAAATGCTTGTGTGAAATCAGAGAAGGCATCCATGCATAATGGAGAAGGACTTCAAGATGGCATTTGTTTTCTAGTTTTCTATATAATGGATTAAAGCTTAGACATCCTAAAGGATGTGTTTTTTAATTTCTTATAATCAAAAACTCCACTTTTTAACATTTCTTTAAAATATGAAAAATGTTTTTATCAGCCTGAAATTCTTTTTGATATCATATCAGAAAGAAAAGTGTGTCTTATTTTATCCCATTCTTGTAACACAAGCTGAATGGCCAATAATTAGAAGATCTTAAATGTTAAAGGCATTGCATCTCCATTTTGACAAGCCCAAAAGACCAACAGAGCACCAGAACAATATTTACCTCTGCATGCTTTGCATTGATATGCATTTTTGTACCTGAAGCTTTGCACTGAGGCCTATCTTTAACATTTTGATTATATGGCTTCCTTCATTTCTGAACAACAGTATGTAGACCTTTCAGCTTAACAATCTGTCTTTCAGCTAATCAGTTTTGATATCCGATCACCTCAATAACATTAGATATCACACATCGCATCATTAATTTTAAGACAATTTGATTCTCCTTACCACAGGAACCTTTTCAGGTCTGCCTTTGATTTACTTCCCACTGAATTCAGAGCCTCCAAATCAATGGAATTGTCAGTTTCAAAATTGATTTATCACAATTCAATCATGTGTTACAAGTTAACGATTAATTTTGATTGGCCTGACTGTCACCACCATCAATGTTGCAACTGCAGTTACATGCTACCGTAATATGGGGTGAATCGGGACACTGGGGTGAATCGGGACAGAATAGGATTGTATTTTATTTCTACACTACAAGTACTTATACTTTACCCAGGTCCGTAATTTTTGGCACAATTCTAGCATACATTGTAGCGCATATTTTGGCCGGGTTTTATAATTCTAACTGCAGGCAGTGAGGAGCTGCAGCACTTTAAACTTGGCCCTGCAGAAACTGCATTCTCTGAGCTTGTCAAAACTTTGCTAGTAACACAAAAAGCATAAATATTAGGGACCGTTCAGAATTTATGACTGGGGGGGGTGGGAGTTTTGCTGGAACTTCCCGTCAAAAATTGATACCCCCCCTTGAGTTTCATGCGGATTTTTAGTACCCCACCCTTAGGTTTCAAGCGTATTTTTAGTACCCCCCTTCGACATACAAAGCAATACACACATATATACTGTTAAACACAGCCACACGTACTGATTCGCGTCATTTCGCGGACTTTTGCGCGTAAAAAAGTCCAAATAAAATGAGTTTATGCGTGATTTTTAACATTTTTTCTTTGTTAAAATTTCTTACCCCCCCCTTGGAAGTGTTGTCAAAAATTAATACCCCCCCTTGAAACACGTGTGAAAAGTTAGTACCCCCTCGGCCAAAACTCCCACCCCCCCTCCCAGTCATAAATTCTGAACGGTCCCTTAGAGGCACCGATCTAACAGGAAATTTTATTAAACTAGTTTTGGCATATTAAGGCACCAGAGTAGTTGACTAGATGTGGGATTTTGTATGTTTAGTCATAGGTTCAGATCCAGGGCAATGACAAAGTTTCAGATTCTGCAAAAATAACCCTACTAATTTTCATTTGAATGTACTAGCATGGCTTCTTAAAGAATATTATTGAAATTGTCATCATTGATATTGGATTTAGTTCAGAATTACCTATGTATGGCGTAATTAACAGAAAATACGTATCTTAATACTTTTTTGTCATTTATCATAATTTTTACAAATCTGCAAATTTTACAAGTAATTTAGTTAAGATTTTTCTCAACATTTTTTTTTGTATGTCAAATATAGTTTCTAATGTTCATTCACAAGTATCAATCACCTAAACATGGCAGGAAGTATTATTTTATAGAAATAGAGGACTGTCCCGATTCACCCCAAAATAAGGGGTGAATTGGGACAGTAGTTTTTCATGAATAAATCATTAAAAATTAAAAATATCTTTTAATACTCCTAGGGATAGTTGGACCTTGAGTTCGGACATAATTAGGCACCATATTTTGGTTTATAAGTTGATTTGTGACCATGCTGTGACAGAAAAACCCTCAATTCTGTCCCAATTCACCCCATGTTACGGTACTTCCTCAGACCCTTAATTGTTACTGCTATGATGGATGAAAGTAACAGCATAAATATTCCTCGAAACAACAGATGAAAGGCACCAAATGAGAAATGTGTCGCTTTCTTAGCTAATTGCTATTTTTCCCAAAAAGTTGTATTGTACTTCTGAAGTCAGAAGATATCAGTACGAAAGAAATCCCACTTGCCTTCTGCTGAGGCCCTGTTCAGCAAGTAAACAAGGAAGTGTTCTAGTTCATAGAGTTCAGTTTATGAAAAAACATGCAGCTAGCTTTCAGAGCCACATTTGCCCTGCGTCAAAAGAGGCTGTTTTCGGATTCATTTTTTTAGCCTCTGACACTGCGGTGTAATAATGAGCCCAGGCAAAAAGCTGGTATTACTACACTGTGCACACACCAAATGCATAATACAGTTCCCTGCACTACTTAGAGTGCTCTGGTTACTTCTCAGCATGACCTGGCTTCAGTTGTTAATGGTCAGTCACCTCTTGCTGTTAATAATGCAATGAAATCTACCCAAAATACACCACTGTACACTAGGAACAGGTGCTCACTATGTTAAGCTAACACTTTCTTAAATTTAGCACTGACATAAAAGGAATGTAATTCAGAACGCTCGGTGCATGCTATGGGACTGTACCACTTGCAGGTCAAAATTTATGTTGCTTTGGCATTAATTTACCATGACTGCATGCTTTGGTCCAGGAGATGGCAAATCTGACATCATCCAAGGCAAACATTCTCCTACACCACTAGGCAAACTGAAGACATTATTCTATGTGAGGCTTTTGTTTGCAGAGATATCAGATGGTTGGTATCTGAATCTTCTTCAAGATGATCCAATCAGTTCTTGTTTGCATGTCCTTATTCAATTACACGTTTTATTCAATGGAATAAATTAAGAAACATATGTTTAATAAAATAACTGAGAAGCATCGTGCAACTGAAGTTGTCATTGACAAACTCCATAAATCCTCCCTAGTTGGAAGTATTATTTCCAAAAAAATGAAAAGGTGACCTACTCTTGAAAAGGGATTCATGTTAATCAGACTTCTTACAAATGGCATTCACAAACTGTCAACCAAAAATTAGAATTCCAAAGCCTTACTTGAAGCCTAGCAACTTTTAGACTCAGACTAGACTCAGATACAGTTTATTATGCCAAATGGGTGTTCCATTATTAGTACAAATTAATATGTTATCAATCTTTCATTAATAAAGGCAAAGGAGACCCTTCCGAGGTATTTAGTCCACTATCGAGGGACCAACTTGTTTTGTAATAAAACAACAGTTAAACATTTGATCTTACATTACTAGTTGAATTGAAACACATAATTATTCTATATGTAAATAACTCAACACATATTAGAGTAAGTTTAACAATATATTAATAATAGTACACATTTAAATACCATTTTAGAGGCTTTTAAAATTACAGTTGTTGCCAATACAGGACAGATTAATGTTATCCAGAATGAGTTCATTATATTGGCTCCGTGGTACAGTGGGTAGCATCCCTGCCTTGTACATATGAGGACATTTTCTTTGTATCTTGTTTCATTGTTTAAAACCATATGGAAGTTGTCAAAATAATCCTGGTGAATCAAAATACCGTGCTTTCCTTGTGTTTATTTACACTTTCAACTCCCACCTCAGGCATCAGAAATCAGCTTGTGTGAATGGATTGGAAAATATTCGGAAAGAGGAGTACCAAATAAGAAAAACAAGAGGACTGCCTACATGAAGTTTAGTAATTTCATTTTTAGTCAGCATTGGAACCATAATTATTATGTTACATGACAACCTTATTGAGCGATTGATGATAATGTACAATGCAAAGAAATAGGAGACTGGTAACAAATAATAATTTTTCATTGGTTGATATGAATGTGTCGGATCAACCTGACATATGCTGCTCAACCAAAATATAGAAAAGAAAGTCTTAGCAACCAATCACAAACCTGACTTGCAATTCTTTTATTTTTTAGGATCGTTTAGGATTTTATAAGTTAATTGGTTTCAAGGTGCTGTATTAGTTTCTTTTAATAGGCCTACTTGTGCATTGCATGAAGAAAATAACTTTCAAAGCTGTCTGCTATCTCAAAAAAGGTGTCAAATCCAAATGTGTTCTTGCTTGCTTGGAGCATACTGTTGAATCAAAGCACATCACAGTCTAAAAAGCCCGTTTTCCTTCCAGATTCCCTTCATTATAAAGTTTACACACTTCACTGAAGTCTAAGACTCAGGCTCACTCTGGACATGACATCAAGTTTTTCCTTGATATAACTTAGAAAGCAGATGGAACAGACATTGGATGGATTAAAACCTTGAAAGTTAAACAGCTATCAGAATTACATAGGCCAAAAAGAGTACTCTAGCCGATTTTTTATTGTGTGTCCATTTTTATATATTAATATTCAAATGACTTTATACTAACTAAAAGAAGGTGACGGTCGAGATTTCCAAAATATTTATTGTCGTTCATGGATTACACACAGCAGCAGGTTAT
This sequence comes from Platynereis dumerilii, assembly GCA_026936325.1. NCBI lineage: Eukaryota > Metazoa > Annelida > Polychaeta > Phyllodocida > Nereididae > Platynereis > Platynereis dumerilii. Next base: position 5,626,324 of record JAPTHN010000026.1, on the reverse strand, counting down.
AGTCCTTGTCATACTTAGGTGGAATCTCAAGTTTTTTTCTATGCTGTTGAACTGTGATGTCAGAGATGATTCTATTCTAGCATTGCAATATATGTAAATTAACTACAAGCTGTGATGTCATTTCAAACTGGGTCAGATTCCCCAGCTTCTAACCAATGCGAATCCACCAAACTGAGCATCACAGTTTCAACTCAGTGTCAGAGTTAAAATTGTGTCTGGGAAAAACCCATGCAAGTTTGACATCACAGCCTCTCAGCCAATGGGCTGCCAGAACAAAGATAAATAACATAAGCCATGTGTTTACAAACAAATTGTCAAAGCCTTCCGTTTATACCAACTTCCATCAAAGTTTGAAGTTGTAAGTTAGCAAGTTTGTAGATTTATCAAACAACTCTGTGGGGATTATTACAGTTGTCTACTGTGAATGCTCACAAAGCTACCATTTGGTAGGATTAGACTGGTGATTGCTGTGATAAATCATTGGGATAAAAAATGTAATGCTTCCTTCAATATATCAATGTTTAAACTGTGATGACGTAGTTTACGGTCAGCCCATTGGCTATCAAGCTGTGATGAAATAGTTGTAGGGGCTATCCCTGATAAAACTCTTACTCTGATACTGTGTTGAAACTGTGACGCTCAGTTCAGGAGGATCAACATTGGCTAGAAGCTGGGGAATCTGACCCAGTTTGAAATGACATCACAGCTTGAAGTTAATTTACATATATTGCAATGCTAGAATAGAGTCATCTCTGACATCACAGTTCAACAGCATAGAAAAAAAACTTGAGATTCCACGTAAGTATGACAAGGACTGTAAAGCTGCTATCGAAATGTTAAAGTAATAAACCAAACTGCAACTGAACACCCTTTACAGAAAACTGAAAACAAACAAGATTTGGTAAATTTCTCAAAGGGACACGAAATCAGTCAGGCAGGTTTGTTTGTAGTAACCAAGACTTTCTTGTCCAGTGATTCAATTACTAAGTTCAATCTCCAAACCATTTCAATCCCATTACATTAATGACCTTTGAGTCACTCTCTCGCTCCACAACCGCAAACGTTTTTAGTGGTCATTTAGCACATAATTGGTCTAGATTGCCCAAGGAGGGTTTTTGTTTTATTATAATAAATTTGAATAAAAAATCGATGCAGTGATTTTCCTATTGTTATGATTAGGTAGATCAAGACAGCCTCTTTGAGACAGAGGACAAAAATTAGACAGGCATAAGTAAAGTAAAGTAAAGTAAAGTAAAATTTTATTTAAAGTCAGTGATGAAAAATAAAACAAGCAACACAAGCTACAAAGCTTTTGACCGACAAGGTAAAATCAACAATAAGAAATGACAAAATGATGAGATAGGCCAAAAGGACTACTCTAACCAATTACTGATTGATTTCTAGATTAATATTCAAATGATTTTATATTAACTAAAAGAAAATGACTGTTGGAATTTCCAAAATATTTGTATTTTCATTCTTTTGAAACCAGATCCTATACTAGAACTCATGTCTGATACGTGGTTAGCTTGGCGGAGATGCAGCATTCCAAGATTCAGATTTTCAGGAGATTTCATAAGATGGTAAAAAGTATGCTAGTCAGCCAGAGTAATGGCCTTTTGAAGTTTATTGCCCATCTGGCAAGCCAGGATGCTGATACCATCATTGGAAAAAATATGAAGCACATCGACAGCCTGGTCAACAAAACTGGTGCACAAGAGGCATGGATGGCCAAATATTGGTGCTCCCCAGCAAAACTATGTATTGTAAAGACAAACAATCAAAGAACTGAGAAACTTCTTGAAGATTTTAGAACTTTTACTCACAACGAAATATTTGTAGAATAGCTTTCGAAGTCCATCCGAACTCCTTCATCAGTTCTAGTATTTTGAATGGTCAGGTGACGATGTTGATGACGTGGTGTCACATGATAAGATCTCCCGGTATATTGCCGGGAGGGTGTGCCTCCCCCGGTCCCGGTTGAGCACCGGTTCCTCCTCAGCGATGTGGATCGACTTGGCCACACCCCTGCGGATTGTGATAGACCACCTGCCTTTTCATCTTTGGGGATTTTGTCTTTGGGGTGTACTAGACGGTTTCTAATAGTGTTGTACGGTCTCTGGTGGACAATGACGCCCGCTTTCCGGATCACTCTCGAGATGGCATCAGAGATGTGTCCTACATACGGCAAAGTAATGCTCCCCTTGGGTTTATTTGTGTTAGAGTTTCTTTCAGTGATCTTATTCTTCCCACTTGTTGCAGTGGCCCAAGCTGACTTGGTGTATCCAGAGATACTCAAGACCTTTTGGAGATGTCTAATTTCTTCTAATTTGGCTTCTTCAGATGAACAGATCGTCTTACAGCGGTGATGTAGCGTTCTTATGACGCCTAACTTGTGCTGGAACGGTTGATTGCTGTTGAATTACAGATATTGATCTGTATGAGTAGGCTTACGGTATACTGAAAAGGCTAGTTGACCAGTGGGACTCCTCTTAATCTTAGCATCCAACATGGCGATGGTACCTTCATTTTCCTCCTCTCGGGTGAATTTTATGGAAGGGTGTATCTTGTTGATGTGGTCTGTGAAATCTTCTAACAGTGAGTCACAGAGGGCCACAATAGTGTCATCAACATATCTTCTCCAGATGGTGATGTCATAGGGGAAGGACTCAATAGCTCTCAACTCGAACCATTCCATGAAAAGATTGGCGACAATGGGGCTGACCGGCGAGCCCATGGCTGCTCCTTCTATTTGTGAATAAATCACCCCATCATACTGGAAGTAGGTGGTCTTGAAACAAAACCCTAAGAGATCTCTGACTTGGGATGGAGAGAGACTCGTGCGGTTAGGAAGAGTGGGATCTTTGGCTAGTAAGTCATGGATCACCTCTAAACTCTTGTCAACCGGAACCGATGTAAATAATGCGGTGACATCAAAAGAGATTAGAATGTCTGTTTCATCCAAATCAACCTTGCCTAATACATCTACTAATTCCGCACTGTTCTTCAAGGAATGTCCATTCTTACCGACCAATGGAGCCAGTATGTTAGCGACGAATCTTGCGACCTGGTAGGTGATGGACCCTCGTGAAGCCACTATGGGTCTTAGAGGAACGCTTGTCTTGTGAACCTGAGAAACTGTTCAGTAGAAAACTGGACACAATCAGAAATTGACACTTTCAGTGACTTTTTGTGTATTTCTTAAGATAAATTTGTAATATAACATGTTATCCTATTTCTCTTTCGTGTGGCTAGTATACCTATTTTGGTTTCAATAAACATATATAACATGATTTTTTGAAAAATTCCAAAATGGTGCTTATTACTTCATGGAAGTAATATGACATTGTTGGTTTAAGTTTTCATTTCAGTAACAAGCAACATATCACCCGCAACAGACATGTACCAAGAATTAACAGGTAACATCTTTGATTTCAACCACAGCCCTATTCAACATTCATTTTGCAACTTTCTTCAATGCTTCATAAATTGTAGTGAAGCTGCAGAGGCACATATCATAACAATGACACAACAAATGTCTTTCACGGGTGATGAAATAGTTGATCTTTAAACATGATTTTAGTATGAAATAGCTGCATGATGGTTGTATTGAAAATCTTTAAAATGACCAATTGTTTTCTTCGGTTTTCTGCATTGAATTATTACAGGGGAATTCAATAAGAAGCTCCTAAATCAGCAACGCATATCATCCAGAAAAACAGCGCAAGTTCTACTTTTCTGTTCCATTAATATAAATTCAATTGGAAACATTATTCATATATGCCTCTTCCAGCCTTAGATAAGACAACATTATTTTCTAAGGTCTGGCTTTATATATTTGACACCAGCAAATTTTTCTTTGGAACTCGTACAGTGGTCAAATAAACAATTTCTATTAACAAGGGAAAAGCTAGGTCGTTTCCAAAACTGTTTACTGACAAACACCGCTGAGTGGTAGTCTGGTGCTCATATGTATCCAGACACTTTTTATTTACTCAGCTGCTTCATTGATTTTCTAAGCACTGATCAATGCAAAGATATACTATCTGAGTTCTGCTTCTATGCTGAAGTATGTCATAAGGGGGGCACCATTACATATTGGGTGGAGGGGAGATGGCTTCAATTTTCCGCGACCAGAAGTTATTCACTTCATTATCAACTTTTATTTTTCTAATTAACAATGCTGAGTGAAATATATACCCCAATGGAAATGTATTTCAAAACCTAGATATCATAAAAATTGCCTTGAAAACAATATGTGATATATTTTAGGTTGTGTTTTCCATTTACATGAATGCAACCACACCCAGTTCACGCAGCATCATCAATTTAAATGATCTGAAATAAGAATGTAACATTATCACTGTTACGAGCACAGAAACACAGGTGCAAGTTGCTTCTCACTATTTCTGTATGATTACTAGTTTTCTTCCGACAAAATGGATGCAAAAAGCATTCTACAGACAGCAGGTGGTCTACTGCTGAGTTTTTATTCTGCATAAAGCATCAATCAAACTTGCAAAATACAGATGTGTGCAACAACAATGGTTACATATTCTGCCTGTTCCTGAACCAGTTACAAAACCATCTAGCGAAATGACCATCAGGAATATTTAAAAAAATGGGTGTTAAAATTAAGTAACTGTAAAGATCTACCTGAGAAATTCCCAAGCTTCCAAAAGTTAGGTACAACATGAAAGCCTCCAAAAGTTAGATATATCAAGACAGCAAAGATAATCTGGTGTTTAGAGAAAAGAAAAGCTACATTGCAGTCCTTCTCTTTAATTCACGAGCAACTTCTCTGATTTCACTAAATTGTTTATGTCAACATTGGGGTATGCATGTCATGATACTAGAAGGAGCCTTAAATTCTTCAACAATCTTCCACCAAAACTACTTCAAAGTGACCTCAGCTGAAAATAAGAGGTATTTCTTTCAAAGGGAATTACTTGAACAGTGGGAGGATAGCGCATGGAAGATGCATAATGAAAGCAGCTTAGCTGTGTGGCAGACAAAGGCAGTAAATAAAAATTAATATTTCTCAGCCAGATCTTCGATATTTTCTCAATTGAAATATAAATGTCCCGGGCAGACTACATCTAAGAAATGTTAAGTATAATGTAATAGTCGTAAAGCAATTTCGGTACACTGTACATGTAATTCGATTGTTTGACCTTGACTTTTAAACATCTGAAATTTGTCAGATGTCTTCTCATAGCTCATTGTCAATGCAGAAGCGTATCTGGTGTCCCATAATTAAACAAATAAGCACTGAATGAGAACTGTAGATTAATTAGATTATTAAATATAAGCTTGATTTATGTCTGTTTGTTTTGAATAGTACTTTTATGGTAACCATTGACGTGGATGGCTTGATTAATAATGATCCATTCTTTAAAGGAAGAAAGTTGTTCCATATATCAACATCAATGATTTTAATCATCAGCTTTCATCATGACAGCACACGTAAAATTATCTGAAGCTCCAATTAATTTTAGGCTTAGAATTTGTGCAGCATTTTACAAAGCATCAACAAATATATATTCTGCTCTTCATTTAAATTTGGTGAAGTTGCATACAGCAGACAACACAGTCTGTTGTCTGCTGTATGCAACTTCACCAAATTGTTGAACAGACGTACGTTACAAACCTATAGAAGATCATGTCAAATTGGAAAGGATATTGATTGGGTGGTTCCCGCAGTACACAAAAAAGGCAACTTGAAGCAGACATAATATGACACGAAAGCCATTTGACAAAATGCAGTATGAGTTAACAGTGGGATGTGATATACATTGCCAAATTTTTAATACATCACTTGTTAATTTTCTAACATCATCCGCTAATTTGATTTTTGCTTCCCCTAACATGTTTGGCAACCCTGGATTACTGTTGTTGGATAATGTTTCATGTTGGAAGTTGAATGGCTTGGAGTTCCAGGCATCGTTATAAAGAACTTGCTAGTGTTACTTGGGGAAAGTTTGTTTGTAACATTATAGTCACGTGCGAATCTGACTCTGAAATACAGATGTTGGTTGGCGAAGTGGGTCAAAAGAAGGTGTATGCTTTCTTTGTTGGCTTGTAAAGAAAGCTCTAACAAGAAGTTTCTGGTTAATTGGGCAACACGCTCACTTTACACATGTACATGTTTCGTTGTAAACGCATGAGTATAGATTGAAATATATTTTGTCTCCAATGCTTGCCTCATGCTTAAAAAGCCTACATAACAGTCATCTCACCCTTAAGTTTGTTTTTCTTTGTTCCTTCGTGAAGATATGTGCCTCAGAAGGACATGGTATCTTTTCGGTTAACCCATATCTTGTGCAGCTGGAGGACTAATGGATCAGCAAGAGATGAAAGATTCAGTAAATGCTCAATCTCCTGGCAAAATTAGCAAATTTTCTAATCTGCAAGTTGCTAAGGCTTCTCTACCACCTTTTGGTTGTAGTGAAGCTAAATATGAGAGCAACAAAATAAATTCAATCGCACACCTAGATAATATAATTTAAGTTTAATTATCATGGAATCTGTGATTGAATCTTATTATGGGAGTGATCTTATAATTGGTGGAGACTGTAACACTGATTTTACAAGGAGAAATGCTCACTCAAGATATCTTGAAAATGTCATCTTTCGGAACAATATGGAATGTGTGTGGAATCTTCAGCATATTGACAGACAATTTACATATTTGGCCCAGAATATGGTCTCTGGCAGTTGTATTGACCATTTCTTTGTTTGTGCTAACAGATTGCCAGCTGTAAATGATCTGTGTGTTGTCGGTGATAGTCTAAATCCTTCCGATCACTCAGTGATAGTACTTACTTACACATTGGATTATATTACAAGGTGTCAGAGTAGGAATAAAACTGAACGTGTGACCAGCAGCAGGATAGCTTGGCACAGAGTCACCAATCAGCTGTATAAACAGTATGCTCGTCAGGTTGGAGAACTGATTAAAACTTTCAAACTTGACTTAATTTGTGAGCAGTTTATCTGTAAAAATGTGGCATGTAAGGACTTTGTTCACACTGGTTTGATGGAAGAGTGTCTATGCATGTTGAATGATATCATGGCTATCGTTGCTGAGGAAATCTTCCCTAAACGTTCTGTGAAGAAAAAGAGATTTCCCTACTGGAATGAAAGGGTTAGGCCACTGAAGGAAAGGTCATTGTTCTGGGGGCATATATGGAAGGAGAATGGAAGGCCCACCTCTGGACATGTGCATGACATATACAAGACAGTTAAAAGGAGATATCACGGTGCAATTAAGCAATTGAAAAAGGAGCAAGATGAGCTACGCAAGTGTCGCATGATAGAGCAACTGTCACAGAATCGTAGCAGAGACTTCTGGGCTGAATTAAAGAAACTCAACCCCTCTGCCAGTCAGTGCACAAACTCCATTAATGGAGTTACTGATCCAAAAGGAATCTGTCAGATTTTTGCAAACAAATATGAGACTTTACTGAATAGTGTGTCCAGCTTGAATGCGAGAATCAATGACTTAAAAAACTCTTTGAATCACCTTATTTTGTCAGAAAACTCTCTTGATGCTTGTTACATTGATGTGTCAAATATCAAATCTGCGTGCGGGAAGTTAAAAAGTGACAAGCATGATGGCCATGGGGATGTATGGTCAAATATGTTGATAAATGCACCACTGGATTGTCTAAGAGTTTTAGCACGCTGTTTTACTGGAATGCTCTTACATGGTTATTATCCCTCAGAAATTCTTGTGTCATCTATAGTATCACTGCCAAAGGATATCAAAGGAGATATGACCTCATCAGACAATTATAGGGGAATATGCCTTACTTCACCCATTAACAAGATTTTTGACTATGTTATGCTGGATAAATATAGTGAATGCTTCAGAACGGGAGATACGCAATTTGCCTTCAAAAATGACATGTCCACTACCACATGCACACTGGCGTTTAAAGAGGTTGCCAGGTATTACATGCAAAATGGTGGTCAGGTTTATGCTTGCCTATTAGACGCATCAAAGGCATTTGACAGGATCAGGTTTGATCTTCTGTTTAAGATACTTATTACTAGAAAACTGCCAGCAGTCTTTATACGGCTACTGATGGATAGCTATGAAAGACAGAGAATACAGAGTGGTTGGCTTGGATATATGTCTGATTATTTTTCTGTTTCAAATGGTGTGAAGCAAGGGGGAGTTGCTTCCCCAGTTATGTTCACTCTTTACATGGATGTCCTTCTCTCACGACTGGAAGAAGCAGGTGTTGGATGCTTTGTTGGCCATCATTTTCTAGGAAGTTTGTGCTATGCTGATGACATTACGCTGCTGGCCCCGACAAGAACTGCTCTACAGAATATGATTACAACATGTGAAGGATTTGCCAGAGAGTATGATATCATATTTAATCCGAAGAAGACAAAATGTATATGTTTCAGCAAAAAGGAAGTACGTGACATACCCCTCTTAAGACTCAATGGGAATATTTTGAAATGGGAAACTTGTGTTGAACACCTAGGACATCATTTAATGTATAACCTAAATGAGTCGCATGAAGTCCAAATGAAGCAGAACTCTTTTGTTAAAAGTGTGAATTCTGTCATTGTTAACTGTGCAAAGGTACCACGGATGCTGGCTAGCCACATTTACCTTGGTCAGTGTCAAGCTTTTTATGGTTGTCAAACTTGGGATTTGTCAAGCCCACATGTGGAAACTTTTCATGTTACATGGAGGAAGGCAACCAGACGTGTGTTGGGACTGCCTAGTCAGACTAGATCTGCTATTCTCCCGCTTATGCTACGTGGACAAACGTTCATGGATTCAGTGTGCAGACGCATAGTTAAGCTCAAAAAGGCCGTGGAGATAGGCGCAAATGAGAGGCTAAAGTATGTCTGTGCACTTGACACAAGCTTGACGTCAAAGAACCTGTCTTTCATTCACCAAAAGTATGGCAATGATAATGATGTCAGGGCCATCAATGGGAGCTATGACTGTGAAATGTTTGACCGGGCAGGAATGCTGAATGAACTTATAGCATGTCGGGATGGCGTGGTGGATATTGGTGGTTTTTCAAGTGAAGAATTGAACTCTCTGATATATTTTGTTGCATGCCATAGACAATAATTAATCTAAAAACTGTTTGATATTTCTATTTTTTCATTTCTTTGTGAACTTATCTGTACCAAGCTGTACGAATAAAATAATAATAATAATAATAAAAATAATAATATAGCATCATACGAAAATATTATAGCATCATACGAAAATGTTCATATCTATTACCCAAACATAAATGCTAGGGATATAGGGGATGCTCTGTTTGTCAACCAAGGATATACAATGTTCTGTTGCTTACTTCTTGACATAAAAATTCTCTTAACTATAAAACATTTCATAGGCACAAAGGAAACAAATCATCAAAAAAAACCTTTCGTTGTCAATGGTTGTGTTGATCTTTTTATAACTTACATAGCATGCAAAAAGTATCTATGTCTGTCTAATTTCTGTCAACATGCATGTAGACAATGTCATGTGAAGAATTTGATATAGAAATAAACATCAGCCGACATGCAAGGTGATGATATTATTGTTGTTATCAATGTGATCACATGTGCATGCATGTGCTCTGACTTGGGCTCAATCCCCATGCAACTGAGATTATAACTGTATTCCAAGAATGTCTTCAGTCTGCAGGGAGTCTCTGTGGGCCATATGCTTCTTATTGTGTATGTATTCATTGGGTGCTCATAAAATTTCGAGTTTTTGAAAAGATAGAATGCAGTCAAAATTGCCTGAAGTAGCTCGCAAAAAGAATTTGAATTTGAATTCACTAAAAAAGAAGCACATAACACCAGTGAATTGACATACACATTATTGGACTTCATATCCATATATTCATTTCTGTATTGCCTAAAATAATTACAACAACAATGAAAGATTTCCAAAAAATATTCAGAGAGAAAAGATTTAGCCTGACGTTTGGTTGATATTCAGTTTAACAATCAGGTGGAATATTACTACACCAGAAAACACATTTTCATGTTGTATGGCCATTCGGGATCTTCTTGGGGGCATGTTTGTGGGTTGGATAATTGGCCAACAACAATCGCTAATTAGCCCTTTGCACGCAATGCTCATTAGTGTGCTGAATGTCATGACAGAAGTCTTTCTCATGCTTTGCAATCGCATGCTTCAAAAGAAGCAACGTAACTCTTCTGAGTTCTGAACCACTAAGCTGACCTTTGCAAGTCAAGGAAGATGTCAAGCTGTGTCACTACTTCATATCACAGCAGAGGTATACCATTGATTAAATATAAAAGTAATGTGAAAGTTGCAAATGTTCATGCTTTCAGGGCCACACAATTTTTTATTACAAGTAAGGATGAAGATATGACACACGATGCATTGTGAAATTACCACTTATCATACCCTCAATTCATGGATGCTTTACGCTACTCCTACTGAACTACTCATTGTCCACAACTGAAAATTTGCAAGCATTTCATGTCCTACAACAACCATAGGTGGGTGTGCTTGCTCAAACTGTTCAAATTGTACCACTGCAGTTATACTAGGTCATTTCTGCACGACATGATTGTAACAGTCACTATCAACAGTCTCCAATGCAATAGTAGTACTAGTAAGGGTTCTCCCTCAGCTCACGTACAGGCATTGCTTGGCCACTGTCCATGACCTTCCCTACTGTAATGATATATCAATTATAATAAGTTCTTGGAACGAGTACATCTTGCTGTTAAGTCTTTGGTACACTTATATTCCTCTCACCATGCGCATTATCACGAGTACTATGCTAGTATACATAATAATCAGAGGACAGATCGCATCACCATCCATCTCAGATCCTTCTATTGAAGGCATGATATAGCTGGTGATAGATGCCTTCATTGATTGATTAGATATCTACACTTGACTGATTACTAAAAAGTTTCAAAGTAACTTCCGGTCGTCTTCCTTTTGTCTTGTCATTCTCTTGTCTTTTGTTGCTAATTTCATGAGAAGAAATTTGTTGAAAAGCCGCCACTGCCTGATTAGTCTGAGGTACAACTCTTTGCGTCGGAAGATTGATTGGCGACATTCATATTCTATTTCTGAGTATCAGCTGAATGATACGGAGTGTTCTTGCTTTGAAAGGGTTTCCTTTATGAAAAAAAACACACTTCAGTCAGAAAGTGGTTTGTTGCTGAGATGATCTGGCTCTGGATAAACCATTGTACAGATACAGTCCCATAGACCTAGTGTATAAGAATGGTTGCTGCATGTTGCCTATCCATGCTCAGAAATCACAGGCCTTAGAGCACATGCCTTATGATACCATAACATAGCATACTTAATGAGTGCAACAGATTAATTGGCTAATTAAATTAAAAGCTTGAGGTTTGTCTGTGTGTCTGGAGCTTTCAAATTTTCTTCATTGTCATCGTTGATGTCATTAGAAAAACTCCGTCTTGAAAAGGGAAGGAAGTTGTTCCATTAATAAACCTCAATGACATTAATCTTCGGCTTTCATCGTGACAGCTTACATTAATTCATCTTAGGCTTCAATTAATTTAAGATCATTGCGACACTTTACACAGCAGAAACAATCTATGCTTCTATCTTCCTAAATTAGTTGTGAAGTTCTTCACTTTGTGTAAATGGACAGACATATCTACAAATTAAAGACACTGGAAATTAAGTCAACATTGCGAAAATAGGCAGTTGTGCATGTTGGTGAAGATTGCTCATAAATGTTAGCGTAATGATTTTGGTTGATAAAAAGGCAGATAAAGGTATGTTTAGTCTTGATAATCAGAATATTCTTATTACAACAAGCTACACTATAAATTCTAAAATTCTGAGTTAGCTCAAATGATTGAGTGAGACGGTTGCACAATTTGCTTGAGCCATGATAGCTTGCTGTTTTGAGTTATGATAATCTTTATGTTGTTATAACTTGCAAACAACAAGCTATCTTGGCTCAAAGGAATTGTGCAACCATCTCACTCAATCAATTAAGCTAACTCATAATTCAAAATTTACAGTGTATTAGTTCCATACATAATATTTTGCCCACAGCACATATCAAGTGTTGGATTATGATTCAGTTGGAAGGCTGGAGTTCCAAGCATCAGTATGAAGAACTGGTTAGTGTTACCTGGAATAGTGGGTCAGGGCAGAGACTCGTGTGAATTTGACTCCTAAATAGAGATGAGGTGATACGAAATGGGTCAGAAGAAGGTGAATGCCTGTTTTGTTCGTGAGAGAAGACAGTTTCTTGCAAGAAAGTTCCAGGTTAATTGGGTGACACAATCACCATATACATCTGCTGTTGCATGAGCTTCAGTTTAGATTGAAACCCTAGGCTCACAGTCTATTTTGAAGACTGACACTACCAGAGTTGGTTTTAGAATGTCACTAAACTGGTTAGAAATTGTTGACAGTGACAAGTATTCGGTTTTCATTACCATTCTTGTTGAAGCAATAACCTTCGGATGAGTCAGACACATATCAATGAGCAAATCGGTTTTTTAAACCAGTCAGTTTTTTGGAGTTAAAAACCGAAATAATTTTAATATACTCTTCGGAATTTTTAATACATGTGTATTTATCGGTTGTTCCTTCAAAGGAATACTGCAGTCTTTTGGGAACACATTCGTCTCCATCAGCCGTCTCATAAGAGATATAAGACTCGGGTGGTGGTTTTTCTTTGTGGCGATAATATTTCTATAAGACTGAATGTGCCTCGGAAGGATGTCATTTTTTTAAGCCAACCTATATCTGGTGCACCCAGGAGACCAACGGATCAGCACAAAATGAAAGCTTCAGTAGAAGCATAACCCTCAGGCTAAAAAATGTTGCAGTTTAAGTGTCTCTACAAACATGTAAGCACATCTATGGGAAGACAAACATGGCAGAATCAAAATAAATCAATTTGCTAGCACACACCATGTCATTGTGGTGTAGGGATACGTCAATTGAAAGCTGTTGCTACTAATGGATTTTATAACGGGCCTTGTCTGGTCATCTGTTGTACAGTGCCGCCTGTAAGTAAGTGAAATGCATGAAATCATTGGTGCCATTGCATCAATGCTAAAAATCCTCAGCAAAATTGCTTGTGGAAGCATGAATTGTCATCCGATGAGAGGAAAACACTTTGGGTCACAAAGGCCGATGTGTGAGGCATGTGGGATAACAATAGCAGCCAATTTTCCTTTGCTGTAGTTGGAGTTAGGTATGGGTCAAAGTCTTTGATAAGTAAGTGAAACACAGGCCCGATGTTATTTAATAGGGAAGGGTGGTTCACTTACTTATAAAAGACTTTGACCCATGCCTGACTCCGACTACAGCAGAGAAAATTGACTGCTATTGTTATCCCACATGCCTCACATATCGGCCTTTATGACCCAATATGATTTCCCCTCATCGAATGAGAATTCATTATTCCACAAGCAGTTTGGTGGAGGATGTTTAGCATTGATGCAATGGCACAATATCATGCGTTTCACTTACTTACAGGCGGCACTGTAAGAGTGTTCACTGTTTATAGACGTCTAATGTCAAGCTTGCCATTGCATTAGATCCTTTTTCAGGTGAGCAGCGCTACATCATTGACCATCATTGACCAAGAGATCAGGCTTCTCGCTCACTCTTTGTTATACGTTCTTTAAGCAAAATAAACTCATTTCACTTTTGTTAGGCATTGCTTATTACAGTAGACGAAGATCAAGTGCTTACAGAATTGGACTAAAATGTTCCTTGCAGTGTCATAGCCCTATCCATGCCATGTTAAACTCTGTGACGTGTAAGAAGCCAGTGAGTCATACCCTATACTTCTAATGTTATTTATCAGAGTCACTGCCCAAGTCATACCACTCGTCAATGAGGTCACACATTTTCCTGTGACAAATTAGCACTTCATATCAATGTATTTGATAGGAGCTTTAGTGAGGTCACTGATAGCCACTAGCAGCTGGATGTAAGTACTCGTCATTCGTCTACTGTAACAATCTGGTAGAAGAAACATTCTCATCAGTGACGTCACCCATACATTTCTTTAGTACATAAAAACAAATAAAAACTAAATGATGTACTTGCATCAATTGCCCTTTTTGTATCATGCTGAGCTAGCAAAGGTTTTCTCTATGTCTATTTAATTTCCTTTAACATGCATGACAAGATGATGTTGTCAAATCTGATTGCTTGATTGTGCTGTACTGCGACTTATGCTAATTTTCCTACTGATGTGCTGTATTTCAGAATTTATGTCTTACCTGGGTCTATCCTCATCTGCGGCAATTACTTTAATTTATAATATTGTTATATGTATCACTAAAACTTACTAATCTATTCATTGTATGAGCAAGAGTACAATGTATGTATATTAGTCTCTGAACAACGTTTAAAAAACTATAAAATACAGCTGACCATATGCTAAAATTTTGAAATGTGTTTCTTTGATTCAACTTGTTTAACAACGATTTCTACATTGACTAACGCAGTTACCGCTATGGAAAATGGCTTCCTAAATACTTCTAAAATGGTCAAAATATCGAATTTCCATTACAACTTGACGTAGAGCTTCAGACAATACTATCTCTTAAAAAGTCAGGATATTACAACATCTTGAAAGAATATTTGCATGATGTATGGCCAGTTAAGGACTTCCTCAGGGTGCATTTGTTTTCTGAATTTTTTGCCCACAACATTAATTAGCGTTTTACATGCGATGCTCATTAGTGGACTGATTGTCATGGCAAAAGTCTTTCCTATGCTGTGCCATTGCATGCTTCACGAGAAACAATGTAACTATTCTGAGCCACCAATTTGACCACAAAAGCGGAAAAAAAGGTTTCCAGCATAGCATTTGACAATTTCAAACTGTGCGCAGCAGAGCTAAAATCATTATTTAATAAAGGAGTACAAAAGTTGCAAAGGAAGGCCTATGATTTTTCGCGTAGAGAGATGAATTGCAAAGTTGCTGTAGATGAAGAGATGACAGGTAAAGCTGCCTTGCTGAAAACGAAGCATTGCATGATAAAACTTCACATGGGTGTAGCTCATTTAAATAATTGTTTTGCAAGAATTTTCTTCTAAAAGTAACCCTTCTAAGAGAATCCTGGATTGAATCCAAACATGAATTCACAAATCACAAGGTACGTCGCCTTTCATTCTGAAACTTTTAAAGTTTTATTTAAATATTATTTCTTTTACTTAAATAATTTGAAAATTCTTTTCACAATCACTGTTCGTCAATGCTGTATTCTTGCTTAAGCGTTCACTGTGATTGTTTCACAATACACCTGGTGAAGAACAAATTATGGCAGTAGTTTCAATAAATATGAGTTTCTTGTCAACTTGCCGCATATAATTTTATCTTTTGGCTGTGGAGGCTGAGATCCCATGGTGCATTGTACAGAGCATCATATATATGTAAACATTTAGTCTCTCATAATTCTACTTTTAGATTGGCCTTGTTTTTAAAAGTGTTTTTTATGATAAGGTTGAGGCTCTCATAAAATATTTTGACGTTGACTATTGCTTTTGTAAATGTATGCAGTTGTCAGGAGATTTGGGATGGCGAGGAGAAAGGAGGGCAAAAAAGGTAAACAGAGGACTTCTGACAGAAAATTTTCTTACCTTATTTTGAGTTGTACTGTACTTTCAGCTTGTGTTCTTGTTGTGCAGAGCTCCGAAAGCTTTTGCCAACGCCGTACCTTCCGGCAATAAAGTGCACACCTTCCGGTAACAAAGTGCGTTCATTACTGTGTGATAAAGCATTTTGGTTTTGTTGGTTTCGGTTATAGTATATAATAGTAAATCAACATTTGTCTTGTATGGCTTTTTAGGTGTCACGTATTTCATAAACTTGAAAGATACCTTTTCAATTGCAGTAGGTGCAGATTAAAGATTAATAAAAATTGCACACAATTTTTACTTGAAAGATACAATGGGCATGATTAAATGATTTTTTAATGGGTACTTCTCCCAACTACACAATGAACACCTACTTACAGACATGATTGTGCTGTTGTATATTGTTCATATAAGAAACTATCTGCAGTGCAACCGAAATACAAAAAATGTCTTTGCAATCACGAGTAAAAAAAGTGACAACATCCTCAAAAAAATGCATTTGCAGTCATAACCACAAAGAAAAAAAAAATCTTCAGAACACAAAGAAAACTCAGCAGAACTCAACAAAATATTTTTTTACAAGCACAAAATCAAAGCTACCTTAAAAAGAAATGACTACATTGTATGTGAGACTCTCTGTTGTTGTGAGATCACATATTATGCATAACATAACAAGTTAATTATCCATACCTCGGATGATGTCTTGTGAATTATTCTTCTATTATATGCCTTATGTATTAGCTGAAACAGAAGAAAAGTCCTTCACATCACCCAGGTTTTGCTTGATAGAGACAGTCATTGCCAATTAGCTCACAGATTGGAAACACAGCATAAGTTTTCTGGAGTAATTACCTAATGAATTGTGAGTAGGTACTACCTAACTTTATCCCCTTGTTATTTTTTGCACTGCTTGGGAAGGAAATACCCCAGTTCTGAGATAATGTTATTGTCAATACATAGACTCCATATTTTTAGGAAGTAAACAATCTACATTTTCCGCTATTTTCGTAAACAAGTTGTGATTGTTATGGGCGTCGCATGCAATACCTCATAAATTTCGTAATGTCACACCATATGTCACTCTAAAAGTAAAAAGCGGTGCTGAAGAAAATCAAATTATTGCCAATGTATATCTGTTTTTTCATGCAGTGTACTGAGACAGCAATGTACCACCTATAACCAAATCACTGTCCTCTAACTAACCAAGTACTGACTCAAATATCATGGGGTGTCACTCTTTATGGTATAGTTTTTATTTCCTCTACCCTTTCCAGGTCAGGTCCTGGTGTGTATGCCAAAAGCATATATAATCACTCACAAATATCCACAAATATCCACAAAAGGCAGTCATGGATTTTGGCGTAGTCTTTTGACTCTGACCAAAGAGCCTATTTGACTATTAGCCTATTTGATATTAACCTTAATTTTCATTGGCTGTTGGATATTAGATTGGAATCTCATTGAATTCTCAGTGTGTCCAATGAGGATGCAGCTTAATATCCACTGGCCAATCATGGCTCTGTGGATATTAGGCTTGACTTTCATTGGCTAGGACATTTGGCCCGATTCTCATTGGACAGGATATTAGGTGGCATTCTCATTGGACAAACTATTAACTACAGTGCCCCCTACTGTGGATATTAGGGTGGATTCTCATTGGTCAAGATATTAAGGCGTATTCCCATTGGTCAGTTCACTATTATCCAAAGTTAGATATTTGTAAAAATCCACAATAGTTAAAAGAGTTATTGCTAGTGACTTGGGCATGTGTCCAAAGTATAAGGTCTTTGCCAAAATCAACTATAGTCAGGAGTGAGCGATAATGAGTGATTTAGGCATGCGCCCAAAGGACCTATATTTTGCCCAAAGGCCTCGCGGATATTTTGAAGGATGCGATGACTTTTGAAAAGTCGTGCCAAAAGGAGTCATAATGCCCAAAGGCCCTATAGTTTTCCCAAAGACCCTATAATTTGCCAAAAGATCCTATATTTTGCCCAAAGGCCTAATATCCATGCCAAATAGGCCTATTGGGCACAATAGTGGATATTGGCGGTAACACCTGGGTTCTCAATACTATGTAATGCACCAGACAATTTGTTATATTGTGTCTTTTCTCATGTAATTTTATATGTTGTAGGATCCTTACATGTCCATCTGCCATTTGATTCATATTTTAAGGAGATTGATTTATTGTTGTTATCTATTTTAGCATTATATGTATACGCTATACAGTCAATTTACAATTAAAATACATACACATATATTAGATATTATATGTACATTTCATTGGTCTCAATATACCAACTGACTTGCAAGAAATCGGTTTGGTTTCCTGCCGTTAAACATAGAGTGGGTCGGGGCAAGAAGTCCGGGTTAGGTGAGAGGGCCCCCCCCCCCAGCCCCAGGGTTATATTTAAACTTACATTTTTGGTGCTTTTTCTTATTGATAGGATTGAAGCTAGAGGCTTTTTAGGTGACGTCACACATTTTCAGGATATACAGCACCAAACCATAGAAGTAATTAAAGAAGCAAAAAAAGGTGCATGGTTTTTGTAACTTTGATTAGTTCTTTGAAAGTGGTTGTCAGAAGTACCTTTGGAAATTTTTTAAAGTATAATGGATATCTGCATTACTTCACTTTATGACTATTACATAAATATAATTTGGATCGTGTTTTTTGCATTTTAGCTAAAAATATGGCTCTAGGTCACATTAAAATATGTGAGTTTTGGGCGAGAGGCCCCACATGGTATAGGCATGAGGCCCACTTCACTGAGGCCTCGGAGCTGCTTCAGGAATCATTAAATAATGTGTACTTTGCCTTAAATCTTGATAGAATAGCTAATTGAAATCAATAAAAATTGGCTGAAATTAAAATAGGGCAAAAAATATTAAAAAACAAATGTATGAACAGAACAATTCTGAAATTCAAAAAAAGTGAATAGAATGCCTTAAAATGATAGAAGAACCCCAAGAAATAACTTTCAAGCTGAATGCGCTAACAAAAATAGGATTATAGTAGGGGGGCTTCTTGCCCAATGGCTGGAGGAAGAAGGCCATTTTATATTTTGTACAAAAAGGTCTGTAACTCCTTTATTAAAACTGGTAGACATTCATTTCACTAGTTATAATAAGAGTCAAGTGATCCCTTCCTGACAACATAAGCATTTACATAATTGACCACAGAAAATAGGTCAAATCACACCTCAAAGTTAAGGGGGGCTGCATGCCCCGTGCTACTCTACATGTCTTGTTGCAAGACTGCCAATTGTAACATCCATTAAATTTCCAAGAATTTCCCTACCCCTGGCTCCAAAATTTTGCTCTCATAACATGTCAGATTCTCTGAACAGGTTATTCGCAGTGCTAACAATGTGCATTAGTTGGCTAGCATTTCAGTTTAACAAAAATAACTCTGCGCCTGTTGATATAATCATCTCACAAACTTGGAGCCATAAAATTTTAGAATGAGACACAGGTGTTATGCGGCTGCAGTGCATTTAGGCAAAATTCGAAGTCCAATGAAATTTGATCCAACCATGTCTGTCCTAAAAGTGGGCTACAAGTCAAATTGGTTGATAATCTTTTCTTGAAACTAAAAATGTAACATGGAAGCTTTACCAGGGACAGACAGACAGACAGACAGACAGACAGACAGGTTTATTCAGCCTCTTAAATTACACATATAAATACATAGAGATGTTATCAAAGTGGAGTTGGCTTAGGTGGTGCTTGTGATGTCCTGGCCGGACGCTATTCCAAGCACCACCTAGTAGCTTTTTCGAGGTACATGTCTTGTATCCGGTCATGGGCTGCCATGAAAAAAATAATTTTTATAGATAGGTTTGAGAGCATATAATGGAAATGGAATAACCGTCTTACTTTTCATGCCGTAACACACAGTGACAGTTTTTTGGTCTGATGAGGATCATTACTGGACTCGTTATTGTGACTGCACTGTTACCTGACATGGAGTTCATTTGTAGACAGAATCTGTGACAGAATCTGTGACACGTGTATGAAAAGGAGACATGCAACTGATACAGCGCAAGCGCATGTCAAGACAAAAATGTCAGAAAGAGTAGGTTCAGATCCAGGCTATTTTACTGCCTTTAATGGATTTCCAAGGTGGTTGACCTTTGGCATCCACTTTTTTCCAGCAGACACACCACTTTGAAAAAAGCTTATGATACACGTAATGGAATTAAAACAAAACACACAATTTATGAAGCGTCCATATATGTTGCTTAAAGGCAGAGAGGGTAAAATGTTTTGCTTGACGATAAAAAATGGTCTTGCCAGCCTTCCATGGCATGCTCAAATCCCAGGAATTCTACCAACAATTGATTTTGAAATACTGACTCTGACCAAAGCACTTCTTTTTTTTTTAATACATGAAAAGTAAGGCAAGCTTGAATAATCATGAATTGTCATTTTACAACTTCTTCATAGATATTCATATGGGGAAACTCGAATGTGTATTTCTCCAAAAGACAGAGCAGAGGAAGCAGATGTTTTCAGCAGTATTATCAAGTGGTAGTCCGACAAAGGCTGACTCAAAACGAAGTTTTGAGTCAGCCAACAAAGCATTGGCTGAACACAACATTTTTCACAAGTCCCAAACATGCCGATTACAGCAGAGTAACAGCACCTACCAGAGATTAACTGCAGTGCAAAAGTTAAATCATAGCCATAGGTACTTGCCTGACAACTAAATACCCCTTGTCATGTCTTTGTAACAGCATTTCGAGGGCAATTTCTCTTTTTTATTGAGAGATTGATTCACTTGTGCCATCATGGTGGACTGGTGTGTCACCTGACCGGGCGCACTTAAAACGCGGAACAAGATCGCGGGACGGGCCGCGGTAAGAGATGATCTAGCATCATCACTGATTCATCAGGAATAGCACAGATGAGACTGAATGATCACTCTTTCTCAACTATTGCATCTACAGAAATGACAGACCCCATTTTAGAAAGCTGATACGATTTTCTGCTTTATTATGATACACTGTGATAGCTTTATAAATTTATAAAAGTTTCAACTTAAATATACTGTCTAATAAAAAGTGTCTATACTTTTTTAGTGGATTTACAACTATCCAACTTTATGTATTTATCTTTCAGGGATGACTGAGTGTGCATTTATGGTGTGAAATTACAATGCAGTACAGTGGCATATTTGGTTTGAAATTTCTTGAGCCATGTATTGAGGGTGCATACAGGCATAGGCTATCGAGGAACGGGGGCTTCTCACTGAGTCCTTGGGAATGCTCTTGGAACCCCCTCAAATGCATTTCTTAGAAGGACCCAGAGGGGGTCCTGAAACCCCCCCCCCCCCAAATAGTGAATTTGTTAGGAAGAATAAGCATGATCCAGCAAGTAAAGATTAATCAGCAAACTACAACCTCTTGCTATTGTATACATCACCAGTAGGGTTTTAAAACTAATTTTTAATGGAGGTGTGTACACATCTCCATTTATGCAGTCACATTGACAAAATGGACAGTTTTGGCGGGAAAATTGAAATTTAAGCATTTTCAGAATGTCTTCTGGGCCCAGTCTTGGCTATTTTATTTGGAAATGTTTGGGTCAAGAGATGTGGATAACTTGATTATAGAGCATGCATTTGGCATAGGAATGAATACCAGGCATGTTGAAATCACGACGTGACTTCCTTTTATATCTTGCTTGGATCCACTGGGGGTGGCTGCACACATTGTGTATTGGCCGCTGTGCCTAAACTATTGCACTTGTATATATATACGATTTTTGGCACATGAATGGGTCTTACAGCATATATGTGCATTTTGGTGTTCGTATTCAAGCATTTGGCAATTGGTCGAGTTTTTGTAAAATATTGAAAATTAGAAAAAAACTTTTCTTTTTTAAAGTGCACAGTGCCGCCTGTAAGTAAGTGAAATACATGAAATGATGCCATTGCATCAATGCTAAACATCCTCAGCAACACTGCTTGTGGAAGCATGAATTCTCGTCCGATGAGAGGAAAACATATATTGGGTCATAAAGGCATGTCAGATAGCAATGGCAGCCACTTTTTTCTGCTGTAGTCGGAGTTAGGTATGGGTCAAAGTCTTTGATAAGTAAGTGAAACACAGGCCCAATGTTATTTAATAGGGATCAGTGGTTCACTTACTTGTCAAATACTTTGACCAATACCTAACCCCGACTACATCAGAGAAAATTGGCTGCCATTGTTATCCCACATGTCTCACATATCAGCCTTTATGACCCAATATGTTTTCTTCTCATCAGATGAGAATTCATGCCTCCACAAGCAGCTTGGTTGAGGATGTTTAGCATTGATGCAATAGCACAATATCATGCGTTTCACTTACTTATAGGCGGCACTGTACATGTACCTTCAGGACAAAAATGCATCTAGTATCAGAATTCTGCATAGTTTCCCTCTTTGTTCTACACTAAAATAGCTATTTGCTGTTGTATGCACTTTGGTGGATCATCATTATTTTTGCAACTACAACTGTTCGAGATTGAACAATAATTTTAATTGCAAAATGTAACATGCAACATGTGGACTGATGACACTGACAGTAGCCAGCAGAGTAGGGGAAGCTAGGGAGAGTTGGGCCACTTTTTACATTCTTGCTCCTCCTGCTAACAGTAAGGATTATATAAACATGCTTTATGCATGTTTTGTATCTTGAAATATATCAGAAAAATATCTTTAGGTTTGCATTGATATTTGCCCAAAACATATGAGCTACAGCCCTATGAAAATTAGAAAAAATTTGGCCCAACTCTCCCCATCAAGTGGGAGACTTGGGCCATTCAGGGGGGAGACTTGGGCCATTGCAATATATCAGTTTGGTAAAGCTATGCTTGAGGCCATAATATTTTTAACCTGTAGTGTGCTTATCATAGAAGTCATTAATCCTGAATTGAGGCCTCTTGCAACTCTAGTTTGCTGTCAGACTTAAGCCTCGGCCTGATGGCCAACTCTCCCCATCTAGATTTCCTGATAACTAATTTTATTAGACCATGAATAATTATTAAGGCCTAAAAATAATCAATCTCTGTTCAAAATTGCTCTAGACAAGTTCCTCTGTCTTAATAAAAATAAATCTGGGTAAATGCAACACATGTGGGGAGAGTATTGGCACTGTCCCAACTCTCCCCTATTCCACCATTTTTCTCGAAATCTCAATTATGACTAAACCGGTTGTCTGATAAATTTCCAAAATATGTTAATAACAACTGAATAGTCAAGCCTACCAAGCATGCCATAGAAAATTTTCTCAGTCCTTGTTGTCTGAAAGACAATTAAAAACTCATAACATGGCTCAGTTTTTCCATTTTTCATCCAAATTTGAATTTTCTTCTCTCTAAAGATTGTGACAAGCAAATTAGCCAGAAATGTTACATCCATTGAAAGATTTTTATTTTTATAAAATTTTGGTGGCTGCAGCTTTCTCAAAAAATTATTAGTTTCCTCAAAAATCAGGGTGGCCCAACCCTCCCTGCGGCCCAACTCTCCCAAGCTTCCCCTACTCAATGAGATATGAAGGGAATTTTGATAATATTTGATTCACTTTTTAATGATATATTTTGCTTATTTCTACTTTTATTATTTTTGCATATATATCAATGGAATTATTTGAATTTGCATAAATAGTTGACCGCATTACATGCAACAATTCAAAATGCTAAAACAGAAAACCTAACTAATATCCTAATAATCATATTTTTATATTTTGTAAATATTCAAATATAGCTCTGCAAAAAAAAACAAATAATAAAAATACATTGGATTTGGTGCTATTCTTTGTCAATTACAAGCATTTTGCCAGAAAAATAGTTCACTATGTGAGACCTAGTTGTCCACAATATGTAAAATTTTTTTGTTTCTGCCAGTCAAGAGACTTTGAAATAATAGCTTCACAGTGAAGTGAATGAGGGGACCTCGGATAAGGCCACTGATGTATAGTATTAAACGTGACAGAGCATATTTATTGTCAAAGTTACAAGACATCTGATTTCTTCTCTTTTTTAGTTGTCAACACTATTAAACAGTGCATTTACCTGCCTATGCAGATGCAAGTGATTTAGTATTGATTGTAAAATGAAAGGTTTAATCAAACAGAATTAGAATTTTATTGGGGAGGGCGTACTGTCATTCTGCCTGCATTTAGGACTAAATCACTAAATCATGATTTTCGTGGACAATGCTTTTCTAATATTTTTATTGTCCACATGGTTTGTATTTTGAGCCTAAATGTGGTAAATATACCACATACAGTAATCAAATGAACAACAGCTGCTGGTTTAGGATAAGTTTCAATTGAGGAGTTCTTTCTAAATATCTACTTGCATAATTCCCTGTATTTGTGGACAACTTGTGGACAACTTGTGGACAACTTGTGGACAACTTGTGGACAACTTGTGGACGACTTGTGGACAACTTGTGGACAACTTGAGGGACTGAGCATCCACTGCCAGGGCGTCGCCACTGCAGTATAGGCACCAGCAGAACAAGGCTGAGGCCATTCATTCACTGTATGTTCAGAATGGCACTGAGCACGAAATTTGACTTCTGCAACTTAATTGAAACGCCTCCTTTGTCACCCAATTGACTTCGTTGCAATCGTGACCATAGGCCCAATACCATGACACAGAATTGTTTAAAATGACCAGGTACCAAGTCTAATTACAATCAACAATCTGCAGCCCTCAGTTCTTTGTTCTCTTTAAAGTCTTGTATTGCCAATGTTTTATCAAATAATTTGATTTTAACAACTTGAATCAACAGGTATAGATTAGAACACTGAAACCTGTGAGTTATTTCCAGGGAACCTTCTGTCAAGTTCTGTGGCACTTAGAAATAAATACACAACTTATTTGTTTTAGGCCAATTAGGGACTTTTTAACAGAATACAGGCCTATACGACTGGACATTGAACACATAATTATGAGATTTGGAGGGGGTGAGAGTTCAGGTTACCACCCCCCATTCTCTTTCCAGTAATCCCTCCCCCTGGAGAATCTAAGTTATTTTTACCAGTGTTCAGACAACAATAGAGAAAATATATGTTTATGTGTAGGATCAAAAGACCTAATTATGTATGGATCCATTAAATGATACTTATACAATCAACAGATCTCATATTGGTGTCTAATTGCAATGCTACCAGGAGCTGCATGAACAATCTTAGTTACACAGTGTATGTCTTTATTCTGGTATCACAACTTTAATAGTTCCAATGCATAATGCTCTCATGAAAGATGATAGAGATCCAAAGGATCCAACCATGAATTGCATGGTGGATATTTGGGGTAATTATCTAAGCTTTTTTATAACATGTATATGATACATATATTATACTGAAATAGAAAGTGAAAAACACCAAATTGGTCTAAAATTCCACCAAAAAATACAAAAAGCATGATGCTTTCTAAAAGTGGTCGGGGGGGGGGGGGATTTATTTATTCCTAAACTCTAGACATTGGACTCTCATTGACTTGGGCCTAATGCAAAAATTGTGTGCATTGGAATTCTCAAAAATGCACAAATTGCTAAATCTAGGATTTGAATCCACAGATTCTTGTTTTTTTTTTTTAATGTTTAACCTAATTACCCTTGACTGAGCTCTTTTATTTCTTCTATATACACTGACTGAGCTAGTGGGTCTATTGAGTCATTTTTAATACTCATTTCATTTTTTCCCCCAAAATTTCTTTCATCAAGATTGTTGTTTGTTTCCTGAAACCCTTTTAAATAACACACACAGCTTCTATTATGCCTTGTGAAAACTGGGCATTTTCTTAGGTTTTAGAAATGGGGTCTGCCATTTCTGTAACATAAATAGGTTTGAAAATCTGGTCATTTAAAGCCCCCACAGTGCTATTCCGAGTGTGCAGTGCTGTTCCGCGCGCTCCACCCGCATTTTAAGTACACCAGTGTTGACGCTATGGCTGCGAGCGGTGGATTTAAGGCCCGCTTAGTGATTTCAGTGGTCGGTTATGAAGTTCCTGGGATGTTTAAACAGGTTAGTTTGGGTCATATGGCATTTTCAGTCATGTATCTACCTGACACAGTCAAAATTGCCGAGATAAGGGGCCTTTATTGCCGATTTTCGGGTGCGACAAATTCTTGGTCGCAAAAATGTTGAGTGGAACCATAGCAAAGTTTTCTGTCGCAAGACTGCCTACCGGCAGTCTTGATCCCGCCAGCATATTTCGGTCTAATCAAGTGGGTGACCTTAATTCCCCTTACATCATCTATAAATGTCACTTTGAAGCACATTAATGTCATAATAGTATCATATGCCTCGTTTGCAACGTATCCATGTCAGTGACATTAGATAATTGCATGATGTATGAGTTTAAGATGAAGTGTGCTCTGAAGATACTTGCCACACATTGTAAATATATTTCATAAATAAATAAATGAAATAAATGCATGAACATTAATCACAGTAGCAATAAAAGATTTTAAATCACACTATGCCAGATATACTGCCAATATTTAGCACTGAGGCGGCTCAAGCCACTTTATAAGACAGTGAAATTCATCCTCTACAAGTCCTGATTTACATCTTTTACATAATCTTTCATCAGCGGGTATGTAGGGGGTTTGTGTCTCCCCAGCTCTATCTTTAAATTGTGAGAGCTTAGCCTGAATCTTGCTACAGTACGATATACATATATAGGTAAGTTTTAAAGATTTAAATATGGTTCAATGCATATGTCTGTTTTAAATAGTAAGGTATGTATAGTTTTGGGTATGTATCGTTTATGTCAGCCAACATATCTTCCCCTGCTTTTTTATATACCAAAGATGCTATTTTACTGGGCTTCACATCAGAATCATTAATTCCATAAGCAATGAGAACTTGGAATATTCTAGACAACCAACAAGGCAACTTTTTGTGGTTCAGAGCTACTTGGACGTTATAACAATTACGAAGTGGTTTTGGATTGTTCTCCTTTTTTAATCTATGCCAGTAGTCAAATGCATAAAATATATATGGTAGACAAGCAACTGGTTGGAGATTTATCGTATGCATCATCAAATGTTGACACTGGTAATTCTGTGAAATCAGAGAAAACAAACAAGTATTATGAAAAAGGACTGGAAGATAGCCGGCTTTTTCCATCGAAATGGATAAGTGAACGTATCAGGAAAACATCTATAGATGTAAACCAGCACACGTAATATGCTTATCTGATCTTGTCTAATCTTGTCTGAGTCTTCCAAAAGCCGAAAGGCAGATAATGAGGAAATCTTATTAAAGGTCAAAGACATTAAAATGGCCGATTATTGCAGTTAGATGCAACCAGCAATATATTTTCTGTGAGATATCAAACCATATAATCAAATTGAACCATATAGAAATAGATCTCTGAATAACACGCCATTATTGAATGATCTATCTTCCGAAGTTCTCAAGATCTTTCACTTATCTTACTGTGGTACACTAATCAGACAGTGACAAATTAACAAATGAATGAAATTAGCAAAACAATGTAAGGTATATAGTCCATACTGACATTCATCAATGACAAAAAGATTGCAAGACAGAGGAGGAAGATGGCAACTCACTTTGAAATATTCTGTGTTCTCACAAAATGAGAGAATCTATCACCAGTAATGACCGATCGACAGAAGATGGATCTAGAGCCGATTTCTCCCATTTACATTTGACATTTTATGATGCCGTGATATTAATGCATTGACAATAAAAGAGATTCTGATTCTGATTCTGAACGATTTAATGTAAAATAATAGACACCTGCAATGTATATCCAGGATTTGCTGGTAACGTGACCGAAGTAATGAGCTTTGTTCTGGATCTAGTTACCTCAGACATCTGCAAAGTTTCTTGTCTGTGACTCCGAGGTTAGTTTTGGGAGGAATTAGTCGTCACAAGGTGATGCCATCTGAGCACAGTCCTTCAATGGCCTTGCACAAGAAAACTTTCCCTTTTATCTATTCTACTATTACCTCAGATATTGTTTGTACATTCTGGTATTCTGTGACATTGTAATGGAGCGACCATTACATAATCTGGAGGGGGGATTGGAGTTTTCCTTGATGGGCAAATATTTAACGGCTACAGTAAATGATTCATTTTAAGCATGAGACATCCTCCAATATTCATTTTTAGATGAAGCTGCATTAAATTAAACAATACCCCTTCAAGATTTATTTATGTCAAGTCTACCGGCTAGAATTTATTTGTTTCACTGAGACTGAGCAGGAAATTATTTATTTTATGAAGCTCCAGACTACCTTCACCCTCCTCTCAAGTACTTTAACAAAAATAGGAATAGAGGTTATGATGTTATAATTCAAGCGATTGTAACCACAATTGAATGCGTATCTGAAATATTCCAGGGCTGTGTGTGGCGCCCATGATTTAATTGATAATTTCCACTTCATTGTTTAGAACATTGGGGCGCTGATTGCACAATAGAAGAATCAAATAACAGTGACCAGTCAGGTTAACTATCAAGAATTTCAATTGTCTGCCTCAATCACAATTTACGAACCCTTCTAACCCAATCAAGTGATATAATTGCTCGATTTAATTTCTTTTATCAGTTTTTTGCCATTTATAAATAAAAAAAGTAATGAAAGTACTTTTAAAGACCATTTGAAGTGGGTGGACGAATTTACAATCACTCAGTCATGCCAGTTTTGAAATAATGATGGTAAATCCGTCCACTTTTATTTCCATTGTATCTTCCTTCCATGTGTTGGAATTCAGTTGTTTAAGAAACCCTATAAGAAAAATAAAATTAATCGTCCCATGCATCAATTATTTACTGTCAACATATTTTGTTTTTGAAGAAAATAGGCCAACATGATCAGCTCCCTTTTATTGAAAAATGGCTGTGATGACGTCACAGCATTTCATTGTTTTTTTGTCTTCAACTTTTAAATGGACCTGAATATCATTTATAATGTTGCCAACACCATAATAACGGCTAATTTAGTTGAAAAACGACTTTCTCTTGCTTTTACAACTCACACAACTGTAAAAATTGTAATTATATGCCTGGACGGATTTACCATACTTGACTCTACTTTCCAACGCATATCGCTGGTTATCAGCCATTTCTACTGGCAAATATACCACGTCACAGCTTTGGAAACACTTGTTTTTCTTTGCATATTCATGAAAGTCTATTAAACTGGAAATTACATCACTTGTTGGGCATGCAAATTTTTATTTCACATTTGGAGAGAGCCACTGTCTCCTGAGACAGCCAATATTTTCGCTTTTGTGATGACATTACTTAATGAAGCCTGTTTTCAGCTTTGCAGTATATCATTTTAAACATGCCCAAATGAATTGGTTCCAGACATTATTGAGCTGCTTGAAATTTATCAAAATATATTCTATACCCTTTCTGAAGGTCTATAGAGGCACAGTGAGGCATTCACCAGGAATGACTACTTAGTCTGCTTGAGGTTTTTCTGAATGTCAATTGAGTGTGGCTTTGGTCTAGCTATCAATCTTTTAGTGGAGACCAAAAATTTGCGGCATGTCCACTTGAAGTTGTTGTCATTACGAACATGGTCCATTCGTCAACACCAAAATGACAATTAATATCATCCAAACAATCCCGTCTTGAAGATGCAGCAGCTTTGTGGCCAAGTGGCTTCGGTATCCGCCTGCTCCGCAGAAGGTCTTTGCTTGCATGGGTTCGAACCCCGGATGGGGAACTCAAAATGTTCAGTGTACTTTCATGAGTAAAATCCCAGCTAGAAGTCGTTCGGATGAGACTTTAAATTGCCGGCCCCTTGTATCAGTGTCTATGCTGGGCAAGTAAAAGACCCTCACGTGGAGCAAATGTGTAACATGTTGAGAACTCCAGCTCTCTCTCCCATCTTATCAATCAACCCGTGTGAGCATCCAGAACTGGGCTTAGAGGGCACTTAGTGCCACTTACCATGTCTATCTATCTATCTATCTATCTATAAGCAGAATTCTTGGAGGAAGTGAGGTGAACAAACTTTTGGGATGTAGTGTACAAAGCTGCTCATTATATGAATTTTGGGGTTCATTGGATCAAAAAATTCATAGCTGAGTTGAATTTGGTAATTTGACTGATTTTGGTTAACAGAATCTTGAATTGGCTGGGAAAAAATATTTTCTAAATTTCATGTGAATTTTATTAAATCATATCCCTCATCAAGCTAATTATTGTCAAGGACAGGTGATACAATTTGAATAATTCAGAGATCATTTTAAAAGTCATTTGAAAGGGCAACTGTCAGATCAATGAGTGTTGTTGTTTTGTATACATGTATAGCTAACACAGTGTCCCCACACTTTAAATATGCCATAGCAACCGTGAAGCATTTCATGTTTATATCTTTCATTATTTGATTGCACACAAATTTGCAGCTTGGTGTTATAGGATAATTGTTATAAATTGGTTGGAAGCAGATTTACAAGATCTCAAACAAACATTACCAAGTGGGCACAATATATGAACAGCTCTGCTTCTGACTCACATGCTACCTCTCCTATGTTGTGCATTGCAGTGATGCACATCACTGGTAACATATACATGTCACTAAGTTCCCTATGAGTCGGTGAAAAAAACCACATGTTTCAATGGTCAAGATTGGAGCAACACCTTCAATGACATCATTGACACTCGGAAAACAGCTAGATGTTAGCACTTGAAGTTCGTCTACTGTAACATTGTTGATATTGGATCTCTCTCTCTCTCTATCTCATTACAATACAGAAAATTAAAGAATGGACAAATTCCTGTCTATGTGCAAAATTTCATGATTCTACTCTAACTAGAAATGGAGAAATGGCTAAACATGAGATTTTCTTTATTCACAAAACATCTAAACCGGCAAAAAAAAGTGTTGCCACAGCAAGATTTCATCAACATACAAGCCTACAGTATATGTTATCAATTTTGGGGGCTTGGACTTTCAAACAGTCTTTCACTTTGATATAGAAAGAGAGTGGACTGCTTCACTGCGAGAATGTCACTTCGAGTGTCATCGTGTTGATGATTTGTCATGATCAGACCCAATACTTTCAATGTTAATTTAATTTGATTGAAGGAGACCTATCCCTCTTGTAGGTGACAGCCAAACAAAAGGATTATGTATCTGATTTTCACTCTAAAATCAGTTATGACAAGTCAGATGGCCTTCTCTTGATCATGAATAATCAAACAGCCTCTTTGTCTCCCATGTTGAAAGTAGAAAAGATGACTCTTCATCGGCTATCATGAGTCACAAAGTGCATTTTTCATAGTGAATTGGTCGTCTTTTTTTTTCAATATCAAAGTGACAGACTGTAAAAAAGCATGCTGGTAACTGAAGAATTCTTCCTGTCATTGATGTTTTTTTGTGGCAAGTCAGCAAGCTACGACAGTTTTGTCATTCAAACTGTTGCTATGGCAATGTAACAATAACAACAAATTGCAAATCAACCTGAAACATCATTTCAAATACAAGGGAAGCTCTTCTGGTCAAATGTTACCAATTGCAGCAGACATACACAATGTAGTACTAATTTATGAACAAAGGAAATGGTTGCCTTGACAACCATTTTTCATGGAGATAGCCTCGGACTGGAGCGAAACGTATGCCATTTCCTGAAAAATCCGAACATTTGGCACAAGGGCTGAATTCCAGCTCGTTAACTTGCTGGTCCATTTTTGGCCCATCATACACCATACTACATTCGATCAAACATTCTGTTTTTTTTCTCAGAGGTTTTAGACCAACAAAAGGCACAAATTGAGAACCCAGCACATGCTTCAACAAATTTTCATGACCTACATTTTTGGGTTCCACCTGGAAAAACTAGAGGCAACATAAGATAAAGGGTCGCATATTGCATCGTAATTCTGTCCAAAGGGACGAAATGACGCCGTTGATATGCAAGGTCAAAAAACAGGTTTTTTAGAGATCTGAATAGATAGGTTTTTAGAGTGGAGTTCAAAGTCATCATACTCAACACAATATTTAAAGAACTATAATGAAGAAATAATAAAATGTTATTTGCAGGTCAAATAATTTGCAAAGATCTTTTTCATTGCCATTGATAATGAATTGATTGGTATTGATAACTGATCTGATTACCATCATTGTGTGCCATCAAATGATTACCATCATTGATTGCCATGAATGATTGCCATCATTCATTGCCCCAAAGGTGATATACATATATATATTGATTGTCATTCATTGATTGCCATTCATAATTGATTGCCATTCATTGACTGATTGCCACCATCATCATTTATTGCCATCATTGACTTCCACCACAGCGTCCACGACGCGACGCAATAGAGCGTCCACGCCATGACCTGGTGTTCCAGTCCGAAACAGAGTAGCCGGCAAGATCTAACAATCTGGCCGGCGCCAAAAATTGATTTCCCATTTTCCACAATTACTGGAAAAGTATCGGTACCATGTCAGCTTGACAAACCACAGGCACAACAAATCTGCAAGGTTTTTTTAAGCTGAGAAATGATGAACTGTTGATTGATGGTAACCTTGCCTCAAAGAAGTAAAACAACAGACAAAATATGCAGAATAATGCCATATTCGGATAATTCTGATAATGTAAATAATTATCAATATAGGTGACGTAAAACTATGTGACAATTCTCAGGTTAGTCTCACTACATTCTTTGACCCTCAGAACAGAGAGTTAGACACCATAGCTGTAAAGCTAAGTGCAATATTTTCCAAGATATTAAGAAAATAAGATTCTCCAATTATGGGTATTAATATAGGACTTTCTGCTTTCCAATTAGGTTAATCACCTTCTTAATATTTGTTAAATATTATATAAAATTTTTCAATATCTAGAGAAATTATACAAGAAACTTTTACCAACAGCTTAAAATTTCTAATTGATAAGTGAAATTGAACCCCTCTTGACTCATTTCGTGGAAGTAGATGTTGCTACACCTTCACTGAGAAATGCCCGAAATGACAAATTTAATGCTCATTTCAAAGGATTTACTTTTTTCTCACTGAATGTGATTTAAATATCTCGAGAAATTATTCAAGAACCTTCTACCAAGAGCTAAACATCACTAAAAATTAAGTGAAAATGGACCCCTCTTGACTCATTTCGTGAAAGTAGATAGTGCCATGTTTGAAATAATTCTGGTGAACCAGGTCACATTAAATTAATCTACACCTATTTGAAACCTTTCAAGATAGTCCTAAAGTATTCTTTGACCCTTAAAACATAGGGTTAGACACCATAATTTTGTTGCTGACTGGGGTATTAGCCGAGATATTGAGAAAATTAGAATTTTCAATAATGGCGGTACTAATTTGCATATAGAACATTTTTTCTGCTTTCTAATGATGTTTATTATTTTCTAAATAATATTTCCATCCAATTGCAGTAATAAACATTTTGTTTTTTGAGTGAAATGAGCATGGTTTTCCCAGTCTTTGGTGATTAAGAGGGCAATTTTCGGTCAAAAAATCGAAAAAATCATGAAAATTAACAAAAAATGTCAATGGCTATCAAAAGAAGGGTTCATTGTTTCAGAGCTGTTTTATTGTTGTTTAATATAGCACAGGAGGTGAGCTTTCTGGTGATATTTTCACCTAAATTTTTTAGGTGTTATCATGGGAGATATATGGCCTTGAAAAATGGTCTATTTTAGCTCAATGAAAAAATTTCAAAACTTGCATGGGGTTTTCATGGTGACACTGCTTAGCAACCAAAACATTCTTTGTTATGACATCACTTTTGCAATGTCATGAAATATCCCTTTAAAATGATGTATCACTTGTGTTCCTATCTTTATCATAAGTGTGAAAGTTTGATGGACAAAATATGCCTTAATTTTTGTTAATTTTGATGAAATTAAGGCCGTCCGAAGGCCAAAAACATTCATTTTTCAATGGGTAGCCCCGACAAGGAAACATTTTTTTGACCAATTTTGACCCTGCCACTGAGCTATAATTAGGTAAGTTAAACTTTTTGCAAAATTTCAGGAAATTCCGAGAACATCATCCGAAAGGTGTTTTTCATTTTGCCCAATATTTACACGGAGTGCTGGTTAATTCAACAATATGGTCTCAAAAGGCACAATGTATAATTCCGTTTCTTCATCAAATTCATATTGTCAAAACAGAATTTGCTGTACATTAACATATTACTAGTGGAAAGTTTTTGTCATACACATTCATGCAATCATGTACATGTAAGGAGTTTGATTTCACTTTATTATTCTGTCATAATATTATATGCAACATTAAAATTGGTTCCTTCAATATTCTAAAGAATGTCACATATTCATCTCGATTTAATTTACATTGACAAAATTTCTCAAGGAATGCTGTGTGCAAACTGTCAATTCAGATAACTTTCTCATCGCTCCATTATCCAATTCAATTGGAAAAAAACTGATTCCTTGAAAATTCTACAGAAATTATTACTCTATTCTATGCCATAAATGTTAATAATCAGATCATGTTGCATATAACATAGAATTTAGACATTATAATGTATTTATGTTACATTTTACATATAAACAAGATTCCATTTCCATATCAAATCATAGGCAGAACATGCTCCAATAAGACATCTTGCTATTTTAAGAATTTGAAAAATTGATTTTTTGAGAAATTATTGGAAGTTATATCGATGTTTGACTCTCAGAGACACATCTTGAGGATAACCATGGCCTTGACAGTTAATTATTGAAAGTAGATGCAGCTGTGCATGTAACTCAGCATCATGTAATGACAATATTCCTTGTGATGATGTTATGTTCCAACAGATTCTCCCCACTTTCTCCAATTTATAGTAAGTTAGGATTTCACCATGCAAAGATACGAAAGATGACAGAGATGTAAATGTAATTATGAAGTTGGAAGTAATTATGTTATAGAATGTCTAAAACGTTACACTATCCAACAGAGCATTAAAAGTAGAATAGCTAATTAACAGCATCAGAGCTATGTGCACCGGCATCATATACCCTATTCAGACCGTTTCATAAAGTACTTTAGGGTAATTGAAAGTGCATACAAGCACAGTCTAGTGTACCAGACTATGCCTAAGTCTACAGTATGACACAAGCTTAATTTAATAATATATATTCTATATGTATTTATATGCTCTTTTTTTAATCAAGCAAATTGATGTGAATTTTACTTCAGCAGGTTTCACCTGGTCTCTGGTATTAGATTGAGATTTAGTTTTCAGTTTTTATTCATACTGTACCGTAATATGGGGTGAATCGGGACTCTGGGGTTAATCGGGACAGAATAGGAATGTATTTCATTTCTTAGACTACAAGTAGTGGTCTCGGAAATGGTAACTACAAACAGAGACACCTGTAGCCGCACTTGGTACTTAGGTGAAGAGAGAATGTCCACTGCCTCTGACTTCGAACACCTTGGACTGCACTGGTTCTCTGGCAAAACTTCACCAGACACTGACAAGAGAATCTCTGTTGCCAGAAGAACAGCCTATGCCCTGATGGGTGTTGGTCTCCATGGGGTCAATGGCCTTGATCCCCCGACTTCAATGACTCTGGTTAATCTGTATGTGCTTCCGAGACTGATTCATGGCCTGAATGCCTGTGTTCTCTCCACTGCCCAGCGTGACCAACTCACAAAATTCCACAGAACCTTGTTACGGCAGATCCAAGGCCTCCCCGAGAACACTTCCAATGCAGCAGTACACCTTCTGATAGGAGCAGTACCACTGGAAGCAAAACTTGACATGTCCTACTTCTCCCTCTTCGGTGCCATCTCAAGACTGGACCCTGACAACCCACTTCGTGAAGTGGCAGTACGTCAGATCGCCATCATGACTAAGAACTCAAGAAGCTGGTTTAATATGGCCCTACAACTGGGTAAGAAGTATGAGATAAATCTCCAGGAGTGCCTTCTCTACACCTGGCCTAAGGCAACTTGGAAACAATTCTACAAGAAATTGGTTACCCAGCACTGGCTTGATCTTCTTGTCCAGGATATCAGCAACAGATCAACACTATCTTGGCTCATCATCGACGACTCGTGGATAGGAAAACCGCATCCCATGTGGGCATCTTGCAAAGGAAAAACGTACCAGATGAAGGCAGCCACTACCCGTGCTCGGTTCCTCGTAGGACGTTCAGGCCTGCTGTCGGAAAGAGTACTTTTCACCAAGCAAGAAACCAGTGCTACCTGCAGCCTCTGCGGTAACGGAGACGAAGATGTCTGCCACTTCATTGCCACTTGCGCTGAACGTCCACCGGAGACCAGTCAACAGATAGAAGCTCTACAGAGAATGTACCGTGATGACGGCCTGCCACCGCCACAAAGTCCGGACGAGATAGCTTCAGCGGTGCTGAATGGTTGGGCATACCGAAGTCGGAAAGCAGAGACATCACAAAACAGACAGTTATCATTAGCAAGCGTGCCACTTACTGGCCTCTTAAATGTCATGCCACAGGTGCTAGAAAGTACTAGTACTATGCCACATATCTCCTCACTTGCCACTAAATCCTATGCCACAGAAATTCATAGACTCACTGAAAACATACTGCCAGCAAACCAGTTATGCAATAATATTTGCCATAAACTTTCTACTAATAGAACCAACAAACTTAACCAGTTGACCAACTGGGTGGGTCGGACAGAACGGCCGGACGTACTTTAAGGAAGGAAGGAAGTACTTATACTTTACCCAGGTCCGAAATTTTTGGCACAATTATAGCATACATTGAAGCGCATATTGTGGCCGGGTTTTATAATTCTAACTGCAGGCAGTGAGGAGCTGCACTGCAGTACTTTAAACTTGGCCCTGCAGAAACTGCATTCTCTAAGCTGGTCAAAACTTTGCTTGTAACACAAAAAGCATAAATATTAGAGGCACTGATCAAACAGGAAATTTTATTAAGCTAGTTTTGGCATATTAAGGCACCAGAGTAGTTGACTAGATGTGGGATTTTGTATGTTTAGTCATAGGTTCAGATCCAGGGCAACGACAAAGTTTCAGATTCAGCAAAAATAACCCTACTAATTTTCATTTGAATGTACTAGCATGGATTTTTAAAGAATATTATTGAAATTGTCATCATTGATATTGGATTTAATTCAGAATTACCTATGTATGGCGTAATTAACAGAAAAATACATATCTTAATAATTTTTTGTCATTTATCATATTTTTTACAAATCTGCAAATTTCACGTGTAAATTAGTTAAGATTTTTCTCAAAATTTTTTTCTGCATGTCAAATATATTTTCTAATGTTCATTCACAAGTAGCAATCACATAAACATTCCAGGAAGTATTATTTCATAGAAATAGAGGACTGTCCCGATTCACCCCAAAATAAGGGGTGAATTGGGACAGTAGTTTTTCATGAATAAATCATTGAAAATTAAAGATTTCTTTTAATGCTCCTAGGGATAGTTGGACCTTGAGTTCGGACATAATTAGGCACCATATTTTGGTTTATAAGTTGATTTGTGACCATGCTATGACAGAAAAACCCTCAATTATGTCCCAATTCACCCCATATTACGGTATCAAAAGTCAGAGGCATCCATTGCCATAGGCATAAAAAAGGGGGCAGGAGGGGTCAGATGTTTGAATAAAAGGCCTCATGACAGGATACACCCCCCAAACCCTCTCATAAACTCGGCACCCTCAACTTAACCTCTTTTACCCTCAACTTACCCCTTTTCACTTCTGCCACCCTCAACTACCCTCAGCTTCCCTCAACTACCTTCAACTTAACTCAACTAAACTCAAGTAACCTCAACTAAACTCAACTTACCTCAACTTAACTCGCCTCCCATTGCGAATGTGCTTCGGTTACTTCTCAGACATTGTATGTCACAGAGTAAAATGTGTCACTGTGAGTAGGAGGAGATGATTCACTATACTGAATATCCTTCTTTATCTATACTGGCAGCTTGTACATCTTAGCAGTATTAACACGGGTACAGTAATTTACAATTTCTGCAAACATATGCCAATATCTCACACTTCAATAAAGGTATTTTCGGTTCATTTCCCAGAGACAGAATATGCATAGACAAATTTTAAGATTCTCTTCCTATGGCACCCAGAGACAGATAACCTTTTTGTCAGTTGAACCCATTGCCACATCTACATAACATCATTGTTGTCACAACTTCATGACAACGTCAAAATTTTTATGATAATTACCTAGAATTGCATGGGAGACATGACTTGGTAACAATATTGTGAAGAAATGTCAAAGACAACCTTGTGTTCCTGTTGTGTGCCATAGGGGTAGTTGCCAGTCTGAGAACAGACTGTTTCCTCCCCCCCCCCTCCCCTTTGCTTGAACAAAAAGCATCACATCATAAGGTTCCATCATTTGGGGTGCTCCAATGAGAAGAAGAAGAAACGCCCCCAGACTATTGTGCAAGCTGTGCCAACACTGATGGAAACTTGAAGTGCAGAGGGACAGGTACAGTCTGGATAGTTGCTAATCTCATTTTGTATAGTGCAATAGTTGCGTTATCTTATTTATGAATACGAGAAGTGTAGTCCTATAATATGAGGTTGACAGTTTACAATTATCCTTGTTCAATGTAAGACTTGTTTCTGGTTATTCCAACAATCTGTCTTGGAGCCTTCTCAAATTGATTGAGGAAGTCTGATTGATCTGCTGTTCATCCCATCTGACTTTCTTGTAGAAGGTCTTTAAAACTTTCCAAATACTTGATGTCATCTTCAGACTGAGTGTCTGACTTCAGTGAAGGGTTCAGAGTTTGGAAAATAAAAATGCCAACACAGCAATGGCCTTTAAAAAGACAAAACGTATGTATCAAACCGTCACTATCAGAGGTCACTGTGAGAGAAAGTTTGAAGAGAGCTTTTTTGTTAATTTTTTTAGGTGTTTTCCCATGGTTTAAAATCCGTCAATAATCTGGACATCACAGAAACAGTGGCGTAACTGGGGGGTCTTGAGCAGGGGGGCACCTTGGGGGGGGCACGCGATTCTCTGGGGGGACACCCACTGTACTAACTGTATATTTAGCCAGAGTTGGAAAGTTCATATGGGACGGGGCACTTGGGGGGCACAGGTCCAATATGGGGGGCACTTGCCCCCCCGTGCCGCCCCATAGGGACGCCACTGTACAGAAACAGCCAGAACCACGAAATTCTGTTTCCATGTGGATTAATAAAAAACACATTGTGACCATTTAACAAAAAAAAAAAGCCATTGTTACTTGATTTTTCCATACTCTGCATAATGAAATATTCCCCGATTGTGTGGATCGGAAATAATTTCCGGATATTGTTAGCTACGCATGGGAAAATTTCTCTGAAAGACCACCGACCATGAAATTTTATGAGGACATGTGAAGCTTTTACAAAATGACCATCGCAGGGAGCCTTTCATCACTGTGTATGAGGTATTAGGGAGCAGAAAATTGCTGTGTTACTGCTTTATACACCACTAACAAGAAAGATACCTTAAAGATAAACATACAACAACATAAGCTTTGGCAGTGTGTCATCAAGCAACATGTTTGTGTGTCATCCTGCTGAGCGGTCAAGTGTCTACAAAAGAACTCATTTTTTAAAAAGTGACATGTGGGAACTCACTGAATTATCTAAAGCACAGCAAACTGGCTTGTCTAATGTTATTCCCAAACAACTGAAAATTTGTCTCAAAGTATGATTGGAGTAAAATCCAACTTTTGATGTTGCTCAAATGAAAGTCTTATTTTCAACCCACCCCTACTGTAACAGTAATACAACTCATGTTATGTCGCCTTAACTTCCAGCTGTTCATGTGAATGTGCTAACTTGTGGCAAAGAATCTTACCTTTCATGAAGAGATCCCTACGCACAGCCATTAAGTTTCAGAATCTTTTCCATTTTACTCTGATTTTTGTTGTAATATATCTCATCAGTAGAACTGAAGAGACAGCGTATATGTGGTGCTGCAAGTATATCGTGAACATGTTTCTTTAATATTTCTTGAGCATACTCATAGGGATACAATTGAGCTTTTGTATTCCTCAAGATGAAATATGGCTCAATTGTGGAGATCAGCTGTACTTTTTCGGAAGTGGTTCGGTGTATACATGGGAAACTTCCACTGCATTTCCGCTGACCATGAAATTTTATGAGGATGTTGGACAGCTGCGGAAACTGACTATTATTACCTACTTGTTTTCATCCCTGCTTAAGTGCTGCAGGTCACAACAAGCAGTTCAGCACCATTTTGATGTGCCAGTAGTTACTGTGGTAATTGTGATGTATGCCGAAGACAGCGAAACACCTGTCAAGAAATAATGTGCAACAACATTGGCTTTGCAGTGTATCTGCTGTAATCAGCATATTTTTGTGTTGCCTTCTCAATTCTTCAAAATATCAAATTGCTTTGGAACAATTCTTTGCAAAACTGGACGTGCTTGTGACTGACGAAATTAATCTACATTTACAGGTTGTGGCTGTTTAACTCCAACTAAATATGTTTTTTGGGTTTTTTTATCATATTGGACAATTTTGAAGTGGATTGATGTACATCAATAACAAGCAACACAAAGTACCCAGTAGAATGAATCTCTTTATTTCTAAAGGTAAGATCTAAACTGCATGAAAATATGCAAATCTCTTTTTTCGTACACTTCAAAGCAATGCTCTTGGTTCTTATTTCAAAGTCAGATCAGAGGCAATTGGCAGCTCACTGGACAAAGAACTTCTTGTTGAAAGAAACATTTGATTAACTCAAACTTTGTGCCAAGTAAGATTGCTTTGTTGGAATTCT
Organism: Platynereis dumerilii; assembly: GCA_026936325.1. Lineage (NCBI taxonomy): Eukaryota > Metazoa > Annelida > Polychaeta > Phyllodocida > Nereididae > Platynereis > Platynereis dumerilii. The sequence goes on along the minus strand of JAPTHN010000026.1, from coordinate 5,585,947 downwards.
CTTTGAAGGCTTCTTGTCCACATCCTCAGTTCAGTAAACATCCCAAGATAGCATTATTCAATTAATGCATCGCAGTATGTCAATTTATTCCCATGCTTTTGTTGTTGTGCAAAATTCAACCTCATTTTAGACCAAGAGATTATTTAACATGATTATGTGTCCAAGAGCATTTGTTCATAATATTATATGGTTTATGCCTGAGAAAATTCATAACAAGCTTGTTCAAGGTTAAATCAAATGATCCTGGACTAAAAGCTGCTTGGCTGTCGACATTTTTCTGCTAGAGATGGGAAACTTGTATTCCGGATGCTCAAGGAAGCAAGATCCCGGATCCTGATTTTTGTTCTCTCTAAATTGTGATACTTCCTGTGTCTGTGCAATGAAGCTGCCATACTGAATAACATGATTTTTAACACTGGCCCAAAGGGTTGACACAACAGTTTTGTCAAATGGGACAGATGCTAGACTTTGCCTTTCAAGGAAATATTGGAATTACCTTACTGCAATGGTTGTTACAAGCACATCTTGGTGAATTTTTTTTGAAAGATTTGTTTGACAGGCAAAATGTTTGCCGACTCAAATCAACCAATCAGCGAAATGTAACCGATAACATTGCCATACGTAGTTTATGTTTTCACTGCTATCACATCAATGGAAGAAACCAATGAAATATCAATTCGGTTGTGCAATGAATGAATAAGGCAGCTGGGTGGCCAAGTGGCATAGGTTCCCTCCTGCTCCGCTGAAGATCTTTGCCTGCTTGGGTTCGAACCCCAGGTGGGGAACCCAACATTTTCAGTGTACCTTCATGAGCAAAAATCCTAGCTGGATGTCGTTAAATTGGCGGCCCCTTGTATCAGTGTCTATGCTGGGCAAGTAAAAGATCCCTCATATGGGATAAATGTGTAACATGTTGAGGACTCCTGCTCTCTCTCCCATCTCATGATCAATCAACCCTCGCAAGCGCCCAGAACTGAGCTTAGGGCTCCATTTACCATATCTATCTATCTATCTATCATAATGATGTCCTGTCACATGGTTTGATCACAAACAATAGCATTATTAATGATTGGTGCACTTGAAAGGTTTTTGATGCTGTAGCTTTTTATCTCAATTACAAATTTACAGAGAACAAGCAAATGCAAATTGGGAAACTACTGTCTGTTCTGAAGATAGTATGCAGCTGAAATTAATGCTGTAATTTTACTTCTATAGTTCAGTACCACTGCTATGTTGCAACACTATTTTCATACATCAACACATACTCCTATCTAAAAATGATCTGAACCAAAATTTATAGGGAAAAACAAGACTGAAATCAACAAGATTAACTGGCAGAATGTTCATGTACTTTCATTATCCAAATAAGACTACTTGAGATTATGTCCTTGCAGTCAATAAAAGACCTCATTCCGAAGTCCACTTATTCCAGTCAAAAGCAGCATACACAGTCATGTATACTGTGAGTAGACTTTTTGGGAGGGCGAGCAATATAAATCCGAATGTCATGATCATGATTTAATACGATTCAGAATTTCAGAATTTTGGAACATTTGATTTCTGTCTCTGTGAAAATTTGGTGCCCCATCGGCAAAACTACCACTCTCAGTCATAAATTCTGAATGGTCCCTCAACAATACTGACAACAAATTTCAAAAATTTATTTGAAATTGTGAGAACCAGTGTCTATGAAAAACAATAGCACTTTGTTTGCAAAAAATTTGGGACTCTTCTTGGGAGTTGCTACACTTTGCTAGGACAAAAGTTGTTTGTTATGATGAGGCCACGGTTTAACGACAAAACCAAATTAAAAAAAAGAACAGTGAAATAAAAATGATAATATTAAACAAAGGCGCAGAGATGCCGCATCATACATTTATGGACACGGAAAGCAATCATAGATGTAGGTTGAATCAGATGTGCGGCTGAATAGGATGTGAGGATGAGTTTTATGTGCAGATGAATTAGATGTGCGATTCAATATTCTAATCAAAATATAAGGCTGGAAGAGCAAATTAATTATGACTAGAACTTCTTATACTATTCATTTAATTCAAGAATATGGTCTCAAAAGGCACAATGTATAATTTGGTTTCTTCATCAAATTCATATTGTCAAAAAATAATTGGCTGTATATTAACATACGACTTGTGGAAAAGTTTTTGTTAAACTTATTGTGTCATACACATACTTGTATATGTAATCATGTACATATAAGGAGATTGCTTTCACTTTATTATTCTGTCATAATATTATATGCAACATTAAAATTGGTTCCTTCAATATTCTAAAGAATGTCACATATTCAGCTGGATTTAATTTACATTGACAAAATTACTCGAGGAATGCTGTGTGCAAACTGTCAATTCAGATTACTTTCTCACTGCTCCATTATTCAATCCAATTGGAAAAAGAACAAATTCCTTGAAAATTCTACAGAAATTATTGCTCTATTTCGTTCTATGCCATAAATGTTAATAATCAGATCATGTTGCATATAATATATAAATTACACATCCGGGCCAATCATAAAATTACACTTTGTGGGTCATTTTACTGATTATTTGTCGTGATCAACCCAATACTTTCAATGTCAATTTGATATAAAGAGACTAATACTGCTTGTTGGTGACAGCCAAAGGAAATGATTAATCATCCGATTTTTAATCTGAGATCATTTTGTGACAGATCAATTGGCCTTCTCTTGATCATGACTGATCAAACAGCCTCTATATGCAGGGGCGTATCTAGAAATGGCCTGAGGGGGGGGCCATTACATGGGGTGAATACGGGGCGCTCAGCGGCATTTCCTATCTCTTCCATGTTAATTTTTTGTCTGAGGGGGGGGCCATGGCACCATGGCCCCCCCCCTAAATACGCCACTGTCTATATGGTTCTCATGTAGAATGTATGATGATTTACCGACTTTATATGCATTGAGAAAACATTATGGTAAATTTCAAGTTTTATTTCTCTCATGTGCAGTTTCAATCAATTAGTCTTATATTTAATCTTCATTTTCATAAGCAGTAATTAAAGCCTTCCCTTCTGGACAATTTCCTTTGAGGAACGTTGGTCTGAGGAAGCATTAAACCTCCAATCCACATCGGACCCAACGTTTGAAAACTACGTATTTTGTCGACAAATGCTTACGAGATTATTACGTACGTATATATCGTATTTATTGCGTATTTCTCGAACCTCCGATATCAACGTACCCCCCACGTTGAAGGATCGGTTGTTATACGCCTCTGGGGCGTCAGGCGTGCCAGGCCAGCCCAGCGCACTGGTTCTTGCGCATGCGCAGAATTCGGAGGAGGCGGCCATTGCTGGCCACGCTCGTGTGGATTAGATTTATTTCGGTCTAGAACACCATTTATACGACCGTACTACTTGATTTAACCATGGCCGATTGAATCTAGGATGTGTATGGATCAAATGACTCCTTCGGATGGACTCTAGCTGCTGTTTATGCTTCACAATCAGCCTGTCAATCGGCGATGTGGAATATGTGGAATCATTGCAGTCGGCCAGGGGCGGATCCGCCGGGGGGACTGCCGCATTGCTTCAGGCGATCCAGCCCCCGGCCAGGCTGCTGCCCCCGTGGAATTGAAATGATAAATAAAATAAAGCCCTTGAATATTGTTCTCATCTGATTTTACTGCAGGATTTTTTTTGGGGGAGGGGATTTCAAGATTTTTTTTATTTCAGGTCTTGAGGGGATGGGTGCTTGGTGGACTTTTTGTTGGGAGATCTGCAAAGAGAAAACATGATTTAAAACAGTGAAGCGAAGAAAAGAAAACAGAGCAAGATAGAGAGAGCAGAGCCAGGCAGCAAGCACTGAAGGTGGCTCCAAAATTAGTAGACTTTTCTTCCTTGTTTTACCAAGCAGTCTACAGTCCATTTAAGGACTATAATAATTAAATAATAAATAAAAATATTCACTTACCTTGTAAGGGATTAATGCTGCAACTCTGAAGAGTTGGAAAAATCCCAATCCAAATTGGCCTGCTGGATAGGTGGCATTCAGTTGCAAGTAGGCTCAGTTCAACTCCGGTCTTAACTGATTCTCTCCTGCTTGTTTGTGGTTGAGCAGTACTTCAGAATTTTTTTTTTTGGCCTATGTAATCTTTCATATTTTAAGAGATATTTATTTGGTAATTTTTGTTACTGGTGAAGCTACTTTTTCTTTATGGCTTCATCCAATTATCACCAGCAAGCATCCTGTTGGAGGTTTTATATGCTCAAAGTTACCAGATAGCTTGGAATAGGTATGGGAATAGATGGCGCTACAAGGTTCTCTGTGACTTAGGATCCCAGGTTCTGCAACTTTGTGCAAACCTTCAACAAACCTTTAGCAGATACGTATGATCAGACGTTTGCCCTGAACATTACTTTCAAACACACGTTGGAGAAACCTTGGAACTTACGTATTGCCAAATGTGCGACCATACCTTTGATAAACCTATGAATCAAAGGTATGGTCATACGTAATAGTCTAAGGTTGTAAAAACCTCTCAAATGAATGTTCGGCAAACCTATGAATCAAAGGTATGGTCATACGTAATCGTCAAATGTTCTTCAAACCTCTCAACCAAAGGTATGACTTACGTAATAGTCTAAGGTTTTAAAAACCTCTCAAATGAATGTTCGACAAACCTATGAATCAAAGGTATGGTCATACGTAATAGTCAAACGTTCTTCAAACCTCTCAACCAAAGGTATGATTTACAAATGACTGACACGTTTAGCCAAACGTTACAACCAAACGTTCTTCCAACCTCTCAACCGAAGGTATGACTTACGTGTAACTCGAACGTTCGGCCAAACTATAAAACAAACTATCTGCCAATCTCTTACTAAGGTTGCGACCTACGTTTGGTTTTCCATCTGAGTGCAACGTTTTGAAATTACCTTTGTCCTACCTTTGTCATACGTTGTTTGGCCCAACGTTTGATTCTAACCCAAATAATTACGTAGCGAAAGGTTTGATTTACGTTGCTGCTCGGGAGGGTTCATGCATATAAATCAGACAGTTTAATGCATAGAGGGTGGGATACAATTTCACCTTGCAAAGATAAGCAAGATCCTAGCCATGTAAATGTAATTATATGAAGTTGAATACAATTATGTTGTAGAATACCTGAAATGTATACTACACAATATAGCCATTTAAAATAGGCTAGCTTATTAGCAACATAATAGCTCTATGTGCAGCCTATTCATACCATTCTCTGAAGTGCATTAAGCTAAGTGAAAGTTTATACAAGCACAGTCTGGTGTACCAGACTAAGCCTAAGTCTACAGTGTGACACAAGCTTAACTTAATAATATATATTCTCTTTTTTTAATCAAGAAAATTGATGTGAATTTTACTGCAGCAGGGAATCATGAATACTTAGCAAGTTAGCTTGCCCAACACTGTCTGTTAATTGCACGCAGTTGATTCTTTGGCTGATTTAATGGGCTGCATAGATGTTATATTCTATGACTAACGAAATGATGCCAATTAGTCAAATCAAATTAGTTTCATGTTCAATAACAAATGTATTCCCAATTTCCCATGGTACCTCATTATTTCATCCAACCTGTGCAAAACAGAAAAGATATTTTTCCTCCATGTACACTGTGTGTATTGTGTAATGTATCATAGCAACTCCATAAAATTTAATAAGGGTCCCTTCAGAATTTATGACTTGGGGGGGTGGGAGTGTTGCTGGAACTTCCCGTCAAAAATTGATACATCCCTTAAGTTTCAGGGAGATTTTTAGTACCCCACCCTTAGGTTTCATGCCGATTTTTAGTACCCCCCCCCTCGACATACAAAGTAATGCACATGTATATACTGCTACACAAGGTCACGCGTACAGATTCGCGGACTTTTGTGCGTTAAAAAGTCTGAAAGAGTTTATGCATGTTTTATTACATTTTATCTTTGTTAAAATTTCTTACCCCCCCTTGGAAGTTTTGTCAAAAATTAATACCCCCGTTGAAACACTCGTGAAAAGTTAGTACCCCCTCGCGCAAAACTCCCACCCCAATCATAAATTCTGAACGGTCCCTAATCAAACTTTTCTGAAATCAGGTGGTAGTTGGATTCAAATGTGGAAAGTGCCCCTGAACATAACATGCTGCCGGGCATTTGATGATGGAATGTGTTGTTTTGAACAAGGTTTCTTGTGAGCGTCTTCGACATTTTGATTATGAAAACTCAAGCCTGTCTTACTCCTACACGGCTGCCATACAGCAAAACAATGGACATGGGATTTTATCTTACATTCAGCAGAGTACGACCTTGTTTTATTTAACTGGATGATCAAACTGGATTTCATGCTTTATCACTCATATAATATTTCCAATTCAAATGTAACAATAAGTGTTCTGGCCTTCAGGGAGCAACCATCTTACACCGATTTCTTTAATCTCTCCTTCTATGTTAAACTTCAAAATAATGTATCAGTTAATATGCACCAGTTTTAAGGTACTTTAGGCCTGTTATTGGATTATACTTAATTTGAACGTTCAAGCACAGGCAAAAAAATCCATTACTGACGTATCATGAGTGCAGGCAATCTGATCATCTCACACTGCCAGATCAGTGGATATTGATCATTTTTCAAGCAGATATTCACAACTACGGCTGACATCTATATACATGTCACAATATATCAATTTTCTAAATTTGAAGAATAAGAAAAACTGTCAAAATGTTTTTTTGTTTTTTTTTTGGAAGCTCACTCTAACCAATAACAATATGTTTCTGTCAATGCAACAGTATATATTTAAAATGGGTGGTTTGATTGTAAGAAACAAGAGCAGGTATACTGCCTCCATATCCCCCATGCCCTACACATCTACCTATACCCACCAGAATTCCAATTTTAGTAATGCCAAATATTTCCACCAGGAGCACAATTGTGCATACATGTAATGATGTGGAGACACCTGGGGTGGAGTTAGCTTTTAAAAATAATATGGCTGCAGGCCAAAAGCACAGGAAAAAGTATTTGGGATGTGGAAATGGTTATGATATTTATTGATTTATGGTAAGATTTGACGAGTTTAGGGGGGTCTTTGAATGTTGGGAAAGGATGAGCGTTGTGCATGGTGTGGGGTTTGAGATATTTGATGGACGCCATTACACGGAAACTAAAAGTACAATCCCCCATAGCATAGCATGGGGGATAATTAACAACAAAATGGATCAGAAAATAAAGTTCACTCAGCATATATTCTCACACACACAAAAACCTAATAATTTTGTGTGTTAATGTTATTTTTCTAAGGAGACTGTATTCCCTTTTCTACCCAACTGGTCTAGAGGAAAAGCTGCACTCTTCTATAGTAAAGAGGTTCCCTGGTTTAGGAAGAGTGTTGTTGATGCTTTGTACTTAATTCCAAATTAACCTTGAATCGACCAACGAACCCAAATGGGAATTCTAAATGCTAGGACGAGATTGGTTCTTATCTTGAGTGAACTTTAGAAAGACAATTTCATTGGATATAAGGAATTATTAGGAAAGCAAAAACAAATGTTCTATATGTGTAAAAGCTCTATGCATTGACTTGAGGAGATCATTGCGATGAACCGGTGATATACACAACTGTATATGTCACTTTATCTTAAAGTCGCTTATTCGACATATTTTATAAACTTTACAATATCCTCATTTGTCATGCAAGTTATTCAATCACACGCTAAACTATAATTTGTTAGTCGAAGAATATTTATTTTTTCTAAAGGAGAATGGTTTTATCCAGGTTAATTACGTTATCCTGTCATGAAAAACGTGTCATGGGAAAAGGTCTTGTTTTTCTTATGCAGTTAACTTTCACAACTAAATAAATTCTGATTCTCTAATTATATGGAAATTACCTGCACTTGAAGACTTACCATTTCTGTAGGAAGTGGTAAATACACTGATATTCACACGAAAGGTATGACAAACATTCAGAAAAGTCAATCTTATTTTCTCTAATAGCCATTTTTGTTGCCTCTGGTCCGGAGAAAAAACAAGAATTTTGTGTCATTCACCTAAGAAATTGCTCTCACGACATGTATGATTCTTGTTTTTGTTCCTTTGTCTATTCCTTATTGCGCTGATATACCAGGGGCTACAGGCAAGGTTACATGAGTTTCAAATTCATGTAAATCAATCATAGGATACATTGTAATTATTTTGTACTTTGACAAATGAGTAAAAGTTTGTCTTGAGCAAATGGGCGAAGTTTCCAATAAAACATTCATAGGATGAAATATACTCAACATCTTAGTTTAGCCAGGCCCACAATGTCTGCCAAATGCGTCATGCTTACTAACTTATATATAAATGAATGTTTCTATTGCATGAAGCAGAAAGGATGTCAATTATTCTCATCAAAAGTATTCCCTAGGTACGTCATTACATTTACTTAATACGTCCGTGCTGAACAAGGCTTGGAGATATCTTTCATAACATACAATACATGCATGAGATTATTATTGCATAAGCGACTATATATCTTGACATATGAGCCAGTCCATGACAAAAGGGGTCTTATCAGGAAAAGAGGTGACGTCACCAAAACAATGGTCAAAGTCTGGGAAGATTTTGGCACCAAAAACTGTTGCGTGATTTTATAACTTGTAGCAACTTCACCACATCAACTATGAAGCAAATAGCAAAAATTAAACAGTGTTTATGATAGGATGTAATGGTATAACAAAGAAATAAGTAATTTATCAAGATTTAACTTTTTTTTTTCTACAGTGTTACTTAAAGTGGCTGAGTTACAAAATGTAGCAAAGTAGTGTTGCTGCAGACATGCCAGACATAAACATTGTCTGGAAATTATATGAGGCATAATTCATTGGATTTTAAATTATAAATGACATGAAATAACTAGTACACTATATTGGATAAAGGTTAATAATTGCCTAACTTTAAATAATCATATTTATCAATGCATAAAAAGTATCTTCAACATTTTGAAGTTCGAACAGCGATGGTTTAATGGCTTGTCAACTGCTGTTTAATGACATGAAATTCTGATTATCAATTGCTTATTTCATGAGACATTTTCCATTTCATATAGATCTATCTTCATTTTTAAAAGTAGTTCAGAATTTTGTATTTATTTATAAGGCCTATTCCTTTAAAAAAAAAATTTGTAAGTTTATATCCAGATAGATGGGGACGATCGAGACCACAAATTTGTGCTTTCTTTTGTGTGTGAACTTCATTTAAATAATTTCATTTTTACAGTAAATTTGGAATTTAAAAAATCAGACTAGCACATCTCTTTGTAGGCCTATAGCCTACTGTTTTGTCACTAACATTGAAATCTGCAATGTACTTGGAATTTTTTCTACTAGCTCTCAACCATTTTGTAAAGTTGAAACATTTCACAACAACTCTCTGAAAGTACCGTGTGATTTTCTTCTTTTGGCTCTGGACTCCTGATAAAGGGATTGTAGACCTGCAAAAGTTTTATCAACATAATGCCTATTTGCTATAAATCTTAAGCTGACAAATGCCAATTATGTAACAGGTTAGTTCAAATTTATTTTGTTCTCAAACTGAGGATCAAGAAAACAATGACAACATTGTGCTCAGAATGAGGCACAAGTAACATTATGGCGGGAAAGAACAAAAACCTTTATCAAAGGCTTAATTATGTTATTTTTCATTCTTTTAAAATTTCAATGGTTATGCTAAGAAATTGTACATTCTTAAACTTTATTTTCCTAGCTGATTTCTGTCACTTAACTAAAAGTTAAAGTTAATGATGTAGCAAATCTTTGGAGAGGATAGTGATGTCGGTGGAGACTGAGAAAAAAAAGTAGTCACTGATTAAACCATTGAATACAGGTACAAAATTGTTGGCAAAATAAAAAGTAGGCTCCAATTTATAAAAAGAAAGACCAGTGCTGAAAACGACATTTTCCGTTTTTTTTTTTACCTGCAGCCCTTGCTGGACTAATATTTGAACTGTAATTGAGGTACAGACTTGAGTCCCACCAACCAATTTCTTTTGTACACCATACATTGACACTGTCAAATTATATTGCATACTGTCTAACTATTTTGATACAATCTAACTATTTTGAAGCCTATTAAAAAACTATTTTGCATGTATATTTTTACTATTATAATGTTCTATTAATTTATGATGCTGTCTTTTTTTTGTGTGTGTCTGTGTGTTGGCCATCAACTTTTCAGAAGACCCATATTCTCTCTTTTACTACGTATATGACATAGGCCTATATAATGATTTAAAATAAGGTGTTCCAATCGAAAAAAATGTATAATTCAGCAATATGACCATAATGCCCAGTTACCACATTTTTCTCACTGACCACCTTTTTTAGAAGTCAAACAGTAGTTTAAGTTACATTAACCACTTTTCCTTAAATATGGTAACCATTCAATCTCGGTGCAATTTTCGCAGATACTGTCGAGGTTAGAAATTTAACTTTCTCTTTCCATGGTGGTGGAATAGATCAAAGCTAATTGTGGAGCTATTTCTGATCCACTAATGGAATTATTGAAATATATATATATTTTTTAAGTCAAATTATTTTTTGTAATAGCCATTTGTACTCCTGAAAAATTTGCTTGTGCCGATTGAGGTACACCTGGTGATTACGGAAGGAAAAGGGTGAAATGATCATTGTCACAAAAACAATAACTTTTTTTCCTTTGAATTAAAAAAAAAAAAAGTTTTCGCTCTGCCTTCCCACAACTGTCATGTTTTTAAAAAAAACAGTAAATTATGCAATGAAAATTGCATTTGTGGCCTTAGTAATGATCATGAATGTGTGACTGCGACTGGCTAGTAAATTAGACGGACGCATCACTTTTCCTGTTTTTTTTAAGGAATAATTAAAGAATTCGACATTATTTTTTCTTATGCATTACTCTGTGTACAGATACATTTTAAAACATGGTTGCCACAGAAAATGACAGTTGCAGCAGACATCAGGTGACCAAAAAGTCTTTTGAAGGGGATGAGAAGTCCATCGCAAATTCATGAAGCACGACATTTCACTTGTAGTTCCATAGTTGAATTAGCAGTGATATTTCTAAAGAAACCATAATGAAAACCATCTACAAATGACAATTAAGTATGAGAGAACCAGTTAATTTAAAAGGTTTGCTTTATGAAAATAATCAACAAGAACAGTGACATGTGCAGAAGGTGAATTAGAATGACAAAACCGAAAGAAATGGTGCTGTAAAAAGTGGTGACGTCACAACTTTTTGATTAAATAGGTGTGCAAACCTGCTACAGACATGGTCATATTTAAAATGCTGTAGCATCAAAACTATTTGCAGTATCCTCATGATATTCAACATAATTGTTCTTGGGATGTTATTTTACAATATCAGTACATAAAATGAAAATATTTTTTAGTCAATAAGACCCCTTTTCCCATGGACCGGCCCATATGGTAACAGCTATCATTAGTCTCCATAAATGTTTCCATCTGTAGAGTTGATCAAGGATTTTTGAGATTAGGTGGTAGCCGGGATGGGAAGGGATGCAAATGTGGAAGGTGTCCCTGAAGTGGCACTCCTCTTCACAGGGCTGCTGGGCATTTGATGATGGAATGTGTTGCTTTTGAACAAGGTATCTCGCTATGTCTTGACGGTACAGTGAGATTGAAGCTTATTTTTTTCTTGATTTATGAGGCTTTGAATAATTCCAACTCTTGCAAAAACAAATTTAGCGATCATCTTGTATTAAATACGGAATCTATCCATCAAATGTGTTTGTCAATATTGCAGTCGATATATGTAATTTATTTAGGCCTACCTATCAAATAATGCCTGAGTACTGAATTAACATTGCCATATTGATATTTAGATGCCCTATACTCCATGAAAGTATAAGGAGCAAGAAATCATATCATTAGAACAAGGGCAAAAGTATCATTTTGGAATGTGAGCAAGCCAATTATAGTGTACTTCTCAACATGTGATTTTTAAAATCTTTTTAAACGTCATACTTCAGTAATTTTTTGTATTTGCTTCTTGGCTATGCAACCATCTAGTTTAATTACCAAATTTTGAGTTGACAGAAATATATTCCTCCAGATCAGAGTAAGCAGCACAGAAGTGTAATTTTTACTTTTTGCAGATTCCTCAAATTTTTTAATAGATCAATCGTCACGATCGATATGTTGCAAATACAAGAATTGTGGACTGAATATACAGTGTATTCAGCATGATGATATTAGGCAGCTAAAAAAATTATTTTGGTTCTTTTATTTTGCTACAATTTTCAACATTAATTTGTCAGTTTGCGGTGACAGTGTTTTAAAGAGATCGCTTTTTTTGTATATTCGGACAAACTGTTTTGAGGCATAAGTTAACTCCTTGGTAGGAAAGCGATTCACCAGTTTGTAGTAGTATTGATGGTTTTTACTCAGTTCCAATATAAACTTGAATCAGCCCGTAAGATCAAATGAGAATTCTAAATGCTAGGACTAGATGTGTTCTCATCTGGAGCACCGGCTTTAGAAAGGCAATTTCAATGCACATAAATAGTGATTAAGAAAGGGATTACGCATTTGCAACTTGCCCTATCTGTGCATAGGCTGTACAGTGTACACATTAACCTAGGATTCAAAATATCACCTATTTCATTTTATATGGCAGATTGTCTAAGATGCATACCAAAAACATGTCAGGGCTGTAGAAAAATGGTAATCTAAATATGTTTTAATAGCCCATGTCGTTGGCTTTGGTCTCCGACAAAAAAACAGCAATTTAGAAAGAGGATTTTGTGTGATTACCGCTAAATTGCACTTATACAGGACCTGTGAAATCCTAAAGGAATGCTCCTTTCATCTCCATCAAGGGCCTGTGTCTTTGCTTCTTATTTAAGAACAACTAACTAGGTTTCAGAGCTTACAGGACAAACATCATCTATAAGATATATGTTGCTAAAAAAACAATGCTTGCAAACACAGGCCGTTCCATCTCTTCCCAGCAAGCCTACCCCTTCCAATGATTTTCATGCATATATAAACCTAGTGGAGCATGAGTGAGGGATGGGAGACTGTTGTATCAGGGGAAGAGATTGTGGGGCCTGTGCTTGATAATCACATGTAATACTGTTGAGAGAAGCATCAGATGTTTGTAAAGAGCTACAAATTCTAAAATGCTGTTACTCTTGACATATCCATTAACATTGTTGTCCCACAATGTTATAATATATTTATTTTGACAGCGGGAAGCAAGCCTAAGACACCATATTCTATCCGCATCCAATTATAGTTGTCATGACAAAAAAACTTGATAGACTTGCTAATTGCTGGCTGTCTATAACTTCATTATCCAACCAAAGGTTTTTCTCTTCACCTCAGGCAAAATTTTATAATGAACATCTTTTTTTGTCACTATAGCCTTTGGTAAGGAAAACAAATTACAACCTAAAATTCAGAAGATCTGTCTATCTAACCAGTTTTGCATGCGTTCTTTTATTTTGTGTGGAACATTGCATGCTCAAGGTATTTTCGTTATGATATATGACATGTAACATTCATGGAAGTTCTGGAAGTTCAAACCATGTTGTGAGAGGAAAGAACTTAAAATAAAATATATGTATATATACATGTACATGTCACAGCAGGATGAACAGTCTTGCCAAAAGCAACATAGCCACCACCTATGTATTATCAGATTTACATTGATGCAGTCATGTTCACAGTACCGAGTACATGCAAATGATGCAATCGTTTTCAGGATAGTGAAGGTTATATCTTGCATTTAAGTACAGTTTAAGTGTCATTGTTGAATAACAAGTTCAAGAAATGTCTAATATACTTCTGGTGTTTTACTTTTCATGATTGCCATGATTACTGATTATGTTCCAACACTGAGACACCATTAACATATGATGAAACATTGAATATTAATTAAGAAATCCTTTGCAGCTGCAACCAATGAGTAAAAGTTTTCTTTGAGCAACGGGCAAAGTTTGTTTTAGAATGTGCATGGGTACCAGAAGTACTTGATATCACAGTTTACCCCCCCCCCCCCAACCCCACTGTCTGCCAAATGCACCACGCCTGCTAAATTACATGCACTGATTTTTCTATTTCATGAAGCATAAAGGATGCCAATAATTCTTATCAATAACAAAGTATATTCCCAAGGTACCTCATTACATGTGCTCAATACAATTGGTGCTGATTAGGGCTCAGAGTAATCTTTCATACTGTACAATACATGTATGAGATTATTATTGCATAAGTGAGTATACATCTTAACAACATGTAGTAATAACTATCATAAGTCTCCATAAATGTTAAGTCTTCATAAATGTTTGCATCTGTAGCGTTGAATCACCATTGATCAAAAATTTCAGAGATCAGGTGGTAGCTTGGATGGTGTGGGATGCAAATGAGGAAAGTGTCCCTGAAGTGCCACTCCTCTTCACAGGGCTGCTGGGCATTTGATGATGGAATGTGTTGCTTTCGAACGAGATCTCTTTCGATGCCATGAATGTACAGTGAGATTCAAGCTTATTTTTGTCATGATTTATAATAAAATAATCCCAACTTTTGCAAAAAAGTGTGTCAGCGATCATCTTGCATTAAGTACAAAATGTAACTGTCTATATATTTTGTTGTGTTTTAAAATATTATAGTTGAAATATATGTAATTTATTTAAGCCTATAGCTATCAAATAGTGCCGGAGTATCGAATGAACAATTTACCATATTAATATTTAAATGCTCTTTACTCTATAAAAGTATAATGAACAAGCATTCAAATCATTAAAACAAGGGCAACAGCATCAGTCTGGAATGTAGGCAGGCCATTTATAGTGAACTCCTCAAAATGGGATTTTTTTAAAATCCCTTTGAATATATCAAACATTGAAGTTCAGTACGCCCCTTCATGGCAAAATATGCGTAAATTATCATTGAAACGAATATTAACATGGCTGGTGCTGTCAAGGGTGCTCTTACTGAGCAAGTCGATTGCAGCTAAGAATGCAACATACAAATATATTACTTGCTTACACACTATCAAAGCCAATGTTGATGCATGTCTGTCTTGATGGCTGATGTCTGGTCACTGATGCCCAACACAATAAAGTGAGAGTGCCGTATTCACCCTCGCAGCTCATGCTAATTAACAGAAACCTATGTGAGAGGAATGGTCATTTCGTATAGGCTTCATTATGCTCTTAAACTTTCAGGGCTAGTGGTTTACTATATGGCAGCTAGTGGCGAAAAGCCAGACAAATGACTAGCAAATATCTGATAGACTTAATAATATTAAAGCTGGTATAATCATTAATCAAATTTCTGACCATCTGCCTTACTTTATAAGCTTAAATCTTTAAAAGAAAAAGTATGTTAAGATTACAACTTATAATAATACCACAATTCTTGGCTTTAAAACTGAATTACAAAGTCCATCTACTGCACAAAGACTAAATGAAATTTTGGGCCAAACACCTGACATAAGCTATGATCGATTCAATTCTATTCTACAAGATTTAGTTCATAAATATTTTCCGACAAAATCTGTTCGATTCAATAAGTACAGACATAAAAAAAGTAAATGGATAACTGCAGGAATTCTAAAATCTATAAAATATAAAGATAAGTTGTACCACTTACTAAAATCTACTGACACAATTGATCCTAATTATAATAGTAGGAGACTAAATTTTCAGACTTACCACAGAATTCTTAAAAGTAGTATCAGAATTGCAAAGAAAAACTATTATCATAACCAATTTGAAATGTTCAAGAGTGATATCAGGAAAACTTGGTCAACAATTAATGAAATAATGAATAAAACAAAAAAGAAGCAAGAGTTTCCTGAATTTTTCTTAATAATTGGCAATACAACTTCTGACAAAAGAGTGATTACAAACAAATTTAATCAATATTTCGTAGAAATTGGACCAAAGTTAGCAGAAGGAATACAGATTATAAACAAATCGTTCAAAGATTACATAAAACATCCAATTCTGGAGTCATTTCAATTCACAAAAGTAGATACGATAACACTGATAAAAGTAATTGATTCTCTTAAGCCAAAATCTAGCTATGGATATGATGGAATTTCGAATAAACTACTAAAATTTATTAAATTTGAACTTGCAGATACCTTGAAAGTCTTTATTAACCAATCAATAGAACATGGTGCATTTCCTAAACAGTTGAAAATAGCTAAAGTTACACCTCTCCAAAAGAGAGACAATGATCAACTATTTTCCAACTATAGACCTTTTTCTATTCTTCCAAGTATATCAAAGGTCTTCGAGAGAATAATGTATAATCAAATATATGACTTTTTCACCAAAAACAAAATTTTCTATAACAGCCAATATGGCTTCAGGCAGTCACATTCCACAGAATTAGCAGCTTTAGAATTAATAGACAGAATCATTTATGAAATGGATAACAACAGAATTCCAATTAACATTTACTTAGATCTCTCGAAGGCCTTTGATACACTCGATCACAAAATTCTGATGTTTAAGCTGTCACATTATGGAATTAGAAATACCTCATATGATCTTTTGAAAAGTTATCTGACTGATCGAATGCAATACGTACAAATGAATGATATTACTTCTGAATTTCTTGAAATAAAATGTGGAGTCCCTCAAGGATCCATACTAGGCCCTCTACTTTTTATAATTTATGCAAATGACTTAATCAATGGTACTGACAAATTTCATCCTGTCATATATGCTGACGATACAACACTTTCAGCCACTTTAAATGTTTTTGAAAATGACCATTTAACAACCGCAAGTATCAATGACGAAATTAAAGCGATAACTGAATGGCTGAAATTGAATAAACTTTCTTTAAATATTAGTAAAACAAAGGCAATGGTGTTTCATTCAGCCAAACGCAAAATTTCATTGCCAGATCTTGTAATGGAAGAGACTCCAATAGAATTTGTAAATGAGTTTAACTTTCTGGGCCTTATAATTGATAAAAATCTGAAATGGAAACCACATATAGATAACATTTCTAAAAAGATGTCAAAAACAACAGGTATAAATGAACATTGAACAGTAGGGTGGTCCAACATGAAATGGAAAATAATAAAAGTGTAAAATTTGGTGATGGTACCCCCTAACTTTTTTCCTTTGACCATGTGGAAGAAGTGTTCAAAATTTCAGCCAAATTGATTAATATTTAGAGGTGGCTCATCAAGGTTGAAGTTTTGCTATATTTTGCATTAAAACGCCTATATCTGTACAGTGAAAATTGTGTAAAATCATATTTTCCTTTCATTTGAGGCCTCCTAAGGCACTAAACATCTGAGGGAAAAGAAACATAACACTTGTTTGTATATCTTCCTCTCAAAGTTAAAAAGAAAGTGAATTGTCACTTATATGATTAAAATTGTTGTTTCAATTGATGTATGTCGATGTTGGGCGAAAATGTCGCAAAATTGGTACGCCAATATATAGATTTTTTAATAAATATAAAATTTAAGAGAAAGGTTTTTGGATCATGACTGAGTCATGCCATACTACTTTCAATAAATTATTATGGTCCAGCATGAAAAAGATGTTGAGAACATTACACTATCAAAAGTCACGGCAGTTTTCTATTACACAGTTCATATAATGGTTCTGATGTCTAGTGAATTATCTCCTCTGACTAGATTCCATACCGTCTTCTTAATTTCTGGCCAAGTGCTATTTCGGCACATGCTACAGAAACTTTTTAAAAAAGGGGTGAAGGTAGCAATTCCATCTTTCTCAACAACATGTTCCACATTCAATATACCAGTATGCAATGACCTATTACTAATTCTTAGGCGAGATCTTTGACGGACGATTAACTTTATTTGCCAAGTAATTCATGCGCCCCTGTGGAAATTAGAGATGCCCTAGAAGAAATTATTTTGGTGATGCAAAGATCACTCCTAAAAAGTTATTAAATACTCATAAAATCAAAGTTAGTTCTCAGATAATAGAACACGGTAAGTTGTCTTTCCCGAACACATATCCCTGCAAAAGATAAACCGCTTCGAAAGTTATACTGTAACTGACAATAGCAGGGGAAAAAATGCTGTTGGATTATAAGAACCCCATTTACAACTGTTTAGTCTTACTAATTTGATAAGGTGACAAACAACTAAAATTGCACTGGGTAAGGTAATCATGTTAATGTTCACATCCGAAGCTTCTGGGAGTGTGAAACTTCCAAGACTGGTTTATCTGAAGAAAGGGGCTATTTATGATAATTACTGACCAAGAGGATGGGATTTACCTTCTTTGCAATGCTGGACTATAATGATTTATTGAAAGTAGTATGGCATGGCTCAGTCATGATTCAAAAATCTTTCCCTTAAATTTTAATATTTTCATTGATAAATCTATATTAGTGTACCGGTTTGGTCAAATTTTCGCCCAATACACATAAATTGACGTAACAATTTTAATGATAAAAGTGACCAATCACTTTTTTTTTTAAATGTGGATAGGAAGATATACAAACAAGTGTTATGTTCCTTTTTCCTCAATTGGTTAGTGCCTTAATAGGCCTCAAATGAAAGGAAAATATAATTTTAAACAATTTTCACGATTCAGATATAGGCGTTTTAATGCAAAATATAGCAAAACTTCAACCTTGATGAGCCACCCCTAAATATTAATCAATTTGGCTGAAATTTTGCACATCTTCTCTACATGGTCAAAGGAAAAAAATTAGGGGGTACCATCAATGAAATTAAGACATATATTTTTTTGGACCACCCTATTGAACAGGCTAAAGAATTTTGTACGATCTGAAGTATTACATATAATTTACAATTCTTTAATTCATTCTTATCTAAACTACGGCTTGATTATATGGGGTTGGAAGGCAAATAAATTGATAAAGCTACAAAAGAAATCATTGAGAATAATAGCTAAAGCAAAATATAATGCTCACACAAGTCCCCTTTTTAAGTACTTCAATATTTTGAAAATCCCTGATCTATGAGCACTGCAAGATCTTAAATTCTGCTATAAATTAAACAATAATATGCTTCCACTATATTTCTACTCTGAAAAATTTCTTTTATATAATTATTCTCATAACTACCCCACACGTCACACAAATAGAAACCTTCCCGTTCCTGCTGTGAGACATGACTTCGCAAGAAATGGTATGAGTTACAGGTACCCAATAGTATTGAATGATATGTCTTCAAAATATAAGGATAAAATCTTTACTCACAGTTTTGATGGTTCTAAGTTTTATGTCAAACAGAATCTTACAGATCAGTATGAAATTAATTGTTCGATATCAAATTGTTATGTTTGCGGGTCATCAGTCTCCTCTTGTGAGCCAGAAGCTGTCTTGCATTCAGGTAGGTAAAGCATTGCCTCATTATCTTTAACATCATTTCACTTTTTTAATTTTAATTGTTTTATTTTACAAAATCACTTTTAAAAAAACAGAGATTGTCATGGTTTTTTCAAAAGTAGTAAGCATTTACATCATTAAACTGTAAAATAATATCCTCTTCAATATACTAAGAATAATTTTAATAATTTTTTACCACAAGGTGGCCCTCCGATAGCGACAAGAAGTTTGTCTTTGGAGGTCTCCTGGCTCCTTAATTATCAATTTGTCTGTAAAACCATATACTGTACACTGTAAGAGCTAAATAAAATATTTGTCATTGTCATTGTCATTGTCATTGTCATTGTCATTGTCATAGCCAATCTGTAACAAGAATGAGCCTGATACTACAGTACAATTAAAAATAAAGCATGACTACCCCAACATGAAGGAAGAATCAGCCAGTTCTTCACCATTTCACACCTTTTGATACAAGATACAAGATACAAGATACAAAGTTTTATTTTACATCGGTTTGTACAAACAAATAACTTTAGCTCGGAGAGCTATTGTGACCGATATTATAACAGGTTATAACATAAAATAAATAACAACAAGGAGATAAAAACGGTAATTGAGATATTTAAAATATAATACTGTTGGCTTTAAAATGTCACATATAATAAGGGGATATAAAAACATTAGATCTACTTCCGGCATCAAACAAAGACGTATAAAAACAAATTAAGTAGTGACATGTCTGCAGTAGGAACATCTACATTTAGTTCCATACCATTTTTTCAAAAGTGACTTAAAAGTTTTAAGTTCAGTTGTTGTTCTCATTTGGCTCCCTCCTAATCACTTCCTCCCTTTACCAACTTTAAACAACCTTTCAAAATTGCATTAAATTTACATTTAGCCAATATCAATTGAAACTCGATCACACCCATTGTGTTTAATTTCTTTGATATTGTGCCCCTTCCTATAATTGCAATTACTTTACAGGGATAAAGTAAAAGTGAGGAATCAAATGTAGTTCTAATTAAAGGAGATTTGAGGTGGAGAGAAGAAAGGAGGGCAAAACAGGTAAACAGCGGACTTCTGACAGAATTTTTTCTTACTTTAAATAGGGTTGTACTGTATGTAAAATCAAATATATAATGCTGGCCTAAAATGATTTCACTCAGGCTGGTTACTTTGTTGCACTTTAACAGTGTCTCACTGAGCCCCGCTCTCCCCTGAACTTTAAAAACAGCCTCCGCACCTTCAAAAGTGATGAAGCAGTTAGGTTATAAATAGAAGGAGTAAGCTGATATGCCGTAAACCAATTGCTTTATTCATTTGGAATTCTTAGTATATAATTTTGTCACATATGTAGGTTCTTTGGTTAGAAATTTGATATTTATTGAATTATTATAATTCAATCAGACATTGTTAAATTGTAATTAGAAGGCAAATGATGAACATGATATCGTGGAATACTAACAAAATGCACTTCTCATATTCCTAAAGGTATATTCTCTTTGTAAACATAACAACTAATGACTTGATTTGATATTTATTTGGTATCCACACTTTAAGTACAAAATATCCTGTATTGCGTTATAAAGTTATGAAAGTAGGTTTTGCGGGTGGAAATTTTACACTGTCAGGTAATTTATTCCATTCTATGGTTCCAACTGAATTGAAATTGTTTGTTGCCAGGGTTTTATGTCTGTGTACCACAAAGTCAGCATCTATGGGTCGGGTGGAATAGCGACTTCTGTGTTGTGTTCAAATTTGCTACGAAGGCAGATTGGGCAGTGCCATGACACATGTCATATAAGGTGTGAAGAATCAACTATTTTGCACGTTCCTTGATACATACAATTTAGAATCTGTCCAGTTCACCTCATCAAATTGTTGAAAGGAAATATTGTGCTTGCTTAAAACAAGTAATCTTTCAGGGAACATTCTTCTTAAATATTATCACATTCTTTACAGATGATTTCATATTTGTAGACATAAATCAAATAACAAAAATTTTAGCAAAATTTTTGATCTGACATCAGAAAATCCTGCCAGGTGATTGGCCAAGCTGTATATAGCGTGTCACTTTTATTCAGTTTGCTTCAAGCAAGTGATGTTGGCTGGAAAAATTATGTCATAATTTCAACCAATAAGCTGCTGCAAAGGCCAATTTGGTATTGTGGCAGTTGTTCACACATGTCAAATCGCAATCCTCATGAACTGTTGTATTTCACACTCCTGTCACCCGTGTTACAGTTGATTGCTTCAGTTGATATTAAATCAGTCTCAAGCCAACTCTGAATGGCTTCAAATCTCTAAAAGCTAAATTATCATACCTTGACCAAAAGCATTGTATGTGATAAAAGTAAAGGACTATTCAGAATTAAATTTTACGAGTGGGTCGAGGGGGGGTGGTAGTTTCTATAGTTTTACTTCAGTGGGAACCACCTTTTGCACATGCTTCTTATGACTTGGGATAACGGGAATATTTCCCAACAGGGTACCAATTTTTCCCACATGTTTCAAGGGGGGTACTCAGTCTGGAACCAGACTGCTTCTTTCCCAATCCCCTTATTTAAAATTATTTAAATAACTGAATGCTCCCTTTTATGAAATAAAGTATGCTCCCTAGGGTAAGATCTTTCCCCATCCCCTTATTTATTTCACAACAATTAAAATTATTAGATTAATTGGATGATCCCTCTAATGAAACACAGAATGCTCCCTAGGATGAGTTGCAAGCACCGCTTGCAGTCTGGAAGAATTCAGCATGAATTAGAATCCTAGGGGGGGAGATAGAAAGCGAGTCCACTGGAACACTTCATAATGATACATAGTATCCAACTATTCATTCTATTTGGACAAACAGACTGTAGCCACTTATATGAGGCAGTTTTAAGTTTGAATATTAGCAGACGACAAATGACAGTTATTTGTTTAATTTGTGCCACATGTGGCGCCATCTATACCTGTACCTCTACACAGGTTTTAATAAAGTCACCACCTTTCATCTATTATAAGCAATACATCAAATTTTGTCATGCCACATGGGAGATATATACCAGATACACAACTTCATATCATTACTTTGAGTTTTTTGACATATTAAAAGCCTGTTTACAGCGATTTTAAGAGAGCCATTTTATGTCAAAATGTATGATGTGTGATTTTGATAAGAGATGCCAAGCTTCTCTTGTTCAGAGCTCAGACTCTTCCCATCAGTCTTGACTTGGCTTGGGTAGGCACACTGATTTTAATTTTGTTTCAGCTGACCTCCCATTTCTGACTGTCCCTCCACGATGTGGAGGCTTTTAATCAGAGGGACAGGTACAGTCTGGGGGGTACTTATTTTTCACAACATGCTTAATTGTCTAATGAAATTTTAACAAAAGAAAATTGTGGTCCTATAAATATTTGTCAAACCAAAGCGGGGTATCACTTTTCACAGAAAGTTCCATAAAAACTCCCCAACACCCCCCCCCCCCCAGTCATAAATTTTAAATTATCCCTTAGAATAGGAAGATGATCCTCTGATCCAGTGATGGTGCCAACATTCATTAAACTCATAATAGGGATCAAACCAGGGTCCCAGCAATTTGTAGCCCATTGTCATGTTTTCTGGGCAGAGCCCTGATCTGAGAAAATGTTACACGCATGTTTGTTTGTTTTCTGTAAAAAATAATCATAGTATTAGACTTTGAGAATGTGTGTACTAAAAATGTGTGAAACACTAACAGAAACTCTCACTTGAGTCAGTTCCATTGAGCAGATCAATGGATTAGAATGCCATGGTCACCCATGTAAAACGCTATGTCACTTTTCAGGAGAGAGTGGTGTCATACCTTCTCTCAACCAATGAAAATTGCAGGAAAAATGATGTAATTTCTTCCACAAATGTCTACAAATATGAAATCATCAGTAACAGACTAAATGAATGCCAAGACAATTTACAAATTTCACCCATAGTATTGAGTTGTTTCTAATAGTGCATCTCATATTTAATTAAAAAAGTTTTGTGTTCATGTCAGAGCTTTTTTGCTTAGCAAATCACGTATGTTAGATTAAGCCAAATAAAAAGCCGAAATAATATTACTGTATTTCTAAACATGTAAATTCACAAACAATGCAATTAAAAAATCTTATTTCAAAAATCAATTGTATGTGTTAAATCCAATTTTGCTTATTATTAAGATATATATCACTTTTGACAAAGCCAACAGAAAATGTAATTAAGTAGGCTCTTAGCTTCAATATCAATTTGTTACGCATGCAGTTGCATGAGCATTTAAAATTATTCTCACGGTTTCCAAATATACCACATTTATTTTTCTCTTCATTTGTCACGGATGTGCCAATTAAGTTTAATTTTATGCAGATCGTATAACTATCTTTTTCGGCGTTTTATCTAGCTTAATCTGGCAGGTTCATGAACAGGCATAAGTCCTGCAACTTAGTGCATTTATTTAGAATGTATTTGTATTTTTGACAACCTCTGTCCACAAATTGCATATAGCTGTGATATTTTTGAAGCACCACCTACACGTCGACATCATTTTCCATCCCTCTGGTTATGATGTTGGGTACCAAAGGAAAGAAGGAAAGCATCAAGACGGGTCTCTGACAACACTTGCTTTGGCAATGTGTCAGCAGGGAACACACTTGACTTGTGTATGGCGTTTTCAGCTGCTACCCACTTGCTCAGTAAGAGCCAGTTAACAGTATCAGTTTGGTAACTTGTAATATTACGTGATTGGCAAGTCTGCTACAGCTGCTTTGACATGTGCATTGTTTGATATATTTTCTCAATTGGTTGAACATAAATTTCCAGAACCTTTGCAAGAAGTAAATCATAATACAAAATAATATGAGGATAATAATAATAATATATTAGTTACTTCTACAATGGTAATATCAGTAAAATGCTCACTAACGCTTGGTGGGGTAATGTATCTTAACTTGAATAGGATATGTTTTCAGTCTCTTTTTGAAATTTTCCAGGGCTGTGGAGATTCTCACATTTTCAGGAAGGCTATTTAAAAGTGTTGGTGTAGAGCACACTGTAACTTAATATGATTCTGCATTACAGGAACTTCAGGCAGCAGTTTATTGTTGCTCCGGAGATTTTGGTCAATTTTTTGATTTTAGTTTGCAGAGCTCCTTAATGAATTTTGGTGCTTGATTGTTCAGAGACATCCATACAATTTGGTTGTCATCAATTTAAATTGAATCCTATCAAGAATAGGCAGCTAGTGCAACTCTTTCCTGTATTTTCTCACTTGAACTTGTCAATTTGGTCTTTCAATCATTCGAACTGCTGAGTTTTGAGCCACTTGGAGTTTCCTTATCACCTGCTTGTGAAAATCATTTAGAAGTCCATTTCAAAAGTCCAAGTGAAGCATGTCTAATGCAATTTTTTCCATCCTTCACCAATTGTTGTGTCCTAATTACCTATCAAGTACATAAATGGGTCAAACCAGCTGGTTTCATCAAATCGTTCTCATCAAAATTTGCTTTCCTTGCTTTCAAACACGGCGACCAAGAAAATGATGCTAAATGAAAGAGCATCAGGCACAGTTGCCAGAAATACAGTCCTATACTACCAATAAATCATGGGAAGGAAGTATCTGGGTCCAAATGTAGCACACTCAAAACTTCAGGCCAATAACACTATTAATTCTGAAGATATAGCTCTCTAAAATGTCATATATTTGATGTCACAAAAACGAGGCCGAAAAATTACAAAACATAACCCTCATCTATATTTTTTGCAGCAAAAACGATTAAAGATAGAAACCAGAAATTTTGAACACATCCTACTAAGTATATTACCTTGATTTGCGATTTTTTAGAGATATCTGATGGGGTCAGGTGGGAAGATTTTCGGATATTTGATGAAACGGCATGGTTAGACCCAAATGCAGTCCTGACATAAAGCCCCAGTCATCCATCTATCCTGTGAGATGAGTAAGACATTCATTGTGAATCTTTCAATATTTTTCTAACTTTACAAACCCACATCTTGCAGTTCAAGTTATTGTGTCATTATACCTTTATGGTCCTGAAGGAAACAAATTTTGGCACATGGAGTGAAAAGCATTTATGATGATTAGCATCTGAGGCACAAAAAAAATAACAACTTAATAAGAACAGCTGTGAAAGTGTTCTGATTTCATGACTCTATACTTGTCAGCAAGTAAAATTAGATGGCGAATTTGGCAAAACAACAAGTAAAGGGTTGTTAGACTTGCAGCTGGTGTGGTGAAATAAATTTATCATAAAGTAGCATGCTTTGATAGCATGGAAACATTTTGAAATCTAAAGCTTCTTTTGATACTAAGGCATGGCACAGCAACATATCAGACCTTCATAAACACAAACAAGATACATTTTGTCACTATTAAAGAGCATTATTTCTGGCATTATCCTACTTTAGACCCCTCAGGGGTCTAAACATTTAGGCCCTTTTTTCATGGGAAATAGTGGTGGTAATTTTTACTGTATAAGCGTCATTATGTTTATACACAAGATGACGTTTATACAGTCAATGTAACAAAGAAATAATTGTCTAAGTATTTATCAAAATACTGTCTTATTATACTCCTGTTTTAGCCCCCTTTTCCATTGACAGTACCATTGAAAAGGGGGCTAAAGCAGGAGTATATATAAGACAGTAGGCTATATAAAATAGTGTCTTATATATACTCCTGCTTTAGCCCCCTTTTCAATGGTACTGTCAATGGAAAAGGAGGCTAAAGCAGGAGTATATATAAGACAGTATTTTTTTAGAAAGAAACAAGTGTTTCTTTGTTACATTCACTGTATAAACGCCATCTTTTGTATAAACACAATGACGCTTATACAGTAGAAATGCCACCAAAATGTAGCAAAATACTGTCTTATATATATACTCCTGCTTTAGCCCCCTTTTCAATGGTACTGTCAATGGAAAAGGGGGCTAAAGCAGAAGTATAGTAAGACAGTTTTTTCTATATCCTACTGTCTATATATACTCCTGCTTTAGCCCCCTTTTCAATGGTACTGTCAATGGAAAAGGGGGCTAAAGCAGGAGTATAATAAGACAGTTTTTGCTATATCCAAGTGTCTATATATACTCCTGCTTTAGCCCCCTTTTCAATGGTACTGTCAATGGAAAAGGGGGCTAAAGAAGGAATATAATAAGACAGTTTTTGCTATATCCAAGTGTCTATATATACTCCTACATTAGCCCCCTTTTCAATGGTACAGTCAATGGGAAAGGGGGCTAAGGCAGGAGTATATATAAGACAGTATTTTGCAATATATCACACTTCAGTTTGAATGTTTTAAGAAACATATAACTGTGAGTATTCTTGGTAATGATCTCCCTTCACACTTTTACAGTATTTATTCTGTGATATACAGACTGGAAACATATTTGAGTTATTTTTCAGTTTCAGTTTTTGTTGATCAATATCTATGGAAATACCTATAAAATGTTTAAACCCTCAAGGGGGCTAAAGTAGGATAATGCCTTATTTCTCCTTTTTTTTGTTTTGTACGCTTAAAAACGTGCAGTGTCCTTAATAGAAACAGAAAAAAGTCAAACAAATTACATTAAAAGCTGAAAATTGCTATTATAGGCAGACGTTTGCTTGCCCATGCAATATCAGTCCCAATAAAGATTATTCGTTCCAAGCAGAATGTTTTATTGCAAAAAAAGTAGTATTCACCAAATGCTATCTGTAGGTGAGAGGGAATGATCAACAACTACATGACCAGGATTTGTGCTTGCTGGATCTGCAAATAAGACCATTTCATTATTTGAATTCCAGCCATACACATGCACATCCGGGTCAGTTCAGACTGAGTGTCTGAAAATATTTGAGCTTTGCTTATTCCTCACATTTTAGATCGATCAAATATGGCATGTAATTAATTGTCAGCCAAAAATATTGTCTGCATGACAAACATGATCCCTTTCAATAACCATTGATCTGGCTTTGTGATGTGATCAAATTGCCTTCAATCATGAAACATTTGTGTGTCGTGGAATAAAAGTATCTTTGTGGTTCTCTTTCCGGTAATGTAATATGCCTAGGCTGAAATTCTAATTAATTTGAATCCTTTCTTGAAATTTGCAATATTATGTTCCTGGGAATCATATTAATTAAACTAATTGCAATAAAAAAACTTATGAGCTTGATTAATTATCTATGGGTATGATTGCATTCAAGAATGACACGTTTACCATACATTCCTGTGTGATGGGTTGGAAAATGATTTGCTCATGCTTTATAACAACACACAAAATAGAAAAAAAAACTAGCATTCACTCTGGTGAAGGCACCAGATGCATCATGATCAGTCAGCCTTTTTTTTCTAAGGAAGAGGCAAAAGCACTTGCTCCATAAGCCTGGAAAATAGGCACAACAAAAGTATTCAGTTACCTAAGAGTATAAATTATGTTGAGGGCACAGTTATAAAATCTTGAAATGGTAGGCAGCCTCGTCTAGGATTAACTGTGTAAAGTGGACTTCTACGCTACTTTTATAAAATGTTGATTTGGGGGAAAGTGATTTTTCTACGGACACCACCATTATCCCAACTCAGATAAGAATAGCCTTGAGATTTACTGCAGACACACACAAGAGACACACACAAGAGACACACACAAGAGACACACACAAGAGGCACACACACGAGACACACACAAGAAACCTTGTTCAAAAGTAGGGCATTCCATCATCAAATGCCCAGCAGCCGTGTAATAAGGATTTGCAATTCAAGGACACTTTCAAAATTTGCATCCCAACTGCCACCTGATCCCGGACGTTTTTTGATCACCACTTGCGAAGTTATAGACATTCATGAAGATGTAAAATGGCGTACCATTATATGTGACAAGCATCATACTTATATGCATTCATATTCTCGTACATTTACGACACTGTAGACAAAAATCTCCAAGCTCAATTTTGCACAGGTTGGAACAAGTAATGAGGCACCTCGGGAATAAATCTGATATTTTATGAGACAAATTGGCATCATCTATGTTCCATACATGGGAAGATATTTGCTGTGATATAGAAAGCATCACTTGATCTCCATTATGGAAAATACCAGGCTTACAACTATATCAAAAATGAATTTCTGAAGCAGATTTTCCTGAAGCTGCTCTAATGATCTTGACACCGCTGAGTTTCCTAAAATGAATGTAACTTTTGGAAATGTTGTTACTTATGGAATAAGATTCTTATATAACAAAAGTGCTGTACTTATTATTCTATGAAAATAGATTGATGTGATATGTTGTTTACTTATAGAGTATATTGTCTAAAATATACTACCTCCTACACTCTGCCACAATAACTCTTTTAAATTTTTACCTGTAGTATCTATTGGAAGTCACTGGCACATTCAAGACTTAAATCTTACAGATGAATCGAGAATTAATATTTATAAATGGTGTCTCACAAAAATCTGCAGACTGATATTATATTTTACGTAAATAGAATGTACAACTTCTGTTGCTTGTATGGAAATAATTCAAGAAAAGTATGCGCTTATTCTCATTTTCAAAAGAAGGTCCATATGAATTTTTCCTGAATGATAATGGTATCATTATGATGATATTTTATTGCCACAAATTTCAAAATCCATATCATGCGCCTTCTGATTACGAGTTAACAATGTCTGATTGAATTATATTATAAATAATTTGATAAAATTCTTAAACGAAAGAATCAACATGTAATACAAATATATTCTGAGAATTCCATATTATAATGAAGCAATTTTCAGATTTCCATCACACAATTTTACCTATCTGTTCTATCACTTGACTGTTAGTAAATGTTAGGAGGTCATTTGCCAGGCATGTTTTAGTATAAAATCACGCATTGTCCATTCTTGCATGAAAGTTATTGCATGCAAGCTCTGGTTCTATTCTGTTGTTTCACAAACTTTCTGCAGACTGAGGCAAGAGACTCATTCTTGGAATACAGAATCTGAGTAGGGATTGAACGCAAATCACAGCACATGCAAGAACATGTGACCACATTGATTACATCATCATTTTACATCTAGGTTGATGTAACTTCATATCACGTGTTCATCATGAAACATTGTCTGCACGCAGGTTGACGGAAATGAAATAGACATAACAAAAACTTGTGCCAGCTCTGCAAGATATGAAGAGAATTGTAAGCATTGATAAAGCAAGTTCATTTATTGTAAGGTTTGTTTATTAAAAGTACATTGAATGGTTTTGGTGAAGAGTATTGTTCAAACCATTACGTTTGTCCTAGAAAAGTGTTCATAATATTTTATTGCTGCATTACATGTACACCAGATTTCAATGCGACACAATTCTAATACACTTTGCCCCAAATAACCTGACAGCCCCATTATATCCCCAGAATCTAAGTGTGCTTGGCAGTCATCAGATCAGGTGTTTGTTTCATATCATGTATTTGTAAGCATTAATTTTGTCACCTCTATATTCATGCATTGCTGACAAGGATTCCACAGTTGGAATATCATGTGTCATGGATTACAACAAAATATAACAAGGCAGCAAAAGGCAACACTGAGATTTGTAGCTGGTCGTTGATTTGAAAACTAAGACTTCTAGAAGAGAACTGGGTAAGTATTTTTAAAACATGTAGGCTTCAACTAAATTGTTGTCTGCCTTCCATCTTTTAGACTACAAAAGCATAATACAGTAAGGGAATTAACTCAGACAAATCATTGGAATGAGTCTACCTGCAGTCATGATGCTTACACCACATCAGTTGAATGTAACATTCAGAACAGTAAGCTCTTCCAAATGCAGCTGCAATTTTATTTTACTTTCGGAAGTGACCTTACTCGTCATTGCTCCAATTGGAGTTCTAATGTGGCTGACCTTTGGATCCCACCTTGCATGGTCTAGCAGACAAGCAACTTTGACCAAAGCTTATATTATAGCAATGAAACAAAAATGCACTGCATCAGTCTTGCCACCCCAAAACGAGGAAATCTCTCAATGTCAGTGACCTCAGTATCAGATCATGACCTTTTTCCCCTGAATGTGATAAAAAATTATCAACTCAGTGTGGTGACAATGATGCAGATAGAAAAATGAAGTCAACAATTTTGCTACATAACGTGTATTATATTCGTGCAACGAAACGGCCGAAGGCCGTTGAGCGAAGCGAATTGAGTGCAAGAGAAGACTAAAAAATCTGTGCAGTGATGGTCTCAACATCAACAGTCCACAGTTTGGAATTAGGTCGAGTGGGTCCAGCTTCTTATCAATGATTCAGTTTCGTATTTAACAAACATAACATATTCATCTTCAAAAGCATCTTAAAAATTCAATTTTCTCTAGTAATATATCCTGTACCAATAATTTTTATGGAACAGTTAATTATTAGCATTGACAAGCTAAATCAAATTATTAACATGTGATTAATTTAATTTCAATCAGACAACAAGAAAACATAACAAAATAAAAGTTACATAATCTTATAAACTGATGATTATGTAACAGTGAACAGATAATCTACATGCAATGTTATTGTTTTTGTATTACTATATATTTATACTATTATGTAATATCAACAATCTAACATAGACTTGACTTTGGCAGCTTTCAGTGCTGTCTGCCTTTTTACCATTTAGCTAATTATCTATCAATCTTATTATCTATTTAATATATATCTATCTATCAATTTATCTATCTATCTGTCTGTCATTATATCTATCTATCTATCTGTCTATCTATTTATCGATATATTTATCTATTTATCTATTATATTTTTTGTCTAGTTTATCTTGCTACTCTACATTTTTCTCTGTCTTTCCATGTATCTGTCTTTCTAATTTTCTGAAACAGTTACATAACTCCTTTCATACACCAAATATGAAATAAACATGAAAGTTATGGTAACACTATAAGTCCTACAAAAACTTTTTAAAGTGCTGTGCGAATTTCATGGCAGTGCCATTTACATATTAAGAAGGATCCTCATCTAGGATAGCATATTCTTGCATTGATCAATGCATAGATGGCCAATGAAACAACTGAGCAAAACAAAACGTCTGGATATACATATTATATGATGATATACCCCAGCACCAGACTACCACTCACTGATATTTGTCAGTAAACAGTTTCGGAAATGACTCAAGTTTTCCCTTGTTAATAGGAAATGTTTATTTGGCCTCTGCAAATGACAAAGAAAACACTTGAGTGCCAAATAAGCCATATAAATAGGAGAAAAGGCCTGAAAGACTGACTGAGGAATATTCATTTTTAGATATTTCACATTGAAATGCATTGAATTGGAACACCTTTGAACTGATTTAAGTTTTGAAAATTAATTAAATGATACTGTATTAAAGGACTCAGAATTCCCTTTAATGGTGTATTGTACTATCATGCAAATAGATGCAAACCTTTCAGACCACAATCAGTTTTGAGATCAGCTGTTTCAATATCCAATTACTTGATAGGAGGCATTTCTTGTGTCAGTAAAGCTAGTTAAATATTTCCTTACCCCTAGAATCTTATCAGATCCACCCTCAATGTACTTCCCATAGAATTCAAAGCTTCTACATCTTTTGAATTATAAGTGTTAAATTTGTCTGATTTAAAGTATGCATTTGCTAGTTAACAGTTGTATTAGGTATTGTGCACAGAAATATCATCGCTTCTTGTTCCAATCCTGCTTAATTTACACAATTTCCTTTAGATTTAAGTTGTTGTTTGAAGTCTGCACATTCAATGATATTGTTGTCATGCCATGTTATTATGACCGGCCGCCAGGTGGCGTCGCCGGTCATTTTACTATTGGCACAGGTTGGCCGATTTAACGCACATTTTTGCGGCAGGATAGAACAACTTCCACTCAATCCACAGTCATGAACGTTCCTGTATAGACGTAACTTTACACCCTTTACTCGCGCCTCACAAGATCTAGTGACGTCTGGCAGTCTTTAATATAGTTCTCACATTCACCATTTTATAGTCAAAACCCCCACCTTATTGTTTTTCGTGATCTCTTCGTGTTTCCAAAGCCGCTCACGATCTCTTCGTGTTTCAAGGAATCATTAGACGTATTTCAGTGATAGTTCCCGCAACGTCCGCCAGGATAGCAAGCAGGCGGCAGCACCCAAACAAACAGGTGAGTGACACCAGGCACTGTTTCTGCTGTTTCTTTTGACAATATCGTCTATTAAACATTAAAAACGCACTTGGTAGGTGTAGAATAAATGTAAGAAGATGTTGTGAGCAACAGGTAAGGCTGGGGGTGAATAAAAATGCTAGAATCACGGAAAAAACATGTGTATGAATGGGCGATAATGTGGGTATCTGCAATGTTTACATTGTTAATTGAGAGTTGGGGGCTGGTTTTCTGCCAGTTTAGAGTTACAGAGAGCATGAAACAACGTAATTGCACTCTGTAGGTTCATATAGCAAGCTTCCTTAAGAAGTAAACCTTTAATTCTACACAATATATATGGCCTCATGTGCTATGATGCAGCTTTTATTAATCTTTGGGAGAGTTGTAAACAAAGTGAATGTGACTGATGAAAATTGCAAAAGTGTTAGGTGCTATAGATAGGTAGTCTATTGACCAAAAAAGCAGAACTTAAAAACATTTCATAAACATGAAAGTGTATTCAGTAGCTTGTTGGAGGGGTACCCAGACAAACTTAAAGTTTGTTTTTTGGGCACCCCAGATTAGATTAGATGGGATGTATGAGACAAAAGGAGGTGTGTTTGTAAAGGCAATATAAAATTGTTTTTATGTATTTCAGATCATGGTGCACTGTTCATGGGGATTGTGTTCCAATGACGACAAATACAATAAACCATCATGCAAGAGGCCCAAGGCAGAGTTCTTGGGTAAAAGGTGGATCCCCTGGCCGAAAGATCCTGCTCTTCTACAAAGATGGATCAATGCCTGTGGCACAGAAAATCTGAAAAAACCATCTGATGTAAGGCAATTTTAAGATTGACTGGATATGAGTTGGATGTTCATTTTCTTTTTTATTCTTAATGATAAATTTGTTTGCTTTAATACTGGCATTATATACTGGTGCTCTGAAGTTTATTATGAATACTTGTAACAGATTTCTTATAGTGGACCAACTGAAATGTAACTTCATTAATTGAAATAAATGTTAATTTATTTTGTTTTCATTTCTTGGTAGTTCTCGCTTAAGAAAATCAAAAAACTGGTAGGACAACAATCTTCGGGTTTCATCCTCAACACCTCTACATCTCTACATCTCTCCATCTCTGCATGTCCATTACAAATGCCATCTAAATACAGTTGTAAGTTCATTCTTTTCACAATGCTCATGATATCACAAAGCCAAAAGTCATTGCATTTAGGCCGGGTGATTAATGGCTTCAACAAAAAAAGGGCAATATTAATATTGAAATAATCTGGTCTGTGAACGAGTAGACGACAAAACAAGTACACCCGGGCAAAATCATGCAACGTAGAATGCTGTCAATGACATGGCGCATAATAGTTGATATAACTATTAAACATTATTTGACAGTTAAAAATATTATGTGTTTCAGATCGCGAGAGTAAAACGAATCTGCAGTTTACATTTTGTTGGAGGCAATGGTCCAACAGAGGAATATCCAAACCCGCTACCATGCAACAAAAGTCAGGTAGAGATGGCGTCATGGCTAAGAAAAAGCAAAGGACGGAGAAAACTCATCTACAAGAACATTGCAACTGACTCATGAGACCACAGGTACATAAAGTCGACATTGACATTGGTCATTTTTATGTGTTAACGTTTGTTAATTATAATATCAATTAGTTTATGCTATGCAGCTTTTTTTAATTTGTCTAAGGATATTGACATGTTCTTTTTATGTAATTTTAAAAAATGACTGATTATTAGGCTTAGTGTAAACTTGGCATATCGACAAGGTTACCTGCAAATTTTTTGGCCTTCTGAAAGCACTCTATATATTGTATTGTAGAATAAGTTTAAATAAGTACTATGTTGTGTTTTGTGCAAATAACTGAAATTAATAAAAACTAGTAGACGTAACCGCGAGCGGTAACAAAACTTCACCTGCTGTGGTACCAGTAACTCGAACAGACACAAGTAGATGGGCAAGTAAAAGGTACATGGAAAAGTACACAGGAATCATACATAATTATGTAACATGCATACAGACAAGAATACAAGAATGTTTCCTGTACATTGAGTACATGTACATGCAAGAATGCACAGAAAAATGAATACATAAACCAGTAGATGAACCAGTGCATGAAACATACATGAACCAGTACATGACCCAGTACATGAGCCAGTACATGAACCAATACATGAACCAATACATGAACCAGTACATCTACCTGTACATCCACCAGTACATCTTCTACGATTTCTGAGAACGTCAATTTTTCAGGGTCATGTGATCACTTTGACCATAAGAAATACATGAAATTTTAAGGGTCTAGCGATCTTTTAAACCGTCACAGCTATGACAAAATGTTCGAAAATAAAAACTAGAGGAGAATTTGGCCTTTTCAAATCTGTTTACAGATTCTCTGTATCTTAATTAGAACCGGAGTTATCGCAGATTGAAATTATGGTACAATTCAGGAATATGAACTTTAGAAATACCTGAAAAAAATGTAGTTTTTAACTTAAAATCACTGTATAACCAAAACGGTTTAATGAAAACATACGTAATTTGCCAGGATTATGTAAACAGATGTTACAAATAGGTCCAGGCAGGTTGATCAAAAGAGGATGATTCCTTCCTTGTCAAAATATTGATAAATTGTGAAAATTCTACAAAAAACATGAAATTTTCAGGGTCCAGCGATCTTTTTAACCGTAGGAGCTACGACAAAATGTTCAGTAAATGAAAACTAGAGGAGAATTTGGCCTTTCCGAATCTGTTTTCAGATTCTCTCTATCTTAATTAGAACCGGAGCTACGGTCGATTGAAATGACGCTATCTTTGAGAAATGAGAAAAAAAATCATAAATTTTTTGCTCGTTTTTTGACCTTTTGACCTTTACAGTGCAACGTAGGTCAATCCGAGGACCTTGTAAATTTACAGGAAGCCTCTAGAGTAATGTAGCAAGTATGTCTACCATTTTTGTAACAATATCTTGATTCCTTCTTTATTAAAAAATATGAAATGTCAAAAATGTAAAAATTTTTGTCATGTTTGACCTTGAGTTTGACTTGAAAAACATTTTGTAGGTCAAAATAAATATGATTTTCATAATAGAATTGTATGAAAAAGGGGGGGTCAGCCATGCATTGTAACCCTGTACAATCAATATTTCCTTGTCAAAAATGCAGAAATGTGTCATTTTTTAACCTTTGTCGGTTAGCAATATTAAAAAATTTTTCATAAATCCGGGGAGGGAGGTAATTAAAATATGATTAGATATTATGAATAAACAGGCCAATGTTCATCTGTCACCTGTGAATCTTGCTGATATCTTAAAAATAACATGGTAAAAAAAATTGCTGAAAATGGCACCTTTTCAAACTTTTTCGGGTCAAATGACCTTGAAAAATTAGGTCAAGGTCAAATTTAAAGGTCAGTTTGGGCTTATTAGGTGTATGTTTGGGGGGGTTTACTATGACATGTTATGAGCTAACATCGATATTTCAAGGTAAAATTCTCAAGGTCACCGGTTTTGGTGACGCGGTATAACTTTAAAATAACGTAACTCAAGAACCGGTACTGCCAATGGAAAATAATGGGTCGGGCAGGTGTCCCATGAGTTTGGGCACGTTTTGCCACCATCAACATGACTCTATGACTTACGGATTCTGAGATCCCGCTATCAACCTCAAACCATGAAAACGGACTTTGTACAATGTGACCTTGACCTACTTTCATGAAAGTAGGTCAAGCTGTGTAGAAAGTGTCTAGGACATTTCTGTGCTCAGGAAAGGGAAATCCGGTAATAACCGGATGACCTACATGCATTTGAAGTTTTGCGAAATTCGACTTTAAAAGGCTCTGTGACCTTGAAAAATAGGTCAAGGTCACTCATATTCAGAATTTGTAGTAAGGTCATTATAGACCATGTATATGGATTTTTTGAATATTCTACAAAGAGGTTTGTCGGGAAGAATAATAAATAAATATAATACCGATTACAAGAAACTTCACCTATGTGTAGGTGAAGTTTAATTTTGATTTTTCAGTGACATCAAAAATGATGGCTTTGACATAGACATGATTGATGAACCCCTGACCTCAGGACTAATGAATGAGTGAGTGTATTAACCATGATACAACTGATAAACTACCATCTGACCAATTTTAAATCATAGTAGAATTTTTGCCTTTAATAAATAGTTTATGGAAATATCAAAAACATATATCAGATTTAATAACTCCAACATTTTATCGAATTAATTTTCACATAGCCATATTGGCCCTCGTATTGTGCTCATCAAACTACATATCTGCTCTAATAAGGATTACACACCGGCACTCAACATAGTCAGACCAATGCTAAACCATTAGGGTCGGAACATGGCACTTTAGGCTGATTTCAAAATTGCCTGGAGGTAATGTATTAATAGAATCATACTTAAAGATTCCATATTCAACATTGTTGGACTGAGGCATTATTAGCAGTGCTGTAATCACTATCATAAACAACATTATAAAACATTGACTTTGTAATGACCAGAGCCAATGTAAACACCGCGCGGTGCCTTCTGGGAAAATTCAGGTGAGTGAATTTCAGGGTCGCAGCGACTGGAATAATTCAGACATGTCTTGTTAACTGACTCAGATTTATCATCCGATATGAACTATTGAATTTGTGTTATTTTAGTGAATATTTGAAGCTACGGGTGCCTTTATAAGGCTGTTAGAAGTATTAAAGTATTTTAAAACGACCGCAACTGCAAACAAAATGGCGGCCGAGGTGACAACAAGAGAAGAAGCAGAAGTTTTTTTTCTGCAATATCACCATGAAAAGTCAGATATATCCACTGTTTTCAATTGAGGGTGATTATTTGTGGTTTGCCAGTTAATGGCCAGGATTGAGGTGATCATTTATTTCATAATTCTGGCATAACTTGTTGAATCCTGTATTATCGGCGATCACAACAACTTCGGACGTCAAGGCAATCATGCAAAAAAAAAGACCATGACTAGCAGGCTCTAGGGTTATCTTTAATGTTCAACAGTCAATCAAAGGCAATTGAATCAGGCAGAAGTTCACACCCCAGGTGAAGTGGAATCATCCTGATTCCAATCAGGCCATGACAGTTCACTTTAGCTGGGTGTGAATGTGGATTGCAATCAGTGAGCTCCTGGGAGAGTGACAGC
Organism: Platynereis dumerilii; assembly: GCA_026936325.1. Taxonomy (NCBI): domain Eukaryota; kingdom Metazoa; phylum Annelida; class Polychaeta; order Phyllodocida; family Nereididae; genus Platynereis; species Platynereis dumerilii. Next base: position 5,548,301 of record JAPTHN010000026.1, on the reverse strand, counting down.
TGGCCTATTGACACAATTGTGTTGACAATTGACAGTGTATAGGCCTATATTCAATTCAAGAAGTGCAATCCACACTACAATTCAAGAAATGGTTACCTACTCTTTAATTAAACAAAATGTAATACACAGAAGTTAATGAGGTAATATTGGTCATCAATATCTGTTATGTATCTCAAAAAAGAGATTGAAAACTGGACCTAATAACTGGCAATTTGCTAACTGCTGCTAGATATCAGAGTGCTCAGTTACATGTATTTTTTTTAGGGATTTGTGTAAAAGAAGTTAAAAACGGCCATTAAACATTTTACGCAAGAAGTGTAGCACATTTTAAAAAGTGAATTTTCCATGTTTTTTTTTTCAGTCAATGAAACCTTTTTTGAGTGATATTAAAATATTTTGACACTAAAATCCAGGTTTTTTTAATTACTAGCTCTCTGTATAGAAAATGTTCCTTTACCGAGGAAAATGTGGAAATTGACGAAAGCATTTAACTCAAAAAGACTGCAATAATTTCTATAAATGATGTTTTTCAACAAGCTGGCAGTTTCTCTTGAGTATAAAGAAAATTGTGTGATGTTTTCATGCATTTCCAATAATATTTGCTTGATCTGTAGCACTTTCTCAACCTGGTTTATGATCTATCATTCTTAAAGGTGCATGTTGAATCCCATGAAAATATTGTTTTTCTGGAATATGGTTCAGCTTGATCCTTATTGTAATTTGTAAAAGGTACTGTTAATACAATTCAAAAGAAATGAAAATATTTCAATCGCGAAATAGTTAAAAAAAAAACAGGTTGTCCCCAAATATTCATGCCCAAATCATAAATCAAGCAACACCTTGTTAAGAAAAACTCAACTAGAATTTATTTACTTCAAGACTGCCCAGAAATTATTTATTTCACCAAAAATGAGTAAGAAATTGTTCTTTCAAAAATACGCCAACCCCCCCCCCCCCTTCAGTTAAAATGGTCACCCCAAGCCTATTTCTCGAACAGTGATTTCTTTTTAGTTTAACCAAATATTCTGTGGTTTTTTTCCATACAAGTAATCATTTTGTGTTAGAGCTAGTGAAAATGTTTAAATTTAGGCCCTGTCCCTAATCTATAACCTGATATAATTTTTTTTTAATTGAAAATTTCTAGAATTCAGTTGTCCGTCTCAAAGAATCCTATACCTTACATTAGCTGAGCACTTCTTTGATTGCTCAATATTTTTTTATCATGTTTTTCTCTTTTTTGCAGACCACTATATGGCTACAGACAATTGAGGAAAAGGACTGCAAATTGAATGTAACGGACAAGAATATCAAGTAAAAATACAGAACACGAACGTTACAGGTAATTATAAATACAGATCACGAACGTTACAGGGAGTTATAATAAGCCAATCACAGGTACTATTTCCAATATGCTGGGGTAAACTATAGGCCTAGCATAGCATATCGTCATGACTGATAAACTTAATGAGCTGTCTCAGAGAAAATCATGCAATGTCAGGGAATCTGCAGTTTTGGAGGGACCCCCCAAAGTAGCCTTTTTAGTGAAATTAATAAATAGAGGTGATTTATTGTTAAAAACAATGCTAGCCTTCATCCAAACTCAGTTTGGGTAGTTCTTGTTAATTTTTTCTAGCATCCAGAGAGGGCTGAATATCGACCACTTTTTTTGTTGATGAAATGATAATTTCTGTGAAAAATGGCTTCCCGACATCCCTATTTTGAGGCTCCCCTGTGAGAAAATTATTCTGAGTTTTGAAGTTCCAACTTCACATTTCTTCGTTTGAGAGGTGGTCTGGTACCTATGCAAAATTTTAGGCAATTCCGAGAACATCATCCGAACAGCTCTGCATGATTTTCTCTGAGACAGCTCATTAATGATGAGGTTTTCCTCCTTTAGGGTAAGGTTCCTTGAGTCGGACACTTATATTCTGTACATTTAAAAAAAGTGATATCTAGCTTAGCCTATGACTTATTTATTGTCAACCAAGACCTCAAATTAAACGTTTTTACTAAATCTAACAGAAAATTGAGAACTTGCACAACAGAAGAACTAAATTAGTGGTTAAATTTTCTAAATAAAAAATAACATGGGGCATCTTTGAGTCGGACACCTGTGTTCTAAAAACATGACATCAAAGATGTAGGTGCTTTAGAGTCTTCCTTTCAATTAAAAAAGCCCATATTAGAGCACAGAAGAGTTTAAGCTTACTCCTTAATGAATGACAAATAATTATTTTCATTTTTCAGCCAATTATGTTGAAATTCCACAAAAAAGCCAGAAAGCCCTGCACATGAGTGAACCGGAAACAAAGGAACCTTAGGTTTCAATTTGAGGAGGGAAATTCACAACCACTAAGTGTATGGTGAGGATGTTCAAAATGATTTTGTAACATGAAAAATTACCGACATTTTGCTCAAGAACTGGACACAAAATATTTCATTGTAACCTTGGTCAGTCAACTAAACAAAACTTTATTCAGGTGATGTGAAAGATGATCAGAATTCAGGCATGCCTATTGATGATGACTTGACCATAAATCTTCAGACTTGACCATACAAAAATATTCAGACTTCACCATTTATAAACTTTCACATTTGATCTAACCATAAATCATCCACAAATTCAAGTTACCCAAAACTAAGCACTTAGAAGATATTGAAGCTGAGACCAAACTGCTGTTTTAAGACTTGACCTAACCATAAATCCAAGTCATCCATATCAATATAACATGGAACCATGTAAACAAAAGTATCTACCAAGTAATAATACAGATAATGATCTGTTAAAATTAGGGATGCACCAATACTACTACTTCTCCACTTCGATTACTGTATTTTGTTGCCGATACCACCGATATCTGATACTGATATCTGGCGTGTATTGGGCGAGTAAAAATTCTAATGAACAAGCGTCATCCAACACGTCTGAAGGGAAGCAGTCTAACATGTTTGTGATTGATTCATTTTAATGGTTGACAATATTACAAATTTTCTATTTTCAGTCCTAGAATGCGACTACTACACTTTCATGACTCGTGAGGGGAAAGGAAAGGAATCAAAAGAGCTTCCGATGAGGCAAAACTTCAAAGTAACCAGGGCAACAGTCACAACACCTAGATTGTTCAGTACCTTGAAGACACCAATGGTCTCTGTTAATCAAAACAGCTTTTGGGAGAGTTAAACAGGGATTTTACCTTAATTTGTTCATCCATGTCTGATATCGATACTGACTCTTATTTAGCCACTGAAATTGTAACACAATGACAATGTATTTAAATTGGTCAAATAAGCTTTATTCTAATTTGAGAGTTCCAGGCTCTCAAGAACATATTCCACATAATTATTATATTTACACAGTATTATGGTATTTTTTAAAAATGCTGCTGGCAGCCTGGCACTATTAAATTTATATATTATCAAAATTATTTCAATAGGCGATAGTGCAATACAATAATATAATTGAATATAATTTATATTATTGTCACATGAATGTTCAAAGGAAGGCATTAGATAAAACATGTTTCCCATTATTTTGATTCCTAATTAAAAATGCTCGTTTGACATGATTTTGTAAGCTTGTTTTGTTTATGTTGTCATCAGTGTTATTTTCATTCATAAGACAAGTTTAACATCAAAGGTCGCAGGCCTTCCAGACCTCCATTATATATTTCCTATAATTCCTTTAATAGGATACAACAAAACTCCTACATTGGGACCAATTTTGTATATTTTTATGCCATTCCAAAAAAAAATTGAACTTTGAAATGGTCCAGTTCAGTCCAAGAAAAGATTGCCGGTCTGAAGGACATCCGGCATTTTACCAACCAAAAAATTGTCTTTGGATACTTGTTCAATTTTGTGACTTCACCAATATATTTGTTTCACATCTGTGTGGGATTTGTGAAGTGGAACTCCTACACTTGAATTTTTTCCAATTATGTACTCAAAAACTGCATACAAAATAATGTCCAATATTTGACTGAACAAATTTCATATATGTATATAATTTTTTTTTTCTTCGAGTTTTGGCTAGGAGGTCTGAAATGGTCAATATTATGAAAATGCTAGCATCATAGTAGCATGTGATTTTCATCAAAAGTTTGATTGATTGTGGATTAGCCATACTGTGCTTGGTGGAAGATCCTTGGTTGGTTTTGTGTCTTCAGTTGGTTGTACGGTTATCAGCTGGTTATTTATTTCAAGGTTGTCTTAGTCTCATCTCAAGAATTAAGATTGTAAAGTTGAAAAATTTTTCACAAAAAGATGCATTCTTGTGCATTTCATATGACAGAGAGTACCTGCCAGTATTAGAGGAATTTGCATTCTGGCGTCACTATTCAGTTTATGCGCGTGAAAATATACCTCCTCATAAACCGTTGAATATTGGACTCTCAAAACTATTTTTAACCTTTTTTTAAATCAGCATATGCTGCCCATCGCTTCAAATATTTACCAGAAATTTACTCCACTGGGACCAAACACTCAAAACACATATCATTTTATAAAGCTCTGTAAAACATCTATCTAGCAATGCAACAATCAATTGTCTAACAATTACGGAAATATGTGAATTGGCGAAATCGCCCTCATTTCCATAACTACTGGCAAATTTCATAAGAAAGCATACGAGAGGGGCTTTTGCTCCTCTCAATACAAAAATCATTATTCATGTTTTTAATACAGATTCCCACAATCACGTACCACAAAAGACGTACAGCACTGCCGGCCGGTCATATTATTATCGCTAGCGATTCTAGTTGATAATAAGTTTATCTCAAGATATATAAGAGGATATATCAGGTCTTACAACACGAATAACGCAATTATGAATATGATGAGAAATAGATGAGTTTTATGACTCATTATTTTCTTGATAGTTAATAATCGCTAGATGTCTGTAACTTCATTCATTATTCAACCAAAGGTGTTTTTTTTCAACACCCCGGGCGAAATTCTATAATTAACGTCTTTTTTTTTTTACTGTAGCCTTGTGCTAGGAAAAAATTTAATAATCTTAGATCCAGTTGAGCTGTGTGACAGTGTGTGTCTTACCTGTTTTGCAACTTCTACAGCTTTGTTTTGTGTGGAACATTGCATGCTCAAGGAACTTCCGTCATGATATATCACATGTAACAATTGTGGAAGTTCTGGAAGTTAAAGCCATATTGAGAGTGCACATAACTGTAGTTATAGACATTTTAAACAAGCAATGCCAGACTAGCCAATCCTATACCTCTAGAACTAAAAGAAAGGGATTCAATGTCTGGTCAATAATGCCCAACAAAATACAGGGAGAGAACAGCATTCGACTTCTGCAGCTGATGCTTGTTGATGGAAGCCGATGTGGATGAAATAGTCCTTTTGTTGTAGGCATCACATATGCTCATAAAATTTCAAGGTCAATAGTTCTCCGAATGGGCAGCTGGTGGGAAACAGTGCCACAAATGACCGTCATGAACTTAGCACATTGTCGCTCCAAGCATGCAACAGTTACAAGCCTGAAACTACAGCCATCGGAAGATTATGTCAACATTTTGTTACACTTGAAAATGAAAAAAAAAGTCTCTCATTGCCTTGCTCTTCCCAAAGACTTAGAAACCATCTCAGCACCTTTGCATGATACAGCATTTAGGTTAAGAATAGAAGAATTTAATTGACATGCCATAAACTTTTATTCATTTCGAATTCTCAGAATATAATTTTGTAACACATTTAGCTTCTTTTGGTAGAAATTTGATATTTATTGAATTATTATGATTCAATCATACATTGTTAAATTGCAACTAGCAGGAACATGGCATACAATTTGAACATGATATCATGAATATAATACATGGTGCGATGAAGCAGCTGCCTTGCACAATCCATGACACATGATATTCCAACTCTGTCCAGTTCACCTTTATCAATTTTTTTATTAAAGCAGACTTGTGATTGTCTGTAATAAATAATAAATAATCTTACAGGAATATTCTTCTTAAATATTATCGCATCCTTTAACAGCAAGTCATAAATAAACTCTGACAATTTCTAATATTACTGTATTTCTAAACATATAAATTCACAAATAATACAATTAAACAATCGTATTTTAAAAACTCAATTGGGTGTGTTATATCTAATTTTTAATATTGAGATGTATATCACTTTTGCCAATGCCTACAGAAACTTTAATTAAGGCTCTAAGCTGCTTTATTGATTTATTTTGCAATTGAGCATTTAAAATCATTCTCTCGATTTCCGAATATACCACATTTATTTTTCTCTTCATTTGTCATGAATTTGCAATTTAGTCATATTTCTGAGCCAAAAGCTTTAGATATTTATGAACATAATTAAACAAGTTTTAACTTTATGTAGTTCTCATACAATTATCATTTTCAGTTTTTTATTTTGATTAATCTGACAGGTTCATGAGCACTGAACAGGCATAAGTCCTGTAACTTAGTGCATTTGTGTAGAATGCATTTGAATTTTTGGCAACCTCTGTCCACTAATTGTGTATATCTGTGATACTTCTGAGGCACCACCTACATATAGACGTCAATGTCCATCCCTCTGGTTATTACTTGGGCACCACACGAAAGAAGGAAACCATCAAGACAGATCTCTGACAACACTTGCTTTTGCAATCTGTAAACAAGGAACACTCATGTGTCTGGCAATCTCAGCTGCTACCCACTTGCTCAATAAGAGCCATTTTAACCATATTAGTTTGTTTATGCAATTTCATATGATTGGCAATCTGCTACAGCTGCTTTGACATATATACATCGGTTGGTAAACTTTCTCTGAATTTGGTGAACATCAGAATTTTCTAGACGTTTGCAAGGAGTATACATGAATCATGATATAAAATACCTTGAAGATGGATGACTTGCTAAGAAAAAAAAGAATGGAAATGTGTGAAATGAGTATGAGTTAGCTCAGTTTGTAAGGCACTGCAAGCATCCAATGGCAAAATCTAGTGAGTCACAGTGTAAAGTATGTAATTTACTAGGTTTTATCGCTGGCAATCATTGAGTCCATAGTTAGATTTCTGCTCTGGCCACATTCATCACCTGGTCGAAGTTTAACAGGAATTTCATTCATCTTTCATCACATTGTTGTCTTCTCATCCTATCTTAATTAGTCTATCAAGTGCATAGATACAGGACATAACGCCAGGCCATCCATCTAGCCTGTGAAATGAGTGAGGTATTCAATGTGAATCTTTCAAGTTTTTTCATCTTTCCAAACCTGCACTTTGCAGCTCCAGCTATTGTGTCATCACACCTTATAGGTTCTGAAAGAAAAAATTGTTGGTAATATATAGTCCAAGGCATTTATAATGATGAGCACCTGAGGCAAAAGAAGAAGAATTTAAAGCACTAGCTTCCTAGGCTTACAAAAGAGACACAACAAAAGTATTCAATTAACTACCAATATAATTATGTTGAGAGGCACAGTTATAATATCTTGAATGGACTAACTTGGTAAGGTATAGTTCTGTTCTACTTCTCTAATGAAACCGAGAGGTTGATTTTTTGGGGAAAGTGAATTTTCTATGGACATCTCGATTATCTCAACTCAGAAGAGAATAGCCTTTAGATTTACTGCAAACACACCCCAGGGACACACACAAGAGACACACACAAGAGACACACACAAGAGACACACACAAGAGACACACACAAGAGACACACACAAGTGACACACACAAGAGACACACACAAGAGACACACACAAGAGACACACACGAGAGACACACACGAGAAACCTTGTCCAGCAGCCGTGTAACAAGGAGTTGCAATTCAAGGACACTTTCAAAATTTGCATCCCAACCGCCACCTGATCCCGGCCGTTTTTTGATCATCACTTGTGAAGTTCTATACATTCATGAAGATGTAAAATGGCACACCATTATATGTGACAAGCATCATACTTATATGCATTCATATTCTCGTACATTTACGACACTGTAGACAAAAATCTCCAAGCTCAATTCGCACAGGTTGGAACAAGTAATGAGGCACCTCGGGAATAAATCTGATATTTTATGAGACAAATTGGCATCGTCTATGTTCCATACATAGAAAAATATTTGCTGTGATATAGACATCATCATTTCATGTCCATTACGGAAAAATACTGGGCTTAAGTCTTACTTTAACAAAAATGCAGCTACTGAAGACAACTTTCCTGTAGCTGCTCTAATGATAACGTCTTGACACTACTGAGTTTCCTAAAATGTCTGTAACTTTTGGAAATGTTGGTACTTATAAAATATGACACAAATGTTACTTAAGTGCTGAAAATGTGAATCATTCTATGAAAAATTGATTGATGTGATATGTCATGGATGTAGGCGATTAGAGATATTGTTTATAATAAGCAGTTAACTTACCTCCTAAACTCTGTCAAAATGATTGCATTAACGCTTCTACCTATAGCAATTCAAGTTCCCATAGAAAGCTCATTGAAGACTTACATCATTAGCACAGATGAATGAAGCACTTATATCAATGCTGCCTCAGGAAAATCTGTAGTCTTTTCCTCTCTTTCAAATTAAACCGTTTTCTGATAAAACTATAATATCTTTAGCAGATAAAAGTAGAGTATTTGTTGATTGTATGGAAAAAATTCGAGACAACTATCTATAAATAATTTCTCATATTCAAAATGGTGCATATGAATTTTTCCTAAACGAGAATGAATCATTATGCTGATGTTGTATTGCTATCAATTTCAAAATTCATATCATGTGCCTTCTGATTACAAATTAACATTGTCTGATAAAATTATATTACATATAATTTAATAAATATCAAATTCCGAAGGAATCCACATGTGATACAATTATATTCTGAGAATTCAACATTATTACAATTTTCAGATTTTTCATATCAATTTAGGATTTCTTTCTCACAATTTCACTTATCTGCACCATCACTCGCATGTGTGTAAATGAGTGGAGGTTATTGCTCGGCTCACTTCAGTATTGCGTCATGTAATGTCCAATTGTTGCGTGAAAGTTACTTCAGGCAAGCTTTGGTCGTAGACTCGTATTCTTTCTGCAGACAGACAAGAAAGACATTCTTGCAAAACAGAATCTCAGATGAGCATTGAGCGGCAGTCCCAGCACATGCAAGAGCATGTGACGACATTGATAACATCATGATTTTACTTTTAGGTTGATGTAAATTCCTATCCACATTATCATCACGAACCATTGTCTGCACGCATGTTGACGGAAATGAAACAGACATAAAAGAAACTTTTGCCAGCTCAGCAAGATATGATGAGAATTGTTAGCATTAAATTTTCATATATCGCAAAGTTTCTTTTATTGCAGATACATTGAATGTTTGACAGGTTCGGTGAAGAACACAAGAAGACTCTGTAACTTTTTACTGCAGCATTACATGTACTTTGCCTTTTAGAAATCCTCCCTTTTTACTATACCATGATTGATTATTGATATTTCACAAAGGAATACATGTAGTAAGTCTTTAGTCTACTTGAGATTTCAATGTAATACAATTCTGATACACATTTGCACCAGGCAACCAGACAAGCCCCATTATATACATAAAATCCAGGGGCGGTTGGCAGACATCAATTGAAGTTTTTTTTTACATATTATAGATGTGCGAGCATTAATTGTGTTACTCTAATATTAAGACTGCACTGCCGGCCAGAATTCCAAGAAGCTGAAATAACTTGCAGATTAGAAAAGTTACACACTTTTGTATGCCGAAGGGTTCTGCTTTTACTGAAGCTTTCATCTCATGCTGATCCATTAGTCTTCCAGCTGCACAAGATACCAGTTAGCTGAAAAAGATTATATCCTTCAGAGGCACGGTCTCAAGACGCTCACAAAATATAATCTTAACAAAGGAAGAACCTCCCCAGGTGTGTGATGAAATTCATAGATATCATATGTGGAAATGTGTGTGCCACATCAGACAGTCATTGCAGGCAGAAAATGCTCTCAACAGCCAGAGTTGTTTTTTTTTATCAGTGAAGTTGAAAAGAGATATACTCGATACATTTTTTATTCATAATATGACCATCAAACATATCTCAAGGATACACATCTTTGTTGAACTACTTGACTGTGAATTCAGATGGTTCACTTTAGGTATATTCCAAATTGAAGGTGCTTGTAATTCCTGCAGGCAGTGAATCAAAGCTATATGTATGTAATATAAACTTCAGGCTCATGCCATAATTGATGACTGTGGTGAGAATATCATTCTATTAACCTGAAACTTTTCATAAGGCACTGTCTTCTCTTGACAGCAAAGCAGACATTCACCTCAGACTTTTTTCATTCCCATCGTCTCTATTTCATGAGTCAAATTTCCTTGTGACAATAACCTTTTAATAAACTTTTCCAAACTCTGAAGAAGCCTTACAACTTCAACAAACTATAACAACAGCAGCTACAGGCAATACTGAGATGTGTAGTTGGCCTTTGACTTGAAAAATGAGGCATCCAGCAAACGGCAAACATAATATGTTTGTACTGTCATTCGTGAATCTGTTGGTTCATTAGAAATAATCTGAATATTTTTCATGAAAAAAAAAAAGCATCCATCCTTTTGCTCATCTTTTACCTCAATATCCGATCACCTAATAGGACGAATTTGTTGTGTCGTTAAACTTTAAGCAAGTTGAATTTTTCCTTACCCCTGGAAATTTTGTCAGATCTGTCTTCAATTTACTTCCCATTTAATTCTTGAAAAGCCTCTTCTTCTTTTGAAGTATATTTCAAATTTGTGTGATTAATCTCTTTTGAAAAATGCATTTGCAAGTTAACAATTGCATTGGGCCTAGCTAGCGAAAAAACTGTCACTAGATCCCTTCTAACCTCTGCCTATTTTGCTCAAAGTGTTGAAAAATGCTTGTTATTATAATGAAGCATGAACATGACAACTGATACATCGCTCTACCTATGTTCAGAGGTTGAACTCCGCAATTTGGCTTCTGAATGACAGCTTTAATTGTGTGTGTCACGTAAGTACTCTGTTCTTTAAGCAAGCTTGTCATACGTTTTCTATTTGATATATTACATAAACAAAGTTAGTAGTATTCAATACTATTCCATATAAAAATCTTATTCCGTTCAAAAACTTGAATTACTTTCTTTCTTTAACTAATTAAACCTGAAGGGCAATGTTGGATCTGGATGCCTCACGACTCACATGGACGCGCTTGGTAGAAGTATAAAATAATTATGATGTATAGGTGGCCCTCCAGTAGCGGCACATAGTGCTTTGGGAGGGTCTCCTCTCTCTTTATACATTTGTTTGTTTTTAATCTAATGTTGTATAATGTTGAAATAAATTACGTCTGAGTCTGAGTCTGAGTCTGAGTCTGAGTCTATTATAAGATGTTAGGTTCCATTGCTTTTGTCTTTTATTAATTATCTGATAATTGCCTTTTAATGATATCATAAATTGTTGTCGGGATTTCCAATTTTCTTCAGATTTAAATTTGCTGTTTGAAGTCTCCAGTCTAGAACGCTGAAACATGATGGATTATGATGTGAGATGACACATCTAGTGATTTTTCAATGACAATTGAAAATCTCCTAAAATTGCCGGTCAGAGAAGGAGCAAGACAATGTAATTCTGATGTATCTTGTGAAGCAACTCCATAGCTTTGGCTCTATTATGGAGGCTGTATATGACGTGTTCTGTGGTTTTCCTGGATTTTGATTCGAGAAAAAGGCATTGATTTTTATTTATGTTTTGAAACATAGCCTAAATTTAATCATCCCAGTCTGTCAAGTGTAATTAAAAAAAGGTTTACAGCTCCTTCTGGTATCATTTAATGCAGTGGCATAGGTAAACAATACCAATGAGTACCACACTTCCGTACATGATTCATCCAAAAAGGACCAGTGAGCGGTTTCTAAAAATAAAAAAAAGAGCGGCATATGTTTATAATATTCCTTCACTGTAAATTTGAATTTTGAGTTAGCTTAAATGATTGAGTGAGATTGTTGCACAATTTCTTTGAGCTATCATAGCTTGTTATTTTAAGTTATAACAACGAAAAGATTATCATAACTCACAATATCACGCTATGTTAGCTCAAACAAATTGTGCAACCATCTCACTCAATCATTTGAGCTGACTCAGAATTTCAAATTTTACAGTGTTGGTCACATCTTATTTGTACAAAACAAAGTACATAATGGCCGACATACACAAGTCCCAAACAACGTGTTCACCACCATTTTTCAATAGAAGGGACTGTTGAATCATTGTAAACTTTACACCTTTCACTGAGTTCCTGGGCTGCAAATTAAACAGAAATGTAAAGATACACTAGCCTAAACAACTGTAAAGAGATCAACAGTTGTGTCTTCAAATTTGTAATTTAATTAAATAATTTTATAGGATTCTACTAATTCCGAGAGAAACCAATTGTTTGGATTTCCATATTTAAATTTTCCACCATTTAAAATTCCTTAAGGCAATATAGGGAACTTGTCAACCAAATCAAATTGACCCAGCCATCATGGCAAACTGAAAAACAACTTAGGCTCAACAAATTTCCCCAAGGCGCTGAAATTAGTCAGGCAGATTTTTTGTGGTCCCCAAGACTTTCTCGTCCAGTGATTTAATTACAAATATAACCTTTTAAACCATCCCTATCCCCATAAAATGAATGACCCGGGTCTCTGGGGTAACTGTTTTGCTTCGCTTCTGCTTTTATAGGAGTTACTTTGCACAGGCTGGTGTTTTCACATTTTAAGAAATACTTGGGATAACATGTTATGCCATCATCCGGCTACTTTAGACATTCTGTCGTGATAAGATTATGTCAAGTCGCAGTTAAGTTAGATTCGGCCAAACTTTCCATAGTCCCACAGGAGAGCTATGAGTCGACAGTTTGCAATTTTTTTGTTTTTTTCACAATTTTTTCTCACCGATTCTATTGGTGTATCATGATAAAGATTGTGTTCTGGCAAGTTTTCTCACAGCCATAATTCTCAAGTCACGATACTTACGAAGACAGCTCCCCACAGACTGAGAATTCTTCCCTTAAACCAATTCTGACAGTTACAAATGCCAAGTGCCACTTAATATGATTTCTCAAACTGATTTCTAAAAGAAAACGATATATGGTCTTTCTCATTTTCAAGAAGCATTCGCTGGAGTTGCTTCAATGTTGAAGATATAACTAGGTTGTTTTGTATTATTTCCTTAATGAACAGCAGAAAATGGTTATAACTCTGACCTTCAAATGACCTACCATATTTAATTTTGGTGGAAGTTTAATCTGGCAAAAATCACAAAGACTATAGAAGGAAGAAAACTACTAACAAGAAATATATTCAAGTATGGATTGAGGATAATGGCTATAAGTCTTTAATTCTATTTTGTTTGATATGGAGTGTGGGATGTCTTTCGCAAACATAATGTGTTCCGCATAACTTTTGCCTTCTGCTGTCTAAACATAATATCACAACATCTTGTTTGCTTTGGTTATTTAGTTGATAAAGTGGTGTGTAGAGTACCACTAATTCTTGCATGAGTAGGAAAGTTCCTAAAAAGTTTTTCAACACTCTAGTGGCAGCTGTGTCTGAAAACGAATACATTTCTGGCAGCCATGAGTTGCCATGCACATTGCACAAAATCTGTCTCATAAGTCCTTCGTTATCCCTTTGTGCCCGTTTTCTTATTTGCTCCCTCAACAATTTGGAACAGAAATAGCAGTTTTATTTACAAAAAAATTTTTCAAGTCTACATCACACTTAGTAGGATCAATGTGTTTGTTAAATACAATGCCTTGAATCTTAAATATCCTAAAAGCTTTCATAGTGCATGCATGACTTTTCAAAATAGTGTATAGTCTAAACCGAGATTGAAAGGACTTTGGAACTTTTCAAATTTTAGGAGAAAACTGGCGTGTTGATGTAAAATCTACATAATGACAAGATGTCGCAACAAAATTGTCTTTGGCGGATGCATAAAAGCAAACAATGTCTTATTCATGGAGGAGTACAAGTGTGATCAGACATTAATTTGGTTAGATCGCGTCAGTAATTTTTATCATGCAGATTAGACAATTGCAATTGTTTGTTAACTGGAATCTATGCATTTCAGTAAAGTAGCTTCATATCTTCACAGTGCTTTTTCCATACAAAAAATGAAAGCCTGTAGTAGAAACCTGCTCTTCTGTTCGAGACTGCATAAAAGAATAATTTTCAAACTTTCCTTGTTTCACAATTTTTTTATCGATCCATTGCGGCAGGTAATTAATTTTAGATAAAAATATCTTCCGCACAACAAACACGATCCCCTTCAGTAACCATTGATCTGGCTTTGTGGTGTGATCAAATTGCCTTCAATCATGAAACATTTGTGTGTCATGGAATAGAAATATTCCCTCTTGTTTCCTGTACATGAATCCAGTAATGTCATGTTCTGTGACTAGTAGGGGGGCATGTGTCATTCCGTAAAAAGTTTCATGTTAGAGCTACGTATGATACATCGTTTCGAAGCTTGTGCAATCAGGATTTCAAAAGTGGATGTTGCCATTTTTTTGAAAATGTTTTTGTTGCTATGGTAACCAATTGTTGTTTTAAGTCTTTTGAATGAATTTTCTGATTTTCACTATTCGGTTAATGTCAAATCTATTAAGCAAATCATGCTATTATTATAAATTTTTTATTGTTAAAGGTATTATGCAACTTTACCTATTCAAATGATTCTTCGTTTTTTGGTTGCCATGGTTACAGTCATAAACACAGCTTCATATTGCTGATTTTAAGCGAAAAATGCCATTTTCCTTAGTTTGAAATATCTAAATCTCATCTAAAGCATGGAGAAGCAGGAAATAAAAAGTAGTACTTATCTTAAAACTTACGAATATGCAGAAAAAAAACAAACATTGTGTAAATTAGGACATATATTGTCCATATTCAGAGTGGCCCATAGATCCCGGTAAAATCGACCAAAGAAAAATAGTTGTATTGAACTAGTATATTATGAATAAAACTGCAGAAGTTTTAATGTTAGATCTATGCATGATACATCGAATCGAAGCTTATAGATTCAGGTTTTCAGAAACCAATGTTGCCATTTTGTCAAAAATGTTTATGTTGCCATGGTAACCAATTGTTGTTTTGAAGCTGTGGAATGCAATTTCTGATATACTTGAGTATTTTAAAGGAAAATTTATCATGTAAATCATTCTCATTTTCATATATTTTCTATCTTGCAAGGTTTATACCATATTGTCTTTAGGAAAGATTTGTTGTTGTTATGTTGCCACGGTTACAGCCATAAACATGGCTGTCCATGCACATTTAGATAAGAATAACGGCCCGTTTTGCACCAATTTCCCTTGATTGAAATGTCTATATCTCACTTTAAAAATGACAAAGAGTAATATGACACTCAGTTAATTTGTGCAAATGTACCCAAAAATGCTTAGAGTTATTAAATTGAGGCATGTATTGCCAATATACAGCTGTTGCTAATATGTGGCACTCAGATCCCACAAGGAGTAATGAAAAATGGCTAAAAGGTACCAATCAATTACAGATAAAACACTACTAAATTTATGTCATATCACATCTAGGCCTATGTGTGTCACCCAGTTTTGAAGCTTGTGAAATCAGGATTTCACAAATGGATGTTGCCAATTTTTCAAAAATGTTTTTGTTGCCATGGTAACTGTGTTGTTTCGAGGCTATTGAATGAAACTTCTGATATATATCTTAGTGAGTGTTTCAACAAAAATATGTCATGCAAGCGTTTCAAATTTTCGTTACTTTTTGATCTGATAAAGTAGCATAGAATATTAAATTACAAAATGATTCTTTATTTTTAGGTTGCCATGGTTACAGTTATGAACACAGCTTCTTTTAGCACATTTAATGAGAAAAATGTCATTTCGCACCACTTTTTCTTACAAATGTAGATTTGAAATGTTTAAGTCTCACCTAAATAGTGGAACAGGAGAATAATAAATATAGTGGATTTATTAAACATGTAAATATGCATAAATAATCCTTAGATTATGCAAATTAGGGTATATATTGCCTTGTATGGCATATATCTGATCCCATGAGTTTTAGAAATAAATCTTTAGTCAAAAATCACAAAAGAATGGACCATATTGATCAAACAAACTATAGGTATTTATAGCCTAATGAATTATGAATTTATTTAATTAGGTCACAACCATGCCCTTAATAATTATATATAGGATTGTGATGTGCAACTATCCATATCCTATGAGAAAAAGGTGGTCAAACACTTCTTTGGGTTGCATGGTTTTTAATGATGAGTAAGGAGGCCAAATTTGATGCATGTGGATGTGTCTGCATGTTTGTATTGGGATTTTATGCCTCAACAGCAACTGATTGGGCTTTATAGAGGCATACTTGACCAATTAACAGTCACGATGCTTTAATTTTGGTGCAGGATGTCAATTTCTCTACCATCTCCATTCCAGTTTTATGGCAAGTCGGCAACTGAGAGAAGGTCACATGCATCGAGTTTAAGAAGGATTCCATAGAAATCATTGAATGTACATGTGAATATCTCACATTTTGGAATGCACTGGTCTTCCATCAGTTGGGTATCTTTTGTTCGGACCATTCAACCACCAGTGCTTTCGATTTTTTGTTCAAAGCCGGACTTTTGTATTTGTATGACATGTGACAGTTTGTTTCAGGTGTAATGTGTCCTCTTGCAGTAGAGCGTGGTCATATTTTTAATATAACAGTTAACACTTCATTCTGCATTTCTTTGTTGTCATGTTCCTCTTCTAAATCCATCATAATTTCTTCTTCCCTTGGCTCTTCATCTTGATCCGAGTCTTCTGGCTCTTTCAGAGTCTTTGTTTTCTTCACCTTCCAGTCGTCCTTCCTCATTTTTTTCCTTTCTTGTTCTGTTCCTCTGTCTTTGGTTCTGCAAGCTTCCATTATTGCCTTCCATGATGTCCGGGCGTTGTTGATGCAATCGGTCGATGCTACAATCTTCCAGTTAAAGCTTTTGCTTTTCTGAGGCGTGAGGTTGAGGCCGAGGGCATCCAACTATCACGTCTGTGTGGCTGGAAATGCCTGAGTTTACAAGTTGTCTTGCTTCAGGAAAGACCCCACCTGATTGCCGTTAGCTAAAGAATTTATTTTGCATTAATCCATTTTGGAGATGTTATAATATAGGATGAATAATTATTGAATATGCTTTAGTGCATGTAGACAATGTAGTGAGAAGGGGGTGAGCATCGTAACAAGTGACTGTGACTGGGTCTTCTTCTTCTTCTTCTTCTTTGTGTGCGTTCCTGGGTCAACCAGGTTGCTCACCCAATATTTTATTGGGGGGCAGCACTTTTCTGAATTGTCATTATTTTCTGTAGCTTCTTAGCCACTTTTTTCAGGGCTGTTGTGTTTTCCTTGAATATTTCCCTTGTTGTTACCACCAATTGTTTGTTGATACCGTGGATGGCTTCACATTTTTCCAGGATGTGTTCTTGGGTTTCCGTTTCTTTTCTGCAGTTTCTGCATTGTTGATCCGGGTACATGTTTCTGTAATTCTCCTTAGCGTCTAACATTCTCGTCCTTGCTTTGAATATTATGCTTGCTTCCGCTCTTGTACATTCCATCATGTATGGTGCAGGTGTTCCAATCCTCCTTGGTGTTATGTTGTCCAGGTAGAATTTGGTTTTTGTTTTACTGCTGCCGTCTCTTCTGGTTTCTAGGTCCATTTGTTCCTTTATTGTCCTCTTTATCTTCTGCTTGATTGCCTCTTTACCAAGTCCATCCAGGCTACCTGGTTCTAGGATGGCATCTTTCAACTTCTGTGTTATATTCCACCAGCCTTTCTCATCATCTTCCTCTCGTAGTGCCCTGAGGAGTGAGTTTTCGCTGGTTTTCACTTTTTCTGCGAACATTATTCTGTTTCGTTCAATCAGTCTGTTAATTTCCAAGATTCCAGTTTCCAGGTACAGAGGTTCCGATGGGGTGGTTCGGGGTGTGTAGATTATCATCCTTAGGAGGTTGTCGATTATCCTCTTCAGGCTTTCTCTTTCTTTCTTGGTGCTGTTCACCGCTTCCCAGGCGTAGGTGGCAATTGGGATTATGCATGCCTTCACCAGTTGCCATACAGTCTTCATCTCCATACCCTTGAGGTCCGTGCTTCCTGCAACTGCCAAAATTGTGTTGTAGGCTGCTTGTTCTTTTTTCTTTACTTCCTTCAATTGTTCCTCCATTTTCCCGCTTCTTGTAATGACCAGTCCTAGGTACTTGTATTTTTCACATTCCTCCAGTTTCATCTGTCCCAGGTTAAAGTCAGCTTTTGGTGTTTTCTTCCCGATTCTTAGGATCTTGCTTTTTTCTTCCCCAAATTTAATTCTGTATTTTACACTGAAGTCATATGTTATGTCCAGCATTTTTTGGAGTTCTTCTTTCTTAGTGGATATGAGGGCTACATCGTCCATCCAGAGGAGGCATCCAATTTTTTCGTTCCCCACTTGGATTCCCAGGTTTTCTCTTTTTATCTCCTTGGCGATTTCATCCATGAGCGTGGCGTACATTATTACCGAAAGGACTCCTCCTTGGCGGATGTTGTCTTTCATTGCTATTTCTCTTGTATTGCCATGTTTTGTCTCCACTACTGCTGATAGGTCTTCATTCAGTCTTCTTACAATTTCCCATGTCCGGTTTCTCAGACCTTCCTTGAATAGTACATGTAGGATGCCATCAGCCCATGCTTTATCATAGGCTTTTGTAACATCCAGGAATGCTATGTAGACATTTCTTCCTTTCCTTGCAGTCTCCATCAGAGTAGTTATGTGGTCGGTTGTCTGGGCCCCTCTTTTTCCTCCTCCTTGCATATCGGTCTGCGTGATGCTTTCCTTCGTTCTCTCGTTTATTATCCTTTCAAAAAATGTTCCAACATTGCTTCCAAGGGTTATTCCTCTTTCATTCGAGCACTTGCCTCTGGTTCCTTTCCCTTTGTAGATTGTGATGATTCTCCCTTTCTTCCAATCATTGGGGATTTCTGCCTTCCGTAGTATGGCATTGAGGTTATTTCTCAGTTTCTCCATGTTGCTCTTGTTGGCATAGACCAGCGCTTCATTGGGGATCTGGTCCGGTCCGCAGCTCTTCTTCTTCTTTAGTTTTTTCCTTGTGCTTTCCATTTCTTTTGGTGTTATGGGCATCAGGTGGTCTTGTTTCCTCATTTCCTCCATTCTGCTCTTTTTTTCCTCAAGTATCATGGTTGTCCACTCCTTTCCTTCTTCTTCTCCCTCTCTTGCTCTGTACAAGTTTTCAAAGTACGTGGCAATGTGCTCCCTCGCTTGTTCGGGGTCTGTTATTTCATCGTCTTGTTCATTGATGGTTTCATATTCTTCTTTTTTCTTCCCCAGGAGCCTTTTCCGGATTTCCCATATTATATTAGGGTCCTTGCTCTGGGCCATCTTATTCATGATCTTCCTCACCCTCTCCTCCTCCAGTCTCTTCACTGCTTCTCTGAGTTTTTGCTGGGCTTGGTAGTATTCTTGTAGTTTCTCCTTCTTTTGGTTATGTTGTGCTGCGGTCATCTCTTTTTTTCGAGCCTTCTTCGCTTCTCTCAGTTTCTTAATCTCCGGTGTCTCTTTCTTTTTTCCTCCTATTGTGATGGTCCTTTGGCCTACAGCTGTCTTCAGCATTTGCATAATTTTTTCAGTAATTCCTTCTCCCAAGTTCCCTTCACTTGTGAGTTGTCTTGTAAGTTCTGTGTTGTACTTGGCCCAATCCGTTTCATTGTTGATATTCCATCTGGTAATTTTTTTACTCGGACGTTTCAGTGCTGTTGTCACCTTGAATGTGATTGTGTTGTGATCTGTCTCTCTGTTCCGGTTACTTAGTCTCTTGGCGCCATTTTCGTCAATTTCCATATCCCATATTCTTTCTATGCCTGCACTGTTTGCTGTTATGTAGTCTATGATTGATCTTTCATTAGAGTTGTTCCTGTTCACTCTTGTCCACTTCCCAGTTTTGGATTTGTGGTTCATTGTCTGAAGGCCTGATTCTTCTAGGAATTGTTCCATAATTTTTCCATTTCTTGATGTGTTCTGTGTAATTTCGCCTTCTTTTATGCTCAGTTTAGCATTGAAGTCTCCAACGACAATCACGGCTCCTCTTGAGTTTAGCATTGCCACCTGAGTTTTTAGGTCTTCATAAATGTCTTCCACTTGCTCCTTTCTTACATTCTCTTGAGGTCCGTAGAAGCTTGCTATAAAAATCTTCTCCTTTCTTGAGTTTGTGACTTCTAGCCATAGGACTTCTACTTCACTTTCCTCTTCCGAGAGTACCATTTGGGTGTGGGTCCTGGGCGCCGCAGTACCAAGAACTTCTTGCTCTCTACACAATATGCCAAAACATTGACATTTTCAGAAAAATCTAAGATTTGGGATGTAAGAGCATCTCTTACATGGCTCCCATGTGATATATTCACTCTTTGAGAGTTGTTGTTTCTGAGAATGTCATGTTAATAAGGAGTTCTCGGTCATCTTTTTGTGGCTGTGGATTACGTCAATCTGTTTTTCAATTTTCAAAACATTAAAGTTCATCACCAGTGTGTGTGTGGCTATCTGTAGAGAAAACTACTCCCTTGCAACTGTTTAAGGAGTGGTGAGGCAGGACCAAGTCCAATACATTCATTCCTGAAATCATTGTAAGCTGAAGTAGTTTTTCGAGTTTCTTCTCATTCCTGGTCTTCATCAGGATGGTGTCATCATATTGTCTTTGTTTTTCTTCAGCTTCGCTAATTAAGTTGAGTATCGTTTGGTAGATAGATGGTAAGGAGGATAGTTTGTTTGTCATCCATAATACAAGGTATCGTTGTCTGTATTGCGATTTTTTGTAGTGGTTTGTCAAGTTAGGAGGTCAGTGTTGATACAGTCATCCAAGGATGACCGTTGCCATTTCAGGTGAGATTGCGATTTTGGATTAGAACAATCCTTGAGAAATTCTTTTGCAGATTGTCGCCGCTCCTCTCCGTCAGTGGCAAGTACCATAATCCTAGGATACATGTAAACATGGAAAATATGCTCTCAGAAGCCAGGTCAGCAATACTGCTGCAATCATTGCCAGCATGTAAATTTGGTTATAACCTTCCTTGCTTGATGCATGAGCCATCACCAAGTGGAGTAAAGTCCTATCATCTAAACATGCCAGCCAAATAATTAGATTGTGCCAGTCCAGCTTCCCATCTACAGGAGAATCCATGCTAAAGTGCACCAGGATCACTTCATCCTCCAACATGGGTGGCAAACAGGCAGTCCTACTGCAATAAGAGAGAGGTGCGAATGTGCACTGTCTTGTCTTGGCCGCAAGGCTGGTTGTTTTAGTCCAAGTGTTTCCGCTCACCGCCACATGGACTCGTGGAGGCCCCGGACTTATGGATGGTGAGGCCAAAGTTGTTAGATCACAATTGGGGTAATAGATGTCCACAATACACGCTGTTGAGTTCATCTTACTGCAATGTTAGCAAGATTTTAAACTACATAGGTGATGTAAGTGATGCAAGAACCTGATATCAGAATTACAGCAGATGTTGCTTCATCATTTGCTTTTCTTTGACTGACCTGTCACAAATACTTAAAAGAATTGTTCCAAAAAGCTACCAAGTGTTATAGCACTATTGATACAGTGTATCTAAGATATTTTTCTTTCCCAAACTGAAATATCCTATTTGATAAAGGATTTTTCTAGAGAGATTTGGGCATTGTCAAACAAAGTAAGGGTGATGGAAAATTGCATTTTTTCCCCATATAACTGTTCCAAGAGAAGAGCTCTTTGTTTATGAATGCAACTATGTCAACCTCTTGACAGCAAAAAATTGTTTATCAAGGAAATTGTGTGTAGACATTACCTTGCAAAACAAAAATCAATTAAAATTTGAATGAATTGAATTATGAGTGAACATTTAAACAACTATATTAGGAAACTAATTCTAAAATCTCAAAGTAACAATCAGTAACTATGGCAACAGAAACATTTTTAAAAATATGGCAAGATCATTTTGTGAATTCTCGAATCTACAAGCTTGAAAACGGTGTATCATATCAAGCTCTAACATGGAAATTTGCTGTTTTATCTATAATAGCTTTGTTCATTAGCACAATTTTTCATTTTGTCATTCCATGAGAGCTCTTGGGAGTCACATGTCATCAACAGCTGTATATTGGCATTATATATATATTTCTGCATTTTTTCTGCATACTTTCTTTGGAATGAATTCAATATGTGTAAAACCCTCCTTTGCGGCACTCTAGGTGAGATTTAAAGTTTGTAAAACAAAGAAAGGTGGTCCAAAATGACATTTTTCTCATAAAAATGTTCTACACCAATCTGTATGTGTTCCTATGGTAACCTAACAACAAAATCATTCATAAAGGTAATAAACACACAGTAAAACATCTTGTCAAATTAAAAATAAAGATAGGCCTCATTAGAATGAGTTGTATGATAAATTTTCATTAAAATACAGAAGTATATCTGACAGTTCATTCAAAATACTCAAAAAAACAGTCTGTAACCATGGCAACAGAAACATTTTCGAAAAAAATTGCCACATCTGTCCTTGATTACATACGCTTCAAAATGGTGTATCACATGTATACCTAACATGAAAATTTGTTTGACTTATCAATAATAAATCAGTTCTTTATGACAATTTTTCATTCATCACTCCTTGCAGGATCTCGGGTCCATGTATCAGAAATGGCTGTATACATATGGGCAATATACGCCCTAATTTCCATAATTTTAAATTTTTTCGGCATATTGGCATACTAGAACAAATCCCTATGTTAGATAACCTTCTGTGCCACTTTTTAAAGTAGAAATAGACATTTCCAAAAACGGTAAAAGGTGCAAGGTAACATTTTATCATAAAATTATAATGAAGGGAGATGTACTTATGACTGTAACCATGGAAACTCATTGAAAAAGAGTGATATATAAATGTAATTGCTAAAAATACTTGCTAAGGTATAAAATAAATGAAAGTAGAATGATTTACATGATAAATTTCCATTACAAAATTAAAATATGTCTAAAATTTAATTCAAAAGGTCCCAAACAACCTGCTGCCATGGTAACAGAACCATTTTTGAAAAAATGGCAACATCCGTTTTTGAAATCCTGACATCATAAGCTTCGAAACGATGTATCATACATAGCTCTAACATGAAACTTTCTACGGAAGCCCTTTTTCTGACACATGCCCCCCTACTAGACATTCTAATTAATTTGAATCCTGTGCTTATATGCCGATATTACTGAGGGAAATGAGGTTTGAACGGGGGGGGGGCTGGGTTTAAGGGGGAAACTTGACAGGCAGAATGGAGAATTTATATGAGGGAATATGAAATTAGCCTGACAAAACCGTCTTCTTTTCTCTCATTTTAGAAATATTATGCATATAACATTTTCCTGAATGACAATGTTTTCATCATGCTGAATTTTTATGCTATCACCTTCACAATTCATATCATGTTCCATCCGTTTATAAATCAACAATGTTAGATTGAATTATTATTTAATAAATATCAAATTGTTGATGAGTGGAGCCACATGAGATGCAATCATATTCCAGGAATTCCAAAGTAATGAAGCCATTGTCATAGAGCTGCATATCCATTTAAGGATTCCTTCTTATTGTCCCAGCTGGCTGCTCCATCGTAAGGCCTGGTTTAACATTGTTGAGGTTGTCAGCTGGGCTAACAAATTTCAAATGTGTTGCCTCTGATATAATGACCTTTCCTCCTTCATGAATTCTTCCATCAACGTGCAGTAGGGTGTCCTAAAAAATGTAAAAGTCTGAAATTCATTGGGGCTAACCTCTAAATGTGTTCTATAGCCCCTCTCTGACTCCCCTCTAAAAAATTCAGCTCATTTGAAGGTGTTTAGGTATTGCTCAAGAGCCCCAAAGATAGATAGGAGTTTAACATTGGATTTTCATGCGAAAATGGCTATTTTAGCTAATAGCTCAAAAATAATCAGTTCCAGTCCACCAAAACACATGGATAGTTGATACAAAGGCGTATAAATTATTCTGCACACTCTGGTACCAATTTCATATCTGTACCTTACTTGGTTCTTGTGTAATTGGCAAATGTATGCTATTTTGCATGAAAAATTGACGCCAAGGCAAAGTACCTTTCTTAATGAAGATTAATTACAGTCTAATTTTTTTGACAATCACAAATTGGTTCCACAGTGTGACAGAGACATTAGAACATCAACCAATGTCTTACAATCAATTTGAGACTATTGAAACAATCTAAGAAGTTTTTTTAAATGACAGAAAAGCGCATAAATAAGTATATCCCATACATGTAGATTTTCTCAATACCCAAGCAAGTTTCAAATATGAAAGTGGTGCCACAGTGTGCAGAATAATTTATACATCTTTGTATCAACTATCCATGTGTTTAGGTTGACTAAAACTGATAATTTATGAGCTATTAGCCAAAATAGCCATTTTCGCATGAAAATTCAATGTTAAACCCCCATCTATCTTTGGGGCTATTGAGCAACACCTAAAACACCTTCAAATGAGCTGAATTTTTGGGGGGGGAGTCGGAGTTGGGCTATAGAACACATTTAGAGGTTAGCCCAAATGAATTTCAGACTTTCACTTTTTTTGGGACACCCTAATGTGCATGGGCTGTTTAAGATCTAAAATTTGATATGGTGGCTCTGATAGCAAGAGACATCAACAAGAATTGAAGTTAATAAAATTATTGAAGTGAACGACACATGACCTCTCTGAGACAAGATAATTTATGCTATCAGTAAGTTTATCAGATAAACAGTACAGATGTATTGGAGCAGTAATAAATACAAAATTAATGTTAATGAAATAAATGAGATTGAAATTAAACATACAAAAATTGAATAAGGAAAAAAAGGACACTTGCAGTTCAGTTTAGTTGAACCAGACAAAACATTGTCTGGTTCAACTTAACTGAACTGCAACAATAACCTCAACATCTATTAAAATTTATGTTTAAAATTTGGTCAAACTATAAATCACCATCTTTATATACAAGTTCCAGTAATTAATGTATTAGATCACAGCACAATCGCAAATAGAAATATTAATACTAATTCCCATGAATAAAAACCAACAAAAAATAAAAAATAAAAAACAACCCTGACCTTCTTACATAACCCCTTAAAACAGAATATGACCAACAATAGTGTGCAAGTATATATATATATATATATAAACACAAACATCTCATATGAAACCATATTCAAAGTAAAAAGAAAAAGGATTTATGAAGAAATTTGAAGCAAAACATAATATCATAAGCAATTGTGACAGCAAACCAAAAAATTGACATTTAGCGTCTTTTGTTATTATTATCATTGTTTATCTTATGATTGACATACCTCTCGAGATACACATTTGGGTTGGAGCACCACCAGAGAAGCACAGATTGATAGTTGAGATTCACATGGTCGACCATTTTAGACAATCGCGCCCCAGTGCCACTTCCAACCCTCTCCTGTATTGGAATTTGATTTGATCTGGAATATAATTAGTCAAAAACAATGATTTAGTTTGCTGCACAAGGAATTGAAATTAAACAATATCTAAATAAACTTTTATATTTTAAAGAATTTTTTTTCCATTCATTATGAATTGATAAAAACAAAGCAGTCACATGTAAAGAGACCCAAAATAAATGGTAACTATTAACATCATACCAAAAAAATGCTATCACACCTAGCAAAACCAAATTATACATGAAGCCATCGGATACAAAGGCATTTACAAGTATTTGTCAATAAATTCAAGAGGCCAAAAATTCAGAAGGCAAGAGCAATTTTGAGAAAGAATTACAGCATGCAATGATGTAATTCCAAATATTATCTCAATGGGCAGTGAAATAATTTCCTCATCCTCTCTCAAATCAATAAATTGGGATAAAAATAACAAAAAAGAAACTCATGATACATTACCACATCCAGAAGCGTAAAGATCAGGAGTACCAACACAAAGTAGTATGTGCCCAGCTGATGAATTTCACATGGTTGACCATTTTCAGCATTACCCAGGGATCGCAATATACAAACACCCATCCTTTGAGGGGCCACATCTCAGCTCATGCCATCATGGAGTAGACTACAACTCAAACTCATCACTGAGAGCTGAAAGACTGTTGAGAGAAACATGCATCTGATAAATCATAACACAATTATTTAATGAAATTCACATGCCACTTGGATTTGTGTCATATTTCAATATAAATTTCTAACCAATAGTTCAAGATAAATTACCTTTTTCATGACAGTTATCATTCGCTGAGGAAATCAAGCATATGACTGCAGAGAACACTTCTAGTCAACCGAGCATGAGGAAAGTAACACGATCATACCCACAGATAAAGAAAGAATTATGATATACTTTTGATGAAATTCACATGCCACTTTTGATTGTGTCATATT
Organism: Platynereis dumerilii; assembly: GCA_026936325.1. Lineage (NCBI taxonomy): Eukaryota > Metazoa > Annelida > Polychaeta > Phyllodocida > Nereididae > Platynereis > Platynereis dumerilii. The sequence goes on along the minus strand of JAPTHN010000026.1, from coordinate 5,521,840 downwards.
TCTGTGAGATCCAACATATGAACCAATCTAATAAGACCCATCAAAAAAACTGCAGCAAATTTCATCTACATAAGATTCGAGACGGCAAGTAACATACCCATGAGAGAATATTTGGTCTTTTAAAGTAAATAAATTGAAATTTTAAGATAATCAATATCAATCAAATTTGCATTAACTGCATCGGATTTCACAAAAATTTGCGTTCATTCTTAAATAAAAAATAGCATGCAACTTCATAGTCACAGAATTCTCGTTCGATAACAGTCTCATTTGGCAGTTCAATATATTCAGGATGTTACAATTGTGAGATTTCAGCACGTACTGCCATAAGGATTTCCCCTAACACATTTTGTCCCTTCCATTTCTTGTTGAATGCGTCTGGGTTAGTTTTGAACATACCTATGCCCCAGATTGAGTTTGGACCCGCCTCTGCCAGCTCATCGTCCCCTGTTTGAAGAAGCCACCTTTTGCAAGTATTATTTTGCGTGAATTTAGCCCTACAAGCAGTATGTAGGCCTACTACTTGTTTAGCTGTTGCAAGCCATTCAGTCTCATTCACTTTGACTGAATCCCCAAGTGCCTTGCACTGATTTGGTCTCATTGCACTGCAAATTTTTTTCAGCAGTTCAGGTTGCTGAGCAAATTCTGCTTTTTTCATTTGCAGGTATCTTTCTACAGTATCATGCTGATTTCCGTCAATTTCAAAGTTTGCTGCATAAAAGTTGGAAAGTGGTGATGCACCTGTAAAGAAGCACGTTATTCCATTCCTTGATTCCGTAGCAAGCTTTGCTTGGTTTAGATTCTCTGGCAGGAGGTGGAGATCACTGTGTCGTAGGAGATGCCATTGACAATTAACTTGTCATACTTTATTGTAGCCTTCAACTGACCCTTCTTGGCGGCCTTTAAAATGGGGTACAACATGCGGCGATCTTCAATTTCTGGGCAGTGATGGAAATGGAAAATTTTCGTCGGGGGAGCTCTCGGCGCGTGCGGTAGCGGCTTGCAACTCCAAATTTTCGAAAGGGAAAAAATTCTTCCACCAGAGCATAATTTTGACTAAACATACAATGAGGACTGAAAAAGTAACATGATAATTGTAATTTCACTACTGGTCATTGGGGGAGCTGTAGCAGGGTACAGCTCCCCCTGTTTTTTGGTCAAGGGAGCTCAGCTCCCCCGAGCTCCCCCCCATTTCCATCACTGTTTCTGGGGGAAGCTGCTCTGTTACAAAAATATCTGATCCCCTTAAAGAAAATCTCTTGTCCCAAACCAATTATGTATCAGTCAGACCATGAAAAGGCACAACTAAACCACATAAGTCATATGTGTACCAAACTTTAGCCATGTAAATGCAATAGTGACCAAGTCTTGGGCCAGAAACAAAAAATATATTTTTAATCTTTTTTTTCAATATTTCAAATAGCATTTAATATTTTCCACCAGACCTTTCAAAGGGCACAACTAGACCTTATAGGCCATGTGTGTACCAAACCTTATCCATTTAAATGCAATAGTGACCGAGTCTCAGCCCAAAAAACTAAAAAAATACATATTTTTCTATTTTCCAAATTTTTGCAAAAAGTATAGAATGTCCATCAATGAGACCATCAAAAGGCACAACTAGACCATATAGGCCACATCTGTACCAAATTTCGTAAGTGCACACGCTGTAGTGACTGAGATTTGGCCCGGAAACGAACAAAAATAATTTTTATATTTTCTCAATTATTTCAAAAGGTATTGAATATCTATCACTTAGACCATCAAAAGGCACAACTAGACCATACAGGCTATATGTGTACCAAATTTCATCCATGTACACTCAATAGAGGCCGAGCGCTGGCCCGGAAACGATCTATCCGCCCGCCGCCCGACCGCCCGCCCACCCACCCGCCCGCCCGCCCGCCCGCCCGGCGGACGGACAACATTTTTACCCAAGTGATTACAATACCTTCTTCGAACTTCGTTCGCTGAAGGTAAAAACGACAGATAATATTTGGAACATTTGCTCTCTCACTCATGCGATGACAATTTGAAAATTTGATGCCTTCCACTACATCAGCAACAATTTTCATCTTTTCTTTGAGAATCTGTTGAATTGTGGTTATACAATCTTCATTAGGAGTCACAGGCACTCCGTGAAATAGCAAGTTTTCCTTTCTTTGATAGGAATCAAGTGCTAATTGTTTCTCAAAGAGGACATTGTATTTTTGTTCCAGGTCATCGCTTTTTGCTCTTTGAATTTCTAGCTCATCCTTATTGTGTTCCACACTTCGCTCCAGTGCTCTAGTTTCAGCATTATTTTGACGCATATCAGACACTACCTTTCCAACACCTCCCTTCATCACATTTAAGTCATGTTCAAAGGTACCCAGTCTCCTTTCCATATTAGCCAACTTAGAGTTGGGTACTTTGCATTGTTAATTCACCATGAACTTGTGAGGTAGCCTCAGCTACTTTATCATTTTCTGGATCAGGGTCAAAATCATTGTCACTGGGCAGTTCATCATTTGTGTGTGCGTCTAATTGCTCAATGAGTTTCACTGCAGTATCAATAGACTCCTCACCTTTGCTGAGTGTCTCTGGAGTGGAGTTAGCAGTCCTTCTCTGTGACTTTCTAGCACCCGACATCATTTCAATCCAGAGACAGAACAGACATCAATATTTCACATCAAATGTATAAATCAATCCAGCATAGGAACAGACATTGAAATCTCACGTAAACATCTGCAACAGAGTTTCTATTTGACCCAATAAAGCATGTAAATCTTTAATATGTTGTGTGCTGTTTGTAGAGGATCATTGGATTTTTTCACAGTTTGTAAATAGCACACAAAAGGTTGGTCGCAGAAAATATTATGTTATCTTATGTTACTGCACAATGTGCATATGACACCAAATTCAATTTAATGACACTAATGCTATTTAGAAATATATTTGATCGCAATAACCCGACAAGCTTCATCGTGACCTTTTTTTTTCATACTGATACGAAGCAGCACTGCTGCCCAGGTTTCCAAAAAGGCTAAATAACTTGCAGATTAGAAAGTTACACGCTTTTGCCAGAGGCCTGGGCTTTTACTGAAGCTTTCATCTCCACTGGTCTTCCAGCTGCACAAGATACCGGTTAGCTAAAAAATATTACATCCTTCAGAAGGATGGTCTCAAAAATTATAATCTCAACAATGGAAGAACATCCACATGCAGGTATGCAATTTCAAAAGTCTTGGATATTTTTTTACCTTCAGCGAACGAAGTTCGAAGAAGGTATTGTAATCACTTGGGTAAAAATGCTGTCCGTCCGCCGGGCGGGCGGGCGGTCGGGCGGCGTGCGGATAGATCGTTTCCGGCCCGGCACTCGGCCTCTATTGAATATATGGGGATGAAATTTGGTACACATCTAGCCTGTATGGTCTAGTTGTGCCTTTTGATGGTCTGATGAATAGATCTTAAATACTTTTTGAAATAATTAACAAAATATAAAAATAATTTTTTTTTCGTTTCCGGGACAAGGCTCGGTCACTATTGCATGTGCATGGATGAAATTTGGTACACACGTGGCCTGTATGGTCTAGTTGTGCCTTTTGATGGTCTCATTGACAGATATTCTATACTTTCTGAAAAAATGAGAAAAGATATAAAAACATATTTTTTTTGTTTTTTGGGCTAAGACTCGCTCACTATTGCATGTACATGGATAAACTTTGGTACACATATGGTCAATATGGTCTAGTTGTGCCTTTTGAAAGGTCTGATGGAAAATATTATGTACTTTTTCAAATATTGAAAAAAACATAAAAATTATTTTTTTTGTTTCTGGCCCAACATCCGGTCACTATTCCATAAACATGGATGAAGTTTGGTACACATATGGCTTGTATGGTCTAGTTGTGCCTTTTCATGGTCTGACTGATGGCTATTCTATAGTTTTTGTAATATTGAGAAAAAATATTTAAAAGAATTTTTTTTATATCGGAGCCAAAACTTCCCCACTATTGCATATACAGTAATGGATTTTTCTAAACAAATCACCTATGCAATTAATTTAGCAGTGCTTTTTGATGCGTATAACACTTTATGAATCATTGGAAAAATAGAGATAATGGAAGGCCACTACTCGACCGCTATTGCATACCTATAAGCAATTTCGTAAACGCACCAATTTTATGATATTATTGTAATTTTCTAAAGGTGTTATTCGCTGAAGGTTTGCTGCTGCGCAGCCTATGTTTTTAGTGTTTGTAAACTGTTATTGGAAGGTATCTGCATTCATTGCAGTCAGTAAACTAATAATGGTAATAGTGTCACCCTGTTGAAACTTCTCATTAGACACTATCTTTCTCACCAACAAAGAGGGCGTTCACCTCTGGTTTATTTTGTTTCATTGTATCTATATCCAACTCTCAGATGACAGTATTCAGACAAACAAACTCTTCCAAACTCATACTGACAAAGCCTAACAAGCTCTATAGATCTGTGTAATGATGTGAAGAAAACAAAAACTTTCGAACAATGAAACATAGTTTTTTGGAAGTGAGTCTACCTGCAGTCATGATGCCAACAGCACATCGTTTGGACTTAAAAGAACATTACAAAACAGTAAATGATTTCCAGAGCAGCTGCACATTTCTTTTTTTTAAATTTAGTCTTACTCTTCATTGCCCCAAATGGAGATCTAATGGGGATGACCTTTGGATTCCACCTTATTCTGGTTGGCATACAACTTTGGAGAAAGCCTACATTATAGCGTTTACACCAAAATTACACTACTGAAAAAAAAAAGCAATGGTTACTTTCATTATCTTATTTTTCTCTTATTCCAAGTGCATGATCATGTATACGGAGCAACATTTTGTAATGCCATACTTCACAAAAAGGAGAAATGAGTCTCAATATAATAGCATATTTCTTTTTTTCGACGAAATCCTGTGACTTGAAACATAGATTTATTTGACGGGCTGCAGGATAAAGAGTTAAAAAATTCAAAGCCAGAAATTAATTGAAGCTTGAGACAAATTAATGAATGCTGTGAGTACTAAAGCGGATGATTGCGGATGTTTGATGGTGATATCTCTGGAGTGATATCACCAACATTTATTAATTTAGAAACCATGTTATATTTTCAAGAATTGACCCTTTGTAGACATGTCAACCATGAAAACCATCAAAATGTTTAAGCTCCATGCCAACATGCCATTTAAACACATTTATAATTGAAATGTGATCTTCTTTACTCATTCAGTTAAACTATGAGACATTGAATATGAATGTGTTTTTAAAAGGCTGATATAGTCTAAAATTAATTATTATTTGGTGATTTTAGAACAATCTCTGCAGGTGAAAGCTTCAGAGACACCGAATTGACATTTGGACGGAATTACTGAGATACATTTCTCACTTTGAATCTGACATTCAGAAATTAATAGCACAGTAACGTTTTGTATGAATTTGACATCAAAATAGCACCATTCAAAGAATATTCTACTTGTTCCGTAAGAGTGACTGAAGACAATTGCAGTTCAAATCAATCACTTCTATTCAAAAGTGTATTAACAATAACAGTATACTTTATACAATGTAATCTGAAGCTAGGAAACATTTCAGCCTGGGAAAACATTTTGACCAAGAATCAGAAACAACAGTTAAAGAAAACATTTTGTCTTTTGACACAGGTATAGGTAGCCTTCATTATGCAACTTCCGTTTTACTCCCACTATTAAAGTATTCTCTTTGAAAGAACTATCTCTTCTATTTAGCCTAAGTCACTTTGAAGTGGTCTTTGGTGGCAGATTATTGAAAGATTCAAAGCTTCTTTTGATAGCGCATGTATACTCCAGTGTTGTCACAAATGATTATATGAAATCAGAGAAGGCACCCATGCATAATGGAGAAGGACTTCAAGATGGCATATCTGCTTTCTATACGATGGATTCAAGCTTAGATATCCTAAGGGGTGTGTTTTCTCCTTTCTCATAATCAAGAAATTCCAATTTATAATATTTCTTTAAAAACTGAACAAATGTTTGTATCAGCTAAAAATTCATTTTTGATATCGGATCAGAAATAAAAGTGTCTTATTATACAGTTATCGCACAGCACCTCGTGCAATATCAGTTTTTATGGCACCGAGGTGACTAATATTGCACGAGGGCGCAGCCCAAGTGCAATATTAGTCACCGAGGTACCATAAAAACTGATATTGCACGAGGTGATGTGCAATAACTGTTATATCATATGGTTTTTTTGTGTCAAATGCAAAGAAAAGGACTGGAATTCCTTGTCTAAACTTTTTTTGTGTTTCTTTTGATCCGCCTTTTTATAATGTATCTCGTCAAAAGGCAATAAATATTTCACTCAAAAAAAAAAAGTTCACACTTTCGGAATGAAAAAATGATTTACTTGATGATGGATTTTATTTTAGATTTTTTTCTGAAACTTCATAGCAGACTTTAGACCTCTAAACACAAAAAAATCGGCAAAAATGCTGTTTTTCGGTCACTTATTGCTTTATTCTGGAAATAAAAATAATATAATCAGTACAAAAAATAGATATCCTGATAGCCCTTAAAAAGACGCATCTTTTGCCGCAAAAACGAGCTTTCTAACTGCCTCCGTTGCTGTACAGTGCACTTTTTACTAAAATCGGAAAACACAAATTGTTTGCCAGCCTGTGGCTGCATCAGCACTGAAACGTTGTGCTTCCTCTCAGGTCCGTCAAATCTCTCACATAACATAACATATTAAAATGACAGTGCAATATAATGCGTGCAATATTGCATGGCTGTCAGCCAATGAGAAGCGAGTATTTCCGCTAGCCATATGATATCATGTTTTATCGCATACCAGTCTTATGACAAGAGATGAGTGGCCAATAATGAGAAGATCTAAAAGGTCAAAGACATTACATCTCCACTTGATCCAGCATGAATGCCCAACAGAGGACCAAAACAATATAAACTTCTAAAACTTTACATGATTTTTTGCCTGAAGGTTTCTAATGAAGCCTAGCTTTACAATCCAGAAATTTGATATGCAAAAAGAGTGGACTGTTGCACCGTGAAAATGGCACTTCATGACTCATGATAGCTGATGAAGTTTCTTCATCTCTACATTCAACAAGGGAAGCATATAATAGAGGCTGTTTATAAGTCATGATCGAGAGAAGGCCATTTGACTTGTCAAAACCGATTTTAGAGTAAAAATCATATGCATAATCCTTTCCTTTGTTTGTCACTAACAAGAGGGATTGATTAGTCTCCTTAATCTAAATTAACATTGAAAGTATTGGGTATGATCTAGACAAATCATCAGTATGACTTAGGAAGTGCCATTTTCACAGTGCAGCAATCCACTCTTTCTGCATATCAAATTTCCTTGCTGTAACGTGTTGATTAAGGCACATGCAGACCTTTCAAATTAACAATATGGTTTTCATCTAATCAGTTTCAATATCCGATCACCTCATTGACATCAGACAGCATTTATTTTGTCATTAATTTTAAGCAAGTTTGATTGTTCCTTGCCGCCGGAACTTTATTAGACCTGCCTTTGATTTACTTCCCCTTGAATTCAGAGCCTGTAAATCTATGGAATTATGAATTAAAAAATTAATTTATCACATTTCAAGCAAGTATTGCAAGTTAACAATTGGATCGGCGCATTCAAATCTAAATCTATGGAATTATGAATTAAAAAATTAATTTATCACATTTCAAGCAAGTATTGCAAGTTAACAATTGGATCGGCGCATTTGCCTCCACCATAACTGTTGTATGCACATCCTCAGACCCTTGATACTTCCATGACGAATGAAAGTAACATAAATAGTCTGCAAGAACAACATATGTGAAAGCACCAAATGGGAAATTGGTTGCTTTCTTAGCTCATTGTTGGTTTGCACAAAAAAGTTGTACTGAACTTCTGAAGTCAGGTGCTATTGATGCGAAAGAAATCCCTCTTTACCTAACTGAAGCCCAGTTAAGTAAGTAAACAGCTTGTAAAAACATAACCTATTCTATTCACAGAGGTCAGTTTGTGATAAACATGCAGTTAGATTTCAGGACTTCATTTGCCCTATATCAAAAGTAACCTGTTTTTGGCGTCAGTTTTTAGTAATATACAACCTCTAACACTGCAGTGTAATTATATGGCCTGGCATAAAGTAGTAACACGTACACTGCACACACACCAAATGCATAATACAGCACAACTCAGAGTGCTCTGGTTACTTCTCAGCATGACCTGGCTTCAGTTCTTAGTGGTCAGTCACCTCTTACCATAAATAATGCAATGAAATCTACCCAAAATACATCTCTGGGCACTGAGATCAGGTGGTCACTATGTTAAGCTAACACCTTCTAAAATTTAGCAGTAATAAAAAAAGAAAGTAATTCAGAAAGGTTAATGCATCATGGGATTGTACCACACGCAGTGCACGGTTTTTGAATGGAGATCGAGATGCCAAGTCAGACGTAATCCGAGGAAAATATTAGAAGAGAACATCTCTCCCGCCCCTTGACAAAATACTTCTACTGTGTGCTTTTGTTTGCAGTGATATCAGATGGTTGAAATCTGAATCATCTTCAAGATGGTCCAATCAGTTCTTGTTTGCACGTTCTTATTCAATTACACATTTTATTTAGAGGAAGATATCAAGAAACATAGGTTTAATCAAATAACTGAGAAGACATTGTGAAACTGGAGTTGTCATTGACAAACTCCATAACTCTGCCTGAGTCAGATTTATTATTTCAGAAAAATTAAAAGATAATCTAGTCTCGAAAAGAGTCCCTAAAATTTTGATTTATGATAAATTCTGACTTCTTACCAATGGCATAGACAAAGTATCAATCAGAAAATAAGGATTCCAAAACCCAACTTGGATCATTGCTCTTTTTAGAATGGAAACATTTGTCTTTGTATTTTGTTTTATTGAGTAAAGCTACATTGTACTTGGAAATTGTCAAAATAATCCTGATACATCAGAAAATTCGATAAATTGCTTTCCTTGTGTTGGTTTCGGTTTCAGCTCCCCACTCACGCAACAGAAATCAGTTTTTTGGATGGATCGGGTTTATAAATTGCAAATAAAATTATCAAATGAGAAAAACAAAAAAAAAGTTAGCCTATATGAAATTATTATTTTTTTCAGCATTGGAACCATAGATTACAAGAGTCTCTAGTCTAGTCCGAAACAATACCATGGCCCTGGTGTATACATGCATGAAGTTACGTACAACTGTTTTGCCAATTCGTATAGTTATAGCAAGCCAAAGCCTTCCGAATTTTCACAATACATTATATTTTTCAAAACTTTGAGCTTTCGAGGGCCTAAATTCTGTCAAGAAAAAAACCTTCCTTAAACTATCAGTGTCAGTCTATACGAAGCTACTCTAAAATTGGTAATAAATGATTACGAAAATAAGGAAAAACTATCTTGGTAACAAAACCCAAACCTGAACGGTAGTTCTTTTATTTTTCAGGATCTTGTAGGATTTTATAAGCTAATTGGTTTTCCAGCTGTTATTTTGGCTGCTTTTAATACTAGTGTTGCATGCAGTGAATAGTCACAGTACTGATAGAGGTCTAGATAACAGAAAGATTCTAAATTTCAGCAGATTGTTAATCCACATCTGATAAAGCATCATTTGAACTGAGGCTGTCTGCTGTCTCAAAAAAGGTGTCAAATCCAAACGTGTTTGTTTGTTTGGACCATACCGTTGACCTTTTTCTGATTCCCTTCATTATAAAGTTTAAACACTTCACTGAAGTCGAAGACTCAGACTCAATCTGGACACGACATCAAGTATTTTCTTGACATACATTGGAAAGCAGATAGAACGGACATTGGAGGTAGAACTTTGAAAGTTAAACAACAATTAGAAAGGCACAGACCTTTTGAGAATACTACTATAGCCATTATTATTGTGAGTCTAGATTTCCAGATTGATATAAAATAATTTGACATAAGTCTACTGAAATTAAGAGAAAGTGACTGTTTGCTTTCCAAAATATTCAATTTGAGTTTTATAGATTACACAGAGCTGCAGAAAAAAGCTCAATTCTGTATGTACAAATTCCAAAGAAATTACAATTAAACGACTCTTTACAGCAAACTGATAACAAATTAAACTTGAACACAAATTAGAATTGGAAAATTTCTCCCAGGGATGGAAATCAGTCAGGCAGGTTGCTTTGTGGTCCCCTAGATGTTCTTGTCTGATGATTCAATTACTAAGTTCAATCTCCAAACCATTTCTATCCCATTACGTTAATGACCCTGGGGTGACTCTTTCACTCCACCAAAGCAGAAGTTTTTGGAACTCAAATAGCACAAATTGTTGTAGATTGTCTAAGGAGAGTTATTGTCTTACTGAAATAAATTTTAACAACATATTATTCAGTCAATTGGTCACTGTAATGAGATAGATTAAGGCATTATCCTTAAGACAAACAAATTGCATTGAAAAATTGTTGCTTATTTAACCCATTGAGTACTTCATTTATCTATTAATTACAATGTAGTACACTTGAGGTGTCTTAAATTCAACCATGGATAATTTTCGGTGGAATTTCATCCTTTGATATCCTAGTTGTATAGATAACAAAAATACAGAGTGAGGACAGAGGCAACATGTATTTCATCATAATCTGATAAGAATAAAGTTGTATTTCATTATAAGTTCATAAAAAGAATGAGATCTCTTTTACCATCTACTTGTCTAAACTAAACATCACCAAAGCGGTCCATTACTTCAGCCCCTCTGATTTTCCTGCTAGACTCTTGGTTCATGTTGTCTATGCAGATTATCAAAAATTGTGTACATGGTCCTTAGTTATACGACAAAGTTTTGTGTGGTGTGCAGGAGTAGGAAAAGTTCTTCATCGCTCCAGTGGCAGCTGTGTATGAGAACGAATACATTTTTGGCAACCGCAAGTCATTCACATGCTCTGTCTAGATGTAGACTTTCTTTGTACTTTAATGCCATTTTTGATTTTTTCTTAGTTTCTTTAAAACTATGCAGCTAAACAAGTTTTCTGTCAAGAAATATATTGTCAAGTCTTTATGAATAAACCTTTAATTCATCGTAACCTGGAGTTCCAAATTACCATTATGTCATAGTTGTATATAACTTTATGAAAATACATTGTCAGCTTCAACGGGATTTCCAATATTAAAGAGATTGTGAATTTATGTATATTTATTAATAAACAAAATTCCAAAGTTTTAAAAATATCCTCAAATCTGCTTTACTTAAAAACTTCCATACATGCATTTTTTTCTTCTCATTGTTAAACGACAAGACATCTTGCTGTAGTCAGAAATAACATGTTCCTAAATGATGCTTGTTAAAATCACATTCAGAGCTTCATGGAAGTAACTCGACATGGTTTGGTTTCAGGTTTCATTTCAGTAACAAGCAACATATTTTCTGGTAATGATCGCGATAGGCATGGCTGAGAATTAACAGGTAGCAGACTTGATGCAAACCTCACCCCTATACAATATTCAATTTACAACTTTCTTCTATGCAATGAATATCAATGCAAACTTTGGAAACATTATTCTCTGTCTGGCCTTATGGAACACAAAATTATTCCCTTAGGTCCGGCTTTATATACTTCACAGCGAAAAATTTTTCTTTGGAACTTGTTCTGTGCCAAATAAACAATTTCTATTAACAAGAGAAAAGTTAGGTCATTTCCGAAACTGTTTACTGACAAACATCGCTGAGTGGTAGTCTGGTGCTTGGGTGTATCTAGACATTTTTTATTTACACAGTTGTTTCATCGGTTTTTCTAAGCACTGATCGATGCAAGGACATACTATCTGAGTTGTGCTTCAAAACTGAAGTATGTCATAAGAGGGCAAAAATTAGATATTGGGGCAGGGGGTCGGAGCTCTCTTCGACTGGAATTTATTATTTTACTGAAATGCATGGCATTATCTATTATAACTTTTTTAAAGCAATTTACTTCCTAAAATATCCCTTTCTATAAATTAAACAATACTAAGTTAAAATTCCCCACCAGAAAATAATGAATTTCAAGAGTTTTGTGTCTAAATGTTGCCCCCTAAACAGATTTTGTTTTCCATTCACATGAATGCAACCACACGGTCCACACCCAGTTCACAGAACGAATCGCCATCAATTTAAATCATCTTAAATATGAATTTAATTGCACCACTATCACAAGCACAAAAAGACATGTGCAAGTTGCTACTCACCGTTTCTGTATGATTACTAGTTTCCTTGTGACAAATGGATGTAAAAATTATTCAACAGACTGCAAGTGGTTCACTGCTGACCTTTGGTTCTGAATAAAGCATCAACAAGCTGATAAAATACCAATGTGTACAACAGAAATGTTTATATATTCTGCCCATCCCTGAACCAGTAACAAAACCAGCTAGCGAAAAAAATTGACATTTAAATTAAGTGACTGTAAAGATCTACCTGAGAAATTCTCAAGCTTCCAAAAGTTAGATGTAACAAGAAAGCCTCCAAAAGTTAGATACATCAAAGACAGAAAAAATAATTTGCTATTTACTGAAAAGAAGGAGCGTTAAATTTTTCAGAAAACGGTCACCAAAGACCGCTTCAAAGTGATTTTAGTCGAAAAGAAGCCCTATTTCTTTCAAAGAGAAATTATTTGAATAGAGGAAGTATAATGGAAGATGCATGATGAAATGATTACTTTGCATTTAGTCTGATTTTTATGTCACATTTATCACATGGAATTGCAGTTGACGCAAATGAAATAGCAAGCTCAAAGGAGCGGGAACTAGCATCAACAAAAAATTAGGAGAAATATTTGTTTTTAATTTTTTTGTTTTCACAAAGATCATTTTCTCATTATCAAATTGGTCACAGAATCATGTATTATTATACTATGTGCAAATGATGCCAAATTTCAATATAATGACATTACTGTTATTCAAAATTAAATTTGCCTGAAATAACCAGACAAGCCCATCATGACCCTTTTTTTCATTTTGATAGAAAGTAGTACTGCTGCCCAGGCATCCAAGAAGTCTAAATAACTTGCAGATTAGAAAAGCTACACCCTTTGCCAGAGGGTTGGGCTTCTACTGATGTGTTCATCTCATGCTGATCTATTGGTCTTCTAGCTGCACAAGATACCAGTTGGCTAAAAATATTGCATCCTTCGGAAGGATGGTCTCAAGAAATATAATCTCAAAAAAGGAGCAACATCCCCATGAGGTATGCAATATCAAAAGTCTTGGATATTTTTTTTAGTGTTTGTAAACTGTTATTGGAAGGTGTCTGCATTCATTGCAGTCGGTAAACTAATAATAATAGTAAGAGTGTCATCCTGTTGAAACTTCTCATCAACATCTTTTTTCACCAACAAAGAAGAAGTTCACCTCTGGTTTATTTTGTTTCATTGTATGTATATCCAACTCTCAGGTGACAATATCCAGACAAACAAACTCTTCCAAACTCACACTGACATTGCCTAACAGGTTCTTTGTCATGATATCAAGAAAACAAAAGCTTTCCAACAATGAACGTAATTCAACAAAAGTATAACTACAACAGCTGAAGGCAACACTGACATGTGTGGTAGGTAACCAGTAATCTCAGGGAGCATTGTTTCCTTCATAAATATCATAATTGGACACTTTAGAAGAACTTTTGGAAGTGAGTCTACCTGCAGTCATGATGCCAACAGCACATCATTAGGACTTAAAAGAGCATTACAAAACAATAAACAATTTCCAGTGCAGCTGCAAATTTTTCTTTTTTTTTTAAATTTGGTCTTACTCTTCATTGCCCCAAATGGAGATCTAATGGGGAAGACTTTTGGATTCCACCTTATTCTGGTTGGCATGCAACTTTGAAAAAAGCTTACATTTTAGCATTCACGACAAAAATACCCTGCTGCAAAAAAAAGCATTGGGCTTATTTTCATTATCTTATTTTTCTCTTATTCCATATGTGTAATCATGTATATGGAGCAACATTTTGTAATGCCATACCTCACAAAAAGGAGAAGTGAGTCTCAATATAATAGCATATTTCTTTTTTACGACAAAATCCTGTGACTTGAAACATAGATTTATTTGACGGGCTGCAGGATAAAGAGTTAAAAAATTCAAAGCCAGAAATTAATTGAAGCTTGAGACAAATTAATGAATGCTGTGAGTACTAAAGCGGATGATTGCGGATGATTGATGGTGATATCTCTGGAGTGATATCACCAACATTTATTAATTTAGAAACCATGTTATATTTTCAAGAATTGACCCTTTGTATACATGTCAACCATGAAAACCATCAAAATGTTTAAGCTCCATGCCAACTTGCCATTTAAACACTTTTATAATTGAAATGTGATCTTCTTTACTCTTTCAGTTAAACTATGAGACATTGAATATGAAGGTGTATTGAAAAGGCTGATATAGTCTGAAATTAATTATTATTTGGTGATTTTAGAACAATCTCTGCAGGTGAAAGCTACAGAGGCACCCAATTGACATTTGGACGGAGTTACTGAGATACATTTCTAACTTGAAATCTGTCACTTAGAAATTAATAGCACAGTGATGTTTTGCATGAATTTGACATCAAAACAACACCATTAAAATTCTACTAACTCTTCAAGGGTGACTGAAGACAATTGCAGTTCAAATCAGCCACTTCTCTTTAAAAATGTATTAATAATAACATTATAGTAGTAGTAGTAGATTTATTGTCCGGAGACCAATTATGATAGTTTACATCATGAAATCGAGGTTTTCAATTCTGAGCTACATATGAGATTTACATTGCTTCATATAGCTTAATAATTTCATAAATATACTTGCACAGATTTTCACAGTCACTGTTCATTAAGTGCAAAATTGATTGGAAATTTAACTGGAATTTTGAGCGAGTATCAGCAGCTAGAACACACGAGCATAGCACATGTGCTTCAGTTTGTATTTGACCACATGGACACAGACGGTCTTCTTTGGCAATCCTGGACCACCTTCCAGTCTCAATCTTTAACCTGTGGGATACCATACATATCCTGGTTGCCGCAATACGGTGCACTTCAGGGATATCAGCAGCCTTCTCATACATGCGATGTTTTGTGAATGTGGGATTCAGTGATCTATAAACCTCCCTCCTGGATGTTTCCGACTCATTTATTTTTGCAATGATTTTCAGATTCGATTCTTCCACATACTTTCTCTCACGTGGGAGAAAGTATGTGGAAGAATCGAATCTGAAAATCATTGCTTTCTATCATCTTCCCAGCTGGGCATATACAATGTAATCTGAAGCCAGGAAACATTTCAGCCTGGGAAAACATATTGACCAAGAGGCAGAAACAACAGTTAAAGAAAATATTTTTTCTTTTGACACAGGTATAGGTAGCTTTCATTATGCAACTTCCGTTTTACTCCCACTATTAAAGTAATTCTCTTTGAAAGAACTATCTCCTCTATTTAGCCTCAGTCACTTTGAAGTGGTCTTTGGTGGCAGATTATTGAAAGATTCAAAGCTTCTTTTGATATCACATGCATACTCCAGTGTTGTCACAAATGATTATGTGAAATCATAGAAGGCACCCATGCATAATGGAAAAGGACTTGAATGTGGCATCTGTTTTCTATACAGTGAATTACTGCAGTTTCATTTAGTATGAGTTTCTCTAGCTGGTTTTCTCAGTGACTTCAGCTTGCCTGATTGGCCCACAAGCTGTGAAACGTCCTCCAAATCTCTTAGTTGAATATAGTAAGCCATGACAAATATAATATTCTGCATCAGTGAACAACATAAATTTAGTTTGGAAAGTAGATAAGATTAGTATGGAAACATCAACAGAAACTGCCACTACAGAACACGTCAGTGGCTTTGATAAACGTTTTTAAAGTACAATATTAAAATGAGATTCCTGCTATGTAATTCCGCCTCTCAACCAATGAGTTTGCCACAATTTGCTACATTTTCCAGTCCGGCTGCTGAAACTCATACTTGTTGAAATTGCAGTAAAGCTATATGTTTTCTCTTTCTAATCAAAAACTTCCAACTTATAACATTTCTTTAAAATCTGAAAAATGTTTGTATCAGCTTAAAATTTATTTTTGATATCATATGAGAAAGAAAAGTGTGTCTTATCTTGTCTTATTTCATTATTTCATCCCAGTCTTCTAAAAGAAAATACCTACATCTCCATTTTAACATGCCCAAAAGACAGAGGACCAGAAAAACATTAACTTCTGCATATTTTGCATTGAGTATGACATGCGTTTTTATACCTAAGTGAAGCTTTGTAATGTTGCGCTGCTTTAACATGTTGATAAAGGAAGAGGCATTTTTATATTATAATATGCTGAGTTTTCAAATTAACAATCTGATTTTCATCTAATCAGTTTCAATATCTGATCACCTCATTGACATCAGACAGCATTTATTAATTTTAAGCCAGTTTGATCTTTCCTTGCCGGCGGAACCTAATTAGACCTGCCTTTGATTTACTTCCCATTGAATTCAGAGCCTCCAGATCAATTGTATTATGAATTACAAAATTAATTTATCACATTTCAAGCAAGTGTTGCAAGTTAACAATTGGATCGGCGCATTAACCTCCACCATAACTGTTACATGCAACTTCCTCAGACAAATGAAAGTAGCAACAGAGATATTCCGCGAAAACAACATATTATATGAAAAGCACCAAATGGAAAATTGGTTGCTTTCCTAGCTCATTGTTGGTTTGCACAAAAGTGTTGTACTACACTTGTGAAGTCAGGTGCTATTGATATGAAAGAAATCCCTCTTTACCTAACTGAAGCCCTTTTTGTAAGTAAACAACTTGTATTTATACAACATAACAGTGTTCTAGTCCACAGAGGTCAAATCATGATAAACGTGCAGTTAGATTTCAGGGCTAAATTTGCCCTCTGTCAAAATAACCTGTTATTGGTTTCGGTTTTTAGTAATATACAACCTCTGACACTGCAGTGTAATGATAAGGCCTGGCATAAAGTAGTAACACGTACACTGAGCACACACCAAATGCATAATACAATTGCCTGCACTACTCCAGGTACTCTGGTTACTTCTCAGCATGACCTGGCTTCAGTTCTTAGTGGTCAGTCACCTCTTACCATAAATAATGAATGAAATCTACCCAAAATACATCTCTGTGCACTGAGATCAGGTGGTCACTATGTTAAGCTAACACCTTCTAATATTTAGCAGTAATAAAAAAAGAAAGTAATTCAGAAAGGTTGATGCATCATGGGATTGTACCACATGCAGGTCAAAATTTATGTTGCTTTGGCATTAATTTGCCATGACTGCACGGTTTTTGAATGGAGATGCCAAGTAAGACATAATCCGAGGAAAATATTAAAAGAGAACATCTCTCCCACCCCTTGACAAAATACTTCCACTGTGTGCTTTTGTTTGCAGTGATATCAGATGGTTGAAATCTGAATCATCTTCAAGATGATCCAATCAGTTCTTGTTTGCACGTTCTTATTCAATTACACATTTTTATTTAAGAAGAAATCAAGAAACATAGGTTTAATCAAATAACTGAGAAGACATCGTGAAACTGGAGTTGTCTTTGCGAACTCCATAACTCTGCATGGGTTGGATGTACTATTTTAGAAAAATTTTAAAGATAATCTAGTCTCGAAAATAGTCACTAGAATTTGGATTTATGCTAAATTCCAACTTCTTACCAATGGCATAGACAAAGTATCAATCAAAAGATAAGAATTCCAAAACCCAACTTGAATCATTGCTCTTTTTAGAATGGAAACATTTGTCTTTGTATTTCGTTTCATTGAGTAAAGCTACATTTTACTTGGAAATTGTCAAAATAATCCTAATAAATCAGAAAATTCCATAAATCGCTTTCCTTCTGTTGGTTTCGGTTTCAGCTCCCCATTCACGCAACAAAAATCAGCTTATCTGGATGGATCGGATATATAAATTTGGAATGAAATTATCAAATAAGAAAAACAAAAAAAAAGTAAGCCTATATGAGTAATTTTTTTTCAGCATTGGAACCATAGATTACAAGAGTCTCTAGTCTAGTCCGAAACAATACCATGGCACAAATGTATACATGCATGAAGTTGCGTGCAACTGTTTTGCCAATTCATATAATTACAGCAAGCCAAAGCCTTCCCAATTGTCACAATACATTCAATTTTTCATAACTTTGAGCTTTCGAAGGCAAACTCTGGCAAAATAAATCAAATCAAATCAAATCAAATCAAATAAATTTTATTTATAGTTTGCACATACAGGGACAAAGACAAAAACACAAGCCACAGGCTTTTACATCCGACATTGTGTTAACAGGAATAACATAAGTAGAAGTAAATAAAAACGTAACTAAAAAACATGACTGGAGACTAAAAACTGACACATATCACAGAAAATTAACAAATTAAAACCTATGGGCACATAGCACACTTGCAGTCTTCGCCGTCCCATTGGTTTATTAGACCACGGAAAAGCGGGTAAGAGTTTTCGTTCCGAATGTGTTTTGGCAAATTGTTCCAAATTTTTGGGGCAAGTGCCCTGAAACTGTTCGTGCCATATTTAACAGTCTTTGTCCTCGGGACGTTCAATCCATTTTGCCGTCGTTGGGAGTAGCCGAGTCCACCTTACTAATCAAATCGTGGAGATATTTTGGAGAAATGTCATTCAAAATCTTAAAAGTTTCTAAGGCAATTAATGTTAATCTTTGTAAATTTTAAGTACAGTGTTTGCCTTTCCAAGCAGTTGTTCGTATGAACTCTCAAAGTCTTTATATACAAATTTCAAGGCTCGGAAATGCAATTTTTCTAATTTTGTTGAATTTGACTTTGAGCAGAAGTGCCACACTATTGGGCAAAAACTAAAATTTGCCATGATGAAAGAGAAGTAGATTGACTTTCTACCCTCGAGAGTTAAGTACTTAGCTAATCTTGACAAAACATTTATCTGTCGTGAGACCTTAATACAAAGCTTGCTAACATGTTCATCAAAGCTTAAGCTAGAATCAATGGTAACTCCCAGTAGCCTAACCGATTTTTCACTTGCAATATCAGCACCATCAATATGAAAAACAACACTTTCAGGATTTTTACATTTGTCAATCAATAACGCCTGAAATTTCTGGGGGTTGGCCTGCATCTTGTTGCATCCAAACCACTCAATCATATTTTGAGACTCACATTCCAGAGTCTGTTTGATAATACTTAGATCGCTGTGACAGAAACTCAGCGTATTGTCATCAGCATAATTTATGAGAGATGCCCTGTCAGTGAAATATAAGATGTCATTAATGTAGATGTTAAAGATTACAGGCCCTAAAATGGAGCCTTGGGGCACTCCTTTAAGGATTTCTTTGACTGTGCTAGTACAGTTTCCAACTTTAACGCATTGTTTGCGATTTGAGAGGTAATTTTTGACTAATTCAATTGCGCCATCGCTTAGTTTATAGGCTCTCAGTTTTTCTAGTAGCAGGTCGGCGGGCACACAATCGAAAGCCTTGGATAGATCCATGAGTATGGCTCCTGCTTTCTGATTTCTATCCAAGGCTCTCCTCCACTCTTCAGTGAGGGCTATAAGGGTACTTTGACAGCTAAAGCCTTTCCTAAAGGCTGAAAGCATGGAATGGAAGACATTTTCAAAGTAACGTTCCAGTTGGTCACATATGGCCCTTTCGAATACTTTGGAGACCACTGGTAAAATACTTACAGGTCTATAGTTCGATTTACTGAGGGGATCTTCTTTTTTATAGACCGGGGTGATTCTGGCAACTTTTAGGCTGTCTGGGAACTGACAGATACTAATCATGTGGTTGACTATGTTTGTAATTGGGCGGGATAATACTTCGCCTGTCAATCTAAGGATCTTGGGAGGCATGTTGTCAATGCCTGTGGCCTTTTTAAGCCCTATCTTGCCAATGTGCTTTTCAACTTCCTTCTTTTCTACTTTACGAAAAGCAAAGTTTTCTGCTTCAGTAACAGGCCTTGACACTAGGATGATTTTGGTCTACTGCGCAGGTGGAATCATTGCCTATACTGTTTGCGACATTCACAAAATACTCATTAAAGACCTCGGAAACCTGTTTGTTTTCTGTTATCAGTTTTCCTTCATCATACAATTGAATGCATGATTCTGCTGAGCTCCCTTTATTTGTGAGAAAGGGCTTGATCGTGGGCCAAAAATATTTTGATCTACTGCCGCCACCGCACCTTTCCGCAAAATACTGTTGGATGGATTGGCGCTTGAGCTTTGTGACGTAATTTCGTTGTTTACGGTAATTTTGCCAATTTGATTCAGAATTACATCGCTTAAATTTCCGAAAAAGACCCTTTTTTGCATTATAGCCCTCCTAAGGGTTCCGTTCATAAAAGGAGCTCTTGATTTGCGTTGTACCTTCTGTTTTACAGGAATATGTTCATCTAAAACATCATTCAACATATTTTCATAAGCCCAGTATACATCATTTGTGGGCTACATGGAATGGAATACAATTCAAGTCACTTTTCAATTTTGCCTCATCAAGTGTTTTACATGATCTATAAGTTGTAATCTTCTTTTCAGTTCTCGGCAAATTTGCTTTCAATGTACTCATTATCATGTGGTGACAGTCACTAAGTCCCGAGTCGAAGCTCTGGGAGCTACAGAAAAGTCTTGCTTTGTTCGTAAGGAACACATCAACTGAACTTGGTGTACAATTTTTCACAAAACATGTTAAATCACAGATCAAATTCTTAAGACTAGAAATTTCACACATATCAATCATTGTCTTATTCTTATCACAATTTTTCATATCAATGTTTATATCACCTAATATCATCAAGTTTTCGTAATGCACATAGATAAAGTCAAGTTTGCTTCGCAAATTTTCAACAAAAGCATTTGCATTTCCGCTAGGTGGTCGGTATATAGACTTGAGTATCCATTTCGTTTTGTTGATACTCATTTCGATGGTGAGATCTTCAGCGCCTTGTTCGAGTTCGAGATCATTTCTGCGTCGCGATGGTATATCACTGCGGATGTATGTGATAATACCTCCTCCGTTTGCATTTCGGTCGGCTCTGTACATTCGGTAGCCGGGAACTTGGAATTGGGCGTCCGGGAACGATGCGTCCAACTTGGTTTCCTGGATGGTCAGAACGTCTACGAGTCCGTCGTATAGGACTTCTTGGAGAATGACGTATTTATATTTGAAGCTGTTTATATTCACATGAGATATAACAATATTTCTTGGGTGTCTCTTTTTGGCATCACGTAATTCAGGGAAGGATACCACTTCTTCTTGGTCTTCGGGACTTTCATCTTGTCTGTCTCTAGCACGGTCATTTGTGCTGCCTTCACTGTCATGTGTGCTGAAAAATGAGTCAGTGAAATCGAAAACACATTCGTCTGATACTTGCACACTGCATATAGTCGAGTTGCTATGACAGTCTTTACAATACCATTGATCATCGGATTTGCCTATTTCATTGTATTCTTCAGTTGTCATGTTTGGGATGCATTTGAGATGTGTCCATTTTTCACATTTATCGCATTGAATTGAGCGTTGTCTTGCACCCACAGCATAAGAACAGGTAACACATGGGTCATAAGTATTTGACAACAATTCGGCATCATCAGGAGCATCCCCGTTTCGGAAGCTGGCGTCAAAAAAGGAGTCAGTGAAAACGGGACACTGGCAATCATAACAGTACCAGTCACTGTCTGTTGTTGATAGTAATTCATAGAGTTCGTTCGTAAACCTTACTTAAACTATCAGTGTCATGCTATACGAAGTTACTCTAAAATAGATTGGTAATAAATAATTACCAAAATAAGGAAAAAATATCTTGGTAATAAAACCCAAACTTGACTGGCAATTCATATATTTTTTAGGATCTTGTAGGATTTTATAAGCTAATTTGTTTTCCAGCTGTTGTATTGGTTGCTTTTAATACTAGTGTTGCATGCAGTACTGATAGAGGTTTAGATAACAGACAGATTCTAAATTTCAGCAGATTGTTAATCCACATCTGATAAAGCATCATTTGAACTGAGGCTGTCTGCTGTCTCAAAAAAGGTGTCAAATCCAAACGGGTTTTGTTTGTTTGTTTGGACCATACCGTTGACCTTTTTCAGATTCCCTTCATATGAAGTTTACACACTTCACTGAAGTCGAAGACTCAGGCTCAATCTGGACACGACATCAAGTATTTTCTTGACATAACTTGGAAAGCAGATAGAACGGACATTGGAGGTAGAACTTTGAAAGTTAAACAAAAATTAGAAAGGCACATGAATACCTTTTGAGAATACTACCATAGCCATTATTATTGTGAGTCTAGATTTCCTGATTGATATAAAATAATTTGACATAACTCTACTGAAATTAAGAGAAAGTGACTGTTTGCTTTCCAAAATATTCAATTTGAGTTTTATAGATTACACACAGCTGCAGAAAAAAGCTCAATTCTATATGTACAAATTCCAAAGAAATTACAATTAAACGATTCTTTACAGCAAACTGATAACAAATTAAACTTGAACACAAATTAGATTTGGAAAATTTCTCCAAGGGACTGAAATCAGTCAGGCAGGTTGCTTTGTGGTCCCCAAGATTTTCTTGCCTGATGATTAAGTTCAATCTCCAAACCATTTCTATCCCATTACATTAATGACCCTGGGGTGACTCTTTCACTGCACCAAAGTAGAAGTTTTTGGAACTCAAATAGCACAAATTGTTGGAGATTGTCTAAGGAAAGTTATTGTCTTACTAAAATAAATTTTAACAACATATTATGCAGTCATTTTGTCACTGTAATGAGATAGATTAAGGCAGCATCCTTAAGACAAACAAATTGCATTGAAAAATTGTTGCTTATTCAACCTATTGAGCACTTCATTTATCTATTAATTACAATGTAGTACACATGAGGTGTCTTAAATTCAACCATGGATAATTTTCGGTGGAATTTCATCCTTTGACATCCTAGTTGTATAGATAACAAAAATACAGAGTGAGGACAGAGGCAACATGTACTTCATCATAATTTGATAAGAATAAAGTTGTATTTTATTGTAAGTTCATAAAAAGAATGAGATCTCTTTTACCATCTACTTGTCAAAATTAAACATCACCAAAGCGATCCATTACTTCAGCCCCTCTGATTTTCCTGCTAAACTCTTGGTTCATATTGTCTATGTAGATTATCAAAAATTGTGTACATGTTCCTTAATTATGCGACAAAGTTTTGTGTGGTGTGCAGGAGTAGGAAAAGTTCTTCATCGCTCCAGTGGCAGCTGTGTATGTGAACGAATACATTTTTGGCAACCGCAAGTCATTCAAACGCTCTGTCTAGATGTAGACTTTCTTTGTACTTTAATGCCATTTTTGATTTTTTTCTTGGTTTCTTTAAACCTTTGCAGCTAAACAAGTTTTCTGTCAAGAAATATATTGTCAAGTCTTTATGAATAAACCTTTAATTCATCGTAATTTGGAGTTCCAAATTACCATTATGTCATATTTGTATATAACTTTTTGAAAATACATTGTCAGCTTCAACGGGATCTCCAATATTAAAGAGATTGTGAATTTATGTATATTTATTAATAAACTAAATTCCAAAGTTCCAAAAATCTCCTCAAATATGCTTTTAGATTACTTAAAAACTTCCATACATGCATTTTTCATTGTTAAACGACAAGACATCTTGCTGTAGTCAGAAATAACAAGTTCCTAAATGATGCTTGTTAAAATCACATTCAGAGCTTCATGGAAGTAACTCGACATGGTTTGGTTTCAGGTTTCATTTCAGTAACAAGCAACATATTTTCTGGTAATGCTCACAATAGGCAGGGCTGAGAATTAACAGGTAGCAGACTTGATGCAAACCTCACCGCTATACAATATTCAATTTACAACTTTCTTCAATGCAATGAATATCAATGCAAACTTTGGAAACATTATTCTCTGTCTGGGCTTATAGAATACAAAATTATTCCCTTAGGTCCAGCTTTATTTATATACTTCACAGCGAAAAATTTTTCTTTGGAACTTGTTCTGTGCCAAATAAACAATTTCTATTAACAAGAGAAAAGTTAGGTCATTTCCGAAACTGTTTACTGACAAACATCGCTGAGTGGTAGTCTGGTGCTTGGGTGTATCTAGACATTTTTTTTTACACAGCTGTTTCATTGGTTTTTCTAAGCACTGAACGATGCAGGGACATACTATCTGAGTTGTGCTTCCAATCTGAAGTATGTCATAAGAGGGTAAAAATCAGATATTGGGGCAGGTGTTCGGAGCTCTCCTCGACTGGAATTTATTATTTTACTGAAATGCATGGCATAATCTATTATAACTTTTTTAAAGCAATTTACTTCCTAAAATATCCCTTTCTATAAGTTAAAATTCCCCACCAGAAAATAATGTATTTCAAGAGTTTTGTGTCTGACTGTTACCTCCTAAACATATTTTGTTTTCCATTCACATGAATGCAACCACACGGTCCACACCCAGTTCACAGAACGAATCACCATCAATTCAAATCATCTTAAATATGAATGTAATTGTACCACTATAACAAGTGCAAAAAGATATGTGCAAGTTGCTGCTCACTATTTCTGTATGATTACCAGTTTTCTTGTGACAAAGTGGATGCAAAAAGCATTCAACAGACAGCAAGTGGTCCGCTGCTGACCTTTGGTTCTGAATAAAGCATCAATCAAGCTGATAAAATACCAATGTGTACAACAGCAATGTTTATATATTCTGCCCGTCCCTGAACCAGTAACAAAACCAGCTAGCGAAATGACTATCGGGAATAAAAAAAAAAGACATTTAAATTAAGTGACTGTAAAGTTCTACCTGAGAAATTCTCAAGCTTCCAAAAGTTAGATGTAACAAGCAAGCCTCCAAAAATTAGATACATCAAAGACGGAAGAAGTAATCGGCTGTTTACAGAAAAGAAGGAGCCTTAAATTTTTCAGAAATCGGCCACCAAAGACGGCTTCAAAGTGATTTTAGTCGAAAAGAAGCCCTATTTCTTTCAAAGAGAAATTATTTGAATAGAGGAAGTACTATGGAAGATGCATGATAAAATGATCACTTTGCATTTAGTCTGATTTTTATGTCACATTTATCACATGGAATTGTCTGCATGCCAGTTGACGCAAATGAAATAGCAAAAAATAAACTTTTGCAAGCTCAAAGGAGCAGAACTAGCATCAATCAAAATTAGGAGAACTATTTGTTTTTATTTTTTTTGTTTTCACAAAGAGCATTTTTTCATTATCAAATTGGTCACAGAATCATGTATTATTGTACAATGTGCAAATGATGCCAAATTTCAATATAATGACATAACTGTTATTCAAAATTAAATTTGCCTGAAATAACCAGACAAGCCCATCATGACCCTTTTTTTCATTTTGATAGCAAGTAGTACTGCTGCCCAGGCATCCAAGAAGTCTAAATAACTTGCAGATCAGAAAAGTTACAAACTTTAGCCAGTGGGCTGGGCTTTTACTGAAGCTTTCATCTCCAGCTGCTCATGATACCAGTTGGCTAAAAAATGTTACATCCTTCAGAAGGATGGTCTCAAGAATTCTAATCTCAACAATGGAAGAACGTCCCCAAGCAGGTATGCAATATCAAAAGTCTTGGATATATTTTTTTTGTGTTTGTAAACTGTTATTGGAAGTTGTCTGCATTCATTGCAGTCGGTGAACTAATAATGGCTAGAGTGTCATCCTGTTGAAACTTCTCATCAGACACCATCTTTTCTCACCAACAAAGAGGGCGTTCAGCTGTGGTTTATTTTGTGTCATTGTATATATATCCAACTCTCAGGTGACAGTAACCAGACAAACAAACTCTTCCAAACTCGAACTGACATAGGCTAACAAGTTCTTTGTAATAATGTCAAGAAAACAAAAACTTTCCAACAATAAGTCATAATTCAGCAAAAGTTGTACTGCTACAGCTAAAGGCAACACTGAGATGTCTGGTTGGTAACCAGCAAGCTTAGGGAGTATTGTTTCCTTTATATAC
The DNA here is from genome assembly GCA_026936325.1 of Platynereis dumerilii. Lineage (NCBI taxonomy): Eukaryota > Metazoa > Annelida > Polychaeta > Phyllodocida > Nereididae > Platynereis > Platynereis dumerilii. The sequence continues at coordinate 5,495,800 of JAPTHN010000026.1, read as the reverse complement.
GAGGGGTGTCCCAAAAGTTCTGACCAATTTTTTTTTTGGCAGACCTTTCTATTTGAAGTAGCTGTTTGAAATTTTCACAGAATCAATTTCAGGTATTTCACTATCCATTTTGAAAATATGGTGCCTGTTTGAACATTTTGAATAACTTTTCTGTTGCCATGGAAACAGAAGGTCAGTGCACCCAGCGCAGCTCAATTTTTTAGGCCAAATCCAAGTGTCTAGGCCTGTAAATAACCAAGAAATTTGCACTAAATATGCAATGGATGATCATGAAAAATATTATTTGGAAACCTAACAGTATCTCAAAGTTTTTCATTTACATTTAAAGTCACCGTGAATTAGTTTAACCCATGTGCTGAGGCGATCACCTGGGTCCTCCAAACTGGTCTGTTCCTAAATTGTGGAATTTCAGTGTATGTCGCGACTGCTTCATTTCTTGTTATGACTATTATTTCTTTAATTTTTGAACTGGTATATATATTGTAGTATCACGCAAAGTTACAGAAGGCCAAATCTGGTAATTAAAGCAGATGAGATTGGGTTTTGAACCTAAGGTTCTTGAGCACTGCCTCTTGACAGCAGAATGTTTCAGCCAAACGGTCTCAAGTGCTGTTTGGCAACTGCCGGAAAAAGCCTTTGGTAATTGCCTCAACTGATCAGGTTGAAATATTAATAAATGTTCATAATCTAATGGAAGATATCTTGAAAGACTGCAAGCTTATCAGGTAATACATTTTATTTGAATCATTCCCTTGTTTTACTATAAATTCTCTTGACTTTTAACACAGCTAATTTGCTGAATTTCATCTGAGAAATTGAGCTGCGCTGGGTGCACTGACCTCTTGTAACCATGGTGACTAAACAGTAACTTAAACACTTCTTACAGTCTTGATTTTTTCAAAATAGATGGTCAAATACCTGAAATTTATTCTGTGTAAATTTTATTTAGCTATTTCAAATAGACAGGTCTGCCAAAAAAATTGGTCAGAACTTTTGGGACACCCCTCGTATATCATACTCAGAAGCTTTAGAAGAAATGGATAAAGCATAGACCTGCAGGCTTCAAATAAATCGATTCTTGCTTCCAAATGTTAGACAATGGTCGGTCTAGATACATTGAATATAGTTAAAACCACTGAACGTCTCTATCTTTGAAGAGAAAACACATGTTACAGTGAACTAAGGGCTCGGATAAATTTTTGGGAGTCTGCCTGTAGTCGTGATGCCAGCAGCACATCATTTAGACTTAAAAGAACATTACAAAACAGCTAATATTTTCTACTGCAACTGCACATTTCTTGCTTTTTTGGATTTGGTCTTACTCTTCATTGCCCCAAATGGAGATCTAATGGGAATGACCTTTTGATTCCACTCATTCTGGTTGGCATGCAACTTTGGAGAAAGCTTATATTTTAGCATTTGGGCAGTTTTACAGTATTTGCACTCAAAGTGTCTCATGGTGGGACAAAATAAAGTTTGAAATTTGAAAATTTCCATCATTCTATCATAAAATTAACATATTATTGTTTCCATAATCAAAGAGGACTGAAGTGATTTGGGTGTTTACTACCAAAATACCGCTACTAAAAGTAGGCAAGGGTTGATTCTTGAAAAAAGTGTTTATCAGGAAAAATATCCATCCAGAAACAATTTTAACCCATTCTTATTCTTGGAAATCAAGTCACATTGTTGCATAGGAACATCAAAACCCATACAACACTTAAATTTTGATTAAACATGCCACAATTTTTTTTTTAACCATTTTTATTACGAAATTACAGAAATCTGGCTTGCCATTACCGTGAAAGTTTCTGTTGAGCAGGGTACTAGCGTCAAAAGACACATGATTTCCATGGTTAATAATCCCTAGGTATCCTATTAACCCAATATCCAGTTTTGTTACTGTAAGATTGAAACTCATGGTGTTCGGCCGTGTCAAACATAGTGTTTTGGAGGAAAAAACCACCGAAAATGATCAAAAATCAGGCGCCTTTGGAAAAATCATCTTTGATGGCTCCATTAGCAAGATATTTGGTTATTATCCTTTAAAGACATTCAGTTAATAGTGAAAAATTACAATTATATCGATATATGACACAAATAAATCAACTTTTTTCTCAATTTTGATTTTCTCAAAATAGTGTAATAGATAACGAAAAAAAATTTATTTGACATTTTCAATACTTATAAAAACTCTTTTTAGGCATCCAGGTTTACTTAGTTTGTATAACCATGGCCGTTTCTTCAATGAATCCAGTGTTCAGACGCACAAATCAGAGCAAAATTTCTGATGGGTTGGAGAGGACATTTTTTTGACATCATGAATTTTAATTTCTAAGAAAATGTATGAACATGGCCTGGATATCTTTTTAACTTGTATTAGGGGGTGGTGATAAAAATGAACTTTAAAATTTCAAATGGAAACTATCCAAACATTGTTAAGACAGAAAAATTCAGCAAATTGATGTATTACACATAGCTGTAGCTTCATTTTTGATCCCTCCCAAGCTCATCTGAAGATAATAAACTTTTGAGCTAAAATTATTATGTTTTTCGAAATCGCGGTTATTGATTACTTGATGTAGGTAACATCTATCCCATTGAGAATGGTGCCATTGTCTTCGTCTTAAAGAGAGCTTTCAAATGAGTACCAACATGATATATATTGATGTATATTTGACCACTTTTAAGCATTTGAATTATAATATAATGTTGAACTATCACGATCATAATCAGACAATTATAATGAGAGCCTGTTCCCTGTGGAGCTTGCATGCAAAATTGCTAAACATGCATATTCTTGGAGATTTAGGTGCATAGAATATGTTTATGAATTTTAACATCCTTTTCTGATGCAACTACTTGCAGAATCAAAGATGGCTGCAAAAATTGGACGAAAAGGTGCCCTCCGAGAAGCATTTAATTCTATTTCAGCCCTAATTCAAAATTAATTACCTCCAAATGGCAGGTAATCTTCTATACATTTTTTCAGAGAGGAAAATAAAGTCCTTTTTATATGTCTATAAGTTACGGACATTAAAAGCATCACTTATATCCATCATACTGCACTGCGGCCAAAATTCCAGAATGGCGGTTTATCCTTTCAGCCCTGTAATAACTGTACTGATGCAAAGACATCGTAGAGCAGCTAATGGAATGTAGCCTTGCTTCTTGGGTCTAGAAACTGTTTTACACAAAATTCCTGTAGAGACAATTGTCAAAATTGCCAGGTTATTTATACAGATTAACAAATTAGAACTAATTTTGTGTTTCTTCTCTAGGTCAAAAAATTCATCAGGCAGTGACAGGCACTAATTAAGGCAAGGAAAGCAATTCATGTTTCCATAAAACACTTGCCTACAAAGACATTTCAAAGATCCCACTACAATGGCAAGCTGATAGGTAATTTAGTAGCGAATAATATTTGAGTCAGTACTCAGATTGTGTAATAATGTCGAATGGGTATGATTTTCAAATCTGTACAAGTATTAATTAAATTCTATTAAACTGATAAGTTTCCATGACATTTCTAAAGCTATCTACTTAATGACTTTCTAATTTTGTGAGAGATGATGCTGCCATGTTTTCATAATCTTCGTCAAAAATTCCTTACCAAGGTCAAGGAGATGAAGAAACCAAGAAACTTGTCATTAAAATTCTGTCAATTAGCAGCTGAATGGGACCAGGGGTCTCTTTACTATTACTTTTTGGTACCATCTTGGGAGCCACTTCATGATTAGTAGAGATGATACTGCTTATATGTTTTCATTACAGCTGTTTGCAGGTTGGCGGTCGATCGGAACAATGTGTTTTCTCCTCTTCAATTTGCAAACTGGCATTGCCACGTCATTAACAGTTACCTGCTTGTTTCCTAATCTTCTTGTTAGGTACATATACACCAAACCAGTTAATTAGTTTGTTCATTTTGCACATATGCTGCCACATATTATATATATATGTTGAACAAATAGATTAAATGAAAACTGACACAAACAATATCGATCATTAAAACATGTTTAAGCCAGTGACATCACAAGTAAACTACAGGCTGCCACTTTGATGTAGAAAAAGAGTGGACTGTTGCACTGTGAAAATGGTACTTCGTGTGTCATCATACTGATGATTTGTAATGATCACACCCAATACTTGCAATGTCAATTTGATTTAAGGGAGGCTTATCAAGCTTGTTGATGACAGCCAAAGGAAAGGGTTAAGCATCTGATTTTCACTCTAAAAACAGTTATGACAAGTCAAATGGCCTTCTTTTGATCATGACTACAGTAATCAAACAGCCTCTATATTTCCCCTGTTGAAAGTAGAGAAGATGACACTTCATTGGCTGTCATGAGTAACAAAGTGCATGTTTCACACAGAACTGGTCCTCATTTTTTACTTTATCAAAGTGACAGACTGTGATGAGTTATATGATGCAAAGAAATGACCTCTCATTTAGTTTTGACTACAATTTTGGACTGAAATAAGAGTGAACTATGGATTCTTTGATTGGACAAATTAACATCAGTCATGTCCTCATTTACTTAGGATTTATTACATGGATCACTGCTCATATGGCTTTAAAGCACAGAATCCCTGGTCCTAATAGTGATACTGTAATATACATGAAAATACACCTGTAAATTATCACTCGATGTCAAATACCGGGTGAAACAGGGCAAAATTGATACTTTTGTGTGTCAGATGGAATCTTGTCCACCACATTAAATTGAACAAGCAGATTTTATCAGAAAATATATAAACATTAATTTTTGGGGAAAAAACTGATATAGAAACTTGATTTGCAAATTTTTAACCGACATTTCTACGGGAGCCATATAATTACCACAAAAGAACTGACTTTGTAGCTTATCCCGCCGCATTTATCAGTACATAGCACCTGAAAAACGGGGTATAATGGTCATGTTGGTATTCAAATGAAAGCTCTTTTCATACTGAAGCCAATGGTGTTAATAAAATTAACCTTAACATCACTAGGCGAAAGATATAGCAAACCGCGACTTCGCAAGTAACCTAAATAGTACCGAAAATTAACAAAACTTTCAATCGGTCTTGGGAGGGACCAATAATAATGCTACAGACATGTATTATACCTTTTTGGAAACCATTTCTCACCCTTAACAAAACCTAAGTAGTTTCCATTTGATTTTCAGCAATTTGTTTTTTTTCATGATTTATCACCACCCCCTACTTGTATTTGTCACATACTTGTAAAGACACATGATTAAGCAAAAGATACACAAATAGCTTGTTTTTCCTACAAAACACTTAGTGTTTTTTCTATGGGTTGGAGAGGACATGCTTTTTTTGACATCACATTCAAGCCTCACATTCTGAAAACCAATTGTGGTTAGTGAAACAATGTTTCTGTTTTACCTTGACATATGTCTCAAGCTTCAAAATTAACACAAACAGTATACACATTCTTTGATACCTACTCATAACAGCATATAAAGTAACTGATGGTCCATCGAAAACAAAATTTTTGACATCTGCCATTTTTTACATTTTAGGACCCAAGTCATGTTGTATATAAGTTATTCAGATGAAACCTGTTGTATTTTATGCCCATGACATGGGTCTAGACAGGCATCATTAACATGAATCACAGGTGCCTGCCTTTGCTTTTCTGAGTTGCCATGAAAATATGTGAAACTCTCCGTGAGACACAAAAAAGTGCAAGAATTGGTCATAAATCGCCTACTGTTTCAAAAGTAAGCATCGTAGCAAGGTAAAATTTGGTACAAATATACTTCAATATAGTGCAAGACTGCCAACAAGACAAATTTCTGCGTACCTGTCATACTTTTTTCAGAGTAATTGCTTAAAGACGAAAAATCGGCCGAGTGCAAATACCGTAAAACTGCCCATTTACGCCAACATTACACCGCTGCAAAAAAAAAGCAATGGGCTTATTTTCATTATCTTATTTTTCTCTTATTCCTTGTGTGTAATCATGTATATGGAGCATCATTTTGTCATGCCAGTCCTCACAAAAAGCAGCAGTGAGTCTCAATATATTAGCATATTTCTTTTTTTTTTACAAAATCCTGTGATTATTAATTGAAGTTTAAGACTAATTATTGAATGCTGTTAGTACTAAAACGCATGATTGCGGATGATTGATGGTGATATCTCTGAAGTGATATCACCGACATTTATTGATTAAGAATCCGTGTTATATTTTCAAGAATTGACCCTTTGTATACGACTATACGTGTAAACCATGGCAACCAACAAAATATTTAACTCCATGCCAACTTGCCATTTAAACACTTTTATAATAGAAATGTAATCTTCTTTGCTCATTCAGTTAAACTATAACACAGTGAATATGAAGGTGAATTGAAAAGGCTGATATAGCAAAAAATGATTTGCTATTTTTAGATTTTAGAACTATAATAATAATAATAATATTTGTTTATTTATATAGCGCTAGTTCCACGGAGACCATGCTCACCAGCGCTTAAGATCTACAGGTGAATCACCCATAGGATGCAAGAAATAATTCTGTTTTAAGTCCCTTTTTGAAACTTTCCAATGAGGATTTTTTCCTTAATGCCTCTGGGAGTTTGTTCCAGATCTTTGGACCCGATACTGTAAAACTTCTGTCTGATGACCTGAGTTGATTGTGGATGACAGGTTGATCAAGAACTAACCTATCATTTGTTCTCAAAACCCTAGGTGGCCGGCGGACTGAGATGAGTCTTTTGAGATACTCCGGTGCTTGGTCATGTAACACTTTCCAAACAGTTGTAGCAACTTTATATTCGATTCTAGCTGGTATCGGGAGCCAGTGTAGATGCTTCCTTAGCGCAAATACACTATCGTGCTTCCTAAGTTTATATATAAGTCTAACTGCAGAATTTTGTGCCACCTGCAATTTATTTTCTAGTTTCTTGTTTATGCCCAGAAGTAACGCATTTCCATAATCTAGATGAGGTGTAACAAGAGCATTAATAATTGTCTTTGTGTCCTCTAAATTAAGGCTTTTCCTTATTTTGGCAATATTTTTCAGATTGTAATATGCTTTTTTGCACATATTATTAACTTGTTTTTCCATGGTCATGTGTTTGTCAAAGAAGACGCCGAGGTTTTTCACATTATCTACTGCTTTTATAACAGTGTCATCCACATTAATGCTGTTGATGTTGACAGTTTTAAGGGCACTTTTTCCACCTATAAGCAGGAATTCCGTTTTGTCACTATTATTACAGAGTTTATTTCTTAGTAAAAAGTCCTGTATGTCCTTAATGCAATTTTCCATTCTTCTTAATGAGTTTTTCTGGTTCGGGATAGTAGGTTTAAAAGATAGAATGAGTTGCTCGTCATCCGCATATTTTTCATCTTCAATACCATGTCTTCTCACCACATCACTCAGTGGTGCGATATATGAATTGAAGAGTATAGGACCTAGTTTGGAGCCTTGTGGGACACCACAATTGAGTTCTGACGTGTATGAAGATGAGTCATTTATAAGGACAGACTGAGTTCTATTTGTGAGATAGGAAGTGAACCATTTAAGGGCGGTACCACTAACTCCATATAAGTTCTCCAAGCGATCAAGCAGGATTTTATGATCAATTGTATCAAAGGCTGCAGATAGATCCAAAAGTACGAGCATAACTATTTCACCTTTTCCAAGGCTGAGCATTATATCACTGTAAATTTTAAGGAGAAGCGTTTCCGTACTATGGTACTTTTTGTATGCAGATTGTCTGTCATCATTCATATCGACCGCAGCCAGGTGTTCAGTATATTGTAGAATAACTGCACTTTCAATAAGTTTTCCAAGGAAGGCAAGGTTAGAGACAGGGCGATAGTTGCTTTTTATACGTTCAAGTCCAAATTTCTTAATTAGGGGTTTGATTATTCCATGTTTGAGCTGAGTGGGCATGGCGCCCAGTGACAATGATGCGTTCAATATTTCCGTAGTGAGGGGTAGTAGTTCTTCCATACATTCTTTAGTAAGCCATCCGGGTAAGGGATCCAATTTACAGTGTTTATTTGGCATTGCCTTAATTAGATTCCTCACTTCTGATTGAGTAAGGCTTCTGAATTTGTCTAACTTTCTACCTTCAAATGGTTCATTGCCTGTGGTTCTACTGTCAGGTTGTGGCTGGACTACGGAGCCAGTTTCCATTTTGTTTTTCAGAGATAATATTTTGTCCTCAAAGAAAGCTATGAAATCGTTTGCCAGTTCGGTTTCACTGTCATGGTCAGGAAGGGGTGACGCCACATTTCTGTTCAAGCATGAGTTAATTATTTTGAACATGGCCTTTGAGTTACCTTTATTCTCTTCAATTTTATCGGACAGATGTTTAGTTTTCATGCCTCCCAGGTATTTGTTCAACTCGTTTCTTGCCTTTTTGTATGCCTCGTAGTCTTCTTTCAAATTTGATTTCTTAAATTGTTTTTCTTTTTGGCGCTTATTCATCTTTAGTTTCTTGATTTCTGAATTGTTCCCAGGGGTAAGTTTGCGAACTGTGATTTTCCTTTGGATTAGTGGTGCATGTTTATCAAGGACCATAGTGGTGTTATTGTACTTCTGGAGCAGGTTGTTTAAGTAGCGATTGGAAATTCTTTCAGGAGAAAATTCAACGTGATTTCTAATGTCAGCTCTGAATTTATTAATGTGATTGACTTTGTTTTACGGAATTTCAGCAGATGAATCGGCGCTTTTGGTTTGCTTGCATCAATTTTGAAGTGAACAAATTTGTGGTCGGATATGAAATCACCAACTGTACAATCCAAAGTTGTTGTTTCCTCAGAAGTTATAACTAGATCAAGGGTATTACCATATTTGTGTGTAGAGTCTTTAACATGTTGGGTCAGTCTAAACATGTTTAATAACTCAGTAAAACGCTTGGCTTTAATATCACCTGGTTTGTTGATGTGAAAGTTGAAATCTCCAGCGATGAAGAGATTGTTAACCATAACTAGCTCATTTGATAAGAGAATTGAAAACTCCTCAAAGAACTAGTCGATGCAGTAATGATTTGCATGAGATGAGTCAGGTCTATAAACTGTAACTATGGTAAATTTTTTTCCATCTTTTTCAATCTCGGTCACAATGTGTTCGAAGGTTTTTCTCTTAACCGAGTCAATTTTTCTTGCTTTCAGTGAAGATTTGCAGATGCAGGCTACTCCTCCGCCTGACCTGCCCTCTCGTGGAGTGTGGAAGAAGTTCCAAGCGCCTTGGTCTTGTAATTGACCAATTTCATAGACATCCTCATTTTTAAGCCAACTTCCTGTCACAAGTAGAATATCAGAGTCATGTTCAGCTTTGAAATCATTAATAAGTTCAATCTTTTGTTTCAGACTTTGAGCATTAAATAAAGAGATGTTAATGTATTTCGTTTCTTGGGTATTTTTCAACTTTTTGGACGGTTGATGAGAAATGCATTCCTGCAGTGGCAGAAATCTATTACTGGTAGATATTGCGATACCTTCAAAATTAACCCTGGTAATTGCAGATTTAGCATCAGTGGCTTTTCGGTGACTGGAACTGGCATGGCGCCTGGAGGAGACTAGTCTGGTCTTATAAAGAGTACCGTCCTTCTTAAGGATTTCAGTACTGGTATCCTGAATGTACACAATGCCACCACAGTTGCTCAATTTTCTGGGTTTCTGGTTGCAATTAGAAACACTACAAGAGGTTACATGAACATTTGAATCATCAGAAGGTTTTTTTAGACCATAGTGGTGCAAACGCTTATCGTCAGTCTGCAGAACTGGCTCAGCATGGGAAACATAATTAGCGAGCAAGACCCTGTCATTTGGCACACCATTGGCCTTCGAACGATCTTCACTCTTATGATTGTTATTATGAGAAAACGAATACAAATGCTTCCAACTTTTATTTACGCTATTTTTGCACTGTCTGGACGGAGGTTCGGTCGGTGGACTACATGAGGGGTCAGGAACTCTAGATAGTCAATTTTTCCTTTTCTTGGATGGCGGGTCTACCGCTAGCATTTGGCTCACAAAGTCACAGCAGGCTTTTGCTCGGTCATTACGCCCTGCAATGAGAACAGCTTGGGCCTTTTCAATGAATACTTCACGGTCTTCCTTGGTGGGTTCCAACCATTTACCCACACTCATGGAAACTTTGTAGTCTGATGTTAGCTTGGAAATAGTGCTTCCCCCTTTTCCGATGATACGGCCTATGTGATCTTTGTCCACCTCCAAAAACATTTTGGTCTGGAAATGTTCATCCGATGTCGACCCCGGCTGGGGATTACTTTTCGGTGCCGGCATATGTAACTCTTCAACGATCGATTCTTTCATAAGGTTGATGCATCTGTTCGTGAGCATGTCATCTGTTTCCAGCAGATCATCTTTGTTGCCAGAATAGTCGATATTGACTATGTTGACTTTGTCATTGGGAGAGCTGAAACGGCGAGTTAGCCAGAAATTGTAGACCGATGAACTTCCAGAACCTCCTCTAGATCTGGAGGGAGGCAGGGTTACCAGGTACACCTCACAGTGGGTGCTAATATCAGCAACAGCTCCAGATATTGTTTTGCTGACGTCCATCCCTTTTTCTCCATCTCTGATATCTTTCGACCAACACAGGATTATGACTAAGTCATAATGACATAAATCATGGGGAGATAGTTCACACAGCTGTTTGGCATCAAGTGATCTGGCATCAAACTGAATATGGGGCTACTCGATCTGTCGAGCTACGGCCTGAGTCTGAGCATCAAAGATAATGAGACCGTGTGCAGTTGGGGGATAGTTCATTGACACTTCACTGGTATTACTAAGTGATAGTTGCTCCATTATCTCATCTCTCTCCTGCTCAAGCTCACTAAGTCTCGTATGGGAGTCGCATAATTCGGCAAGAAGTGAAGCTTTGTTATCTTTCAGGTCGCGATTTTCCAATATTAAATCCCTGTTTTCCGTTTCCAGGTTGCGACACTTTGTTTCCAATTCATCCAGGAGAGCATTATTTGCATTGATTTGATTGCTCTTCTCACGAATCTTTGAGTTGAGCACTCTCTTTTCATTTTCAAGTTTAACAATTTGGAGTTTCAGAGTAGCGTTAACCTTAGAAGGTCTGCCCTTTTTTCGAACTGCAGTTTGGGGTTCGTCCAGTTCATCCGAGCCAGATTGACTGTCTCTGCAGGTTAAAGCTACAATTGAAATTTGGAAAGAATTACTGCGATGAATTTCTCACTTGATGTCTGACACTCAGAAATTAATAGCACAGTAATTTTTTGTATGAATTTGACCTTAAAACAACACCATTAAAGAAAAAATATTCTACTAACTGCAAGGGTGACTGAAGAAAATTTCAGTTCAAATCAAGCAATTCTTTTTAAAAGTGTATCAACAATATTCAAAAACACTAAATTTTATACAATGTAGTCTGAAGCTGGGATAAATTTCAGCCTGGGAAAACATTTTGACCAAGAGGCAGAAACAACAGTTAAAGCAAACATTTGTCTTTTGACACAGGTATAGGCAGTTTTCATCATGCAACTTCCGTTATACTCCCGCTATTCAAGTAATTCTCTTTGAAAGAGCTATCTCTTCTATTCAGCCTAAGTCACTTTGAAGTGGTCTTTGGTGGCAGATTATTGAAAGATTCAAAGCTCCTCCTGGTGTCGCATGCATACTCCAGTGTTGACACAAATGCTTGTGTGAAATCAGAGAAGGCATCCATGCATAATGGAGAAGGACTTCAAGATGGCATTTGTTTTCTATATAATGGATTAAAGCTTAGACATCCTAAATGATGTGTTTTTTAATATCTTATAATCAAAAACTCCACTTTTTAACATTTCTTTAAAAATGAAAAATGCTTTTATCAGCCTAAAATTCTTTTTGATATCATATGAGAAAGAAAAGTGTGTCTTATTTTATCCCATTCTTGTAACACAAGCTGAATGGCCAATGATTAGAAGATCTTAAATGTTAAAGGCATTGCATCTCCATTTTGACAAGCCCAAAAGACCAACAGAGCACCAGATTGGTCACAGAAAATATATCTTATATTACTGCACAATGCTTTTTTTTCTTGCTCGAAATAGCCAGACAAGCCCCATCATGACCTTTTTTTTCATTCTGATGCAAAGCAGCACTGCTGCCCAGGTTTCCAAGAAGTCTAAATTACTTGCAGATTAGAGAAGTTACACACTTTAGCCAGGGGCTGGGCTTTTACTGAAGCCTTCATCTCATGCTGATCCATTAGTCTTCCAGCTGCAAAAGATACCAGTTAGCTGAAAAATATTAAATCCTTCAGTTGGATGGTCTCAGGAATTATAATCTCAACAATGGAAGAACATCCCAAAGCAGGTATGCAATATCAGAAGTCATGGATATTTTTTTTAGTGTTTGTAAACTGTTATTGGAAGGTGTCTGCAGTCATTGCAGGATGTGAACTTATAATGGTAAGAGTGTCATCCTGTTGAAAATTCTCATCAGACACCATCTTTTCTCACCTACAAAGAGGGCATTCACCTCTGGTTTATTTTGTTTCATTGTATTTATATCCAACTCTCAGGTGACAATAACCAGGCAAACAACTCTTCCAAACTCATATTGACATAGCCTAAAAAGTTCTTTGTAGTGATGTCAAGAAAACAAAAACTTTCCAGCAAAAGTATAACTACTACTGCTAAAGGCAACACTGAGATGTTAGGTTTGTAACCAGCAAGCTCAGAGAGCATTGTCTCCTTCATAAATATCATAATCGGAAGCTTTAAAAGAGCTGGATAAAGTATAGACCTGTGGGCTTCAAATAAATCAATTCTTGCTTCCGAATTTTAGACAATGGTCAGTCTAGATACTGTGAATAAAGTTAAAACTGCCAAGCGTCTGTAGTTTGAAGAGAAAAACCATGTTACAGTGAATGAAGGGCTCAAATAAATTTTTGGGAGTCTACCAGTAGTCATGATTCCAACAGAACATCATTCAAACTTTATTCAAAGAATATTACTAAACAGCTCATTTTTCCCAGTGCAACTGCACAATTCTTGCTTTTTTTGGATTTGGCCTTACTCTTCATTGCGCCAAATGGAGATCTAATGCGAAAGACCTTTGGATTCCACCTTATTCTGGTTGGCATGCAACTTCAGAGAAAGCTTACATTTTAGCATTAACGCCAACATTTAATTTACACTGCTGCTGCAAAAAAAAAAAAGCATTCGGCTTATTTTCATTATCTTATAATCATGTGTATGTAGCATCATTTTGTCATGCCAGTCCTCACAAAAAGCAGCAGTGAGTCTCAATATATTAGCATATTTCTTTTTTTCGACTAATCTTGTGACTTGAATCATAGATTTATTGATGGGCTGCAGGATAAAGAGTTAATTAAAAAATCCAATGCAAGAAATCAATTGAAACTTAAGACAAATTAATGTACGCTGTGAGTACTAGAACGTATGATTGGTTGTGATACCTCTGAAGTGATATCACAAACATTTATTAATTTAGAAACCATGTTATATATTCAAGAATTGTCCATTTATATACGTGTCAACCATGGCTACCATCAAAATTTTTCAGCTCTTATAATAGAAATGTAATCTTCTTTACTCATTCAGTTAAACTATGAGGCATTGAATCTGATGGTGTATTAAAAAGGTTGATATAGTCAAAAATGAATTATTATTTGGTGATTTTAGAAAAACTCTGGAGGTGAAAGCTGCAGAGGCGTCAAGTTGAAATTTGGAAAGAATTACTGAGATGAATTTCTCACTTAATATCTGACACTCAGAAATTAATAGCACAGTAACGTTTTGTATGAATTTGACCTCAAAACAACACCATTAAAAAAAATATATTCTACTAACTCTGCAAGGGTGACTGAAGAAAATTTCAGTTCAAATCAAGCAATTCTTTTTAAAAGTGTATTAACAATATTCAATAACACTAAATTTTATACAATGTAGTCTGAAGCTGGGATAAATTTCAGCCTGGGAAAACATTTTGACCAAGAGGTAGAAACAACAGTTAAAGCAAACATATGTCTTTTGACACAGGTATAGGCAGTTTTCATTATGCAACTTCCGTTATACTCCCGCTATTCAAGTAATTGTCTTTGAAAGAGCTATCTCTTCGATTCAGCCTAAGTCACTTTGAAGTGGTCTTTGGTGGCCGATTATTGAAAGATGCAAAGCTCCTCCTGATGTCAAATGCATACTGCAGTGTTGACACAATTGCTTGTGTGAAATCAGAGAAGGCACCCATGCATAATGGAGAAGGAGCTGAAGATGGTATTTGTTTTCTATATAATGGATTAAAGCTTAGACATCCTAAAGGATGCGTTTTTTAATTTCTTATAATCAAAATCTCCACTTTTTAACATTTCTTTAAAAAATGAAAAATGTTTTTATCAGCCTAAAATTCTTTTCGATATCATATGAAAAAGAAAAGTGTGTCTTATTTTATCCCATTCTTGTAACACAAGCTGAATGGCCAATAATTAGAAGATCTTAAATGTTAAAGGCATTGCATCTCCATTTTGACAAGCCAAAAAGACCAACAGAGCACCAGAACAATATTTACCTCTGCATGCTTTGCATTGATATGCATTTTTGTACCAAAAGCTTTGCACTGAGGCCTATCTCTAACATTTTGATTATATGGCTTCCTTCATTTCTGTACAACAGTATGTAGACTTTTCAGCTTAACAATCTGTTTTTCAGCTATCAGTTTCGATATCCGATCACCTCAATAACATTAGATATCACATATCGCATCATTAATTTTAAGACAATTTGATTCTCCTTACCACAGGAACCTTATCAGATCTGCCTTTGATTTACTTCCCACTGAATTCAAAGCCTCCAAATCAATGGAATTGTCAGTTTCAAAATTGATTCATCACAATTCAATCATGTGTTGCAAGTTAACAATTAATTTTAATTGGCCCGATGTCACCACCATCACTGTTGCAACTGCAGTTACATGTTACTTCCTCAGGCCCTTAATTGTTACTGCTATGATGAATGAAAGTAACAGCATAAATATTCCTCGAAACAACAGATGAAAGGCACCAAATGAGAAATGCGTCGCTTTCTTAGCTAATTGCTATTTTTCCAAAAAAGTTGTATTGTACTTCTGAAGTCAGAAGATATCAGTACGAAAGAAATCCCACTTGCCTTCTGCTGAGGCCCTGTTCAGCAAGTAAACAAGTTTTAGAAACAAGGTAGTGTTCTAGTCCATAGAGTTAAGTTTATGAAAAAACATGCAGCTAGCTTTCAGAGCCACATTTGCCCTGCGTCAAAAGAGGCTGTTTTCGGATTCATTTTTTTAGCCTCTGACACGGCGGTGTAATAATGAGCCCATGCAGGTAAAAAGCTGGTATTACTACACTGTGCACCCACCAAATGCATAATACAGTTCCCTGCACTACTTAGAGTGCTCTGGTTACTTCTCAGCATGACCTGGCTTCAGTTGTTAGTGGCCAGTCACCTCTTGCTGTTACTAATGCAATGAAATCTACCCAAAATACACCACTGTACACTGGGAACAGGTGGTCACTATGTTAAGCTAACACTTTCTTAAATTTAGCACTGACATAAAAGGAATGTAATTCAGAACGCTCGGTGCATGCTATGGGACTGTACCACTTGCAGGTCAAAATTTATGTTGCTTTGGCATTAATTTGCCATGACTGCATGCTTTGGTCCAGGAGATGCCAAATCTGACATCATCCAAGACAAACATTCTCCTACACCACTAGGCAAACTGAAGATATTATTCTATGTGAGGCTTTCGTTTGCAGAGATATCAGATTGTTGGTATCTGAATCTTCTTCAAGATGATCCAATCAGTTCATGTCCTTATTCAATTACACATTTTATTCAGTGGAATAAATAAAGAAACATATGTTTAATAAAATAACTGAGAAGCATCGTGCAACTGAAGTTGTCATTGACAAACTAAATAAAACCTCCCTAGTTGGAAGTATTATTTCCAAAAAAATGAAAAGGTGACCTACTCTTGAAAAGGGATTCATGTTAATCAGACTTCTTACAAATGGCATTCACAAACTGTCAACCAAAAATTAGAATTCCAAAGCCTTACTTGAAGCCTTGCAACTTTTAGACTCAGAAGACCAGACTCAGATACAGTTTATTATGCCAAATTGGTGTTCCATTATTAGTACAAATTAATAATATTATGTTATCAATCTTTCTTTAATAAAGGCAAAGGAGACCCCTTGTAATAAAACAACTAAACATATGATCTTACATTACTAGTTGAATTGAAACACATAATTATTCTATATGTAAATAACTCAACACATATTAGAGTAAGTTTAACAATATATTAATAATAGTACACATTTAAATAACATTTTAGAGGCTTAATTACAGTTGTTGCCAATACAGGACAGATTAATGTTATCCAGAATGAGTACATTATATTGGCTCCGTGGTACAGTGGGTAGCATCCCCGCCTTGTACATATGAGGACATTTGCTTTGTATCTTGTTTCATTGTAAAAACCATATGGAAGTTGTCAAAATAATTCTGAAGAATCAAAATACCTTACTTTCCTTGTGTTTATTTACACTTTCAACTCCCACCTCAGGCATCAGAAATCAGCTTGTGTGGATGGATTGGAAAATATTCGGAAAGAGGAGTACCACATAAGAAAAACAAGAGGACGGCCTACACGAAGTTTAGTAATTTCATTTTTAGTCAGCATTGGAACCATAATTATTATGTTACATGACAACCTTATTGAGCGATTGATGATAATGTACAATGCAAAGAATAGGAGACTGGTAACAAATAATAATTTTTCATTGGTTGATATGAATGTGTCGGATCAACCTGACAGATGCTGCTCAACCAAAATATAGAAAAGAAAGTCTTAGCAACCAATCACAAACCTGACTTGCAATTCTTTTATTTTTTAGGATCTTTTAGGATTTTATAAGTTAATTGGTTTCAAGGTGCTGTATTAGTTTCTTTTAATGAAGTTTTTCAGGATAAGGGAACTAAGGTGGTTACTAAGACATTAAACACCCACTTATGAGCTACTTAGGTACTGACACTAGTAGCCATGGCCCCTTAAATGGGTCCTTACAGCACATTTGGCTACTTATGACAACTGTAAGGCACCAAAGAATCCACTAACAGCCAAACATAGGTACTTATGGGTACTTATGTTAGTTCCATCCACTTGCAGAGCATGAAGTCTACTAAGAATGTCCCCTTAGAAGGATTACAGAAGTGAGAATGCCTAAGGTGAAAATCCTTTGTTTGACAAACTTAGCAGATTTCATTTCGCATTGGTTCATCAAGCCCATACTGAGGAAAACACACCAGTTAACTGACTTGCATTGTTTTACCAACACATGCATAATCTCGATAGAACTGACAAATCAATAAGCAAAGCAGCAAACCCACGACTGCACAGTTCTGTTGCTGGAACAATGTAATCGAGCATGTTCCATAAGTTTTTCTGTAAGAAAATACCTTGATATACATGCCAGAGTTTCAGATATGTACTATCAAACTGTTTATTGGAAGGATGTTGGATGAGGGGGTGGGGTCTAGACTAAAACAGATTTTATTTGATTTCCAGTGCCTCTAAATCAATAATTTTGGTTTGAATTGAATAAAATTATCAATGAGATTGATAACCTTCCAAAACAAAAAAAATTAAATTGTACTGTAAATGCTGCAAGCATTCCAGAATTTACTCAAATTCTCACTGGGGGAGATTGGGGCAAGTTGTAACTTTTATAAACCATTGTTAACTAAATCAGGCAAATGATTCCCTAATTTGATACATGAAGCTAGTGTTGGAGGTTCGAGACCTGCCTCCATTGATGGTCATATTCTGATGGTGTGGGCCTTGGCTCAGTCTCAGCTGCACCAGACAAAAATGTCATTTTTAATTGTGAAAATTCTGTACTCAATATTTATAGATAAAATTTGACATACAATTGGCCAGTGCTGAATTAGCAACATCAATGTCTCCTGCTCCTTATAATTTAACATGTTTAACTGATATGTTGTCAGAATTGGGAGTAACACTTAAGCTGTAATTTGAGTGACATTGTCCCCAAACCAATATTCGAGTCACTGGTGGCATGATATGATACATTTAGACAACCAATAAATTGTGTCAATATAAGATACTATAACAAACCAGTTATATGCTGCAAACATTATATGAATGATTAAAATATGAGAAAAAAAGGCAAAATACAATGTAAGTTTAAAAAAAAGGGATCAACCAACCTGACTAATTCAATGATAAACCTTACAGCAACACAGGGTTCAGATGTGCAACCTAGAACTCTTTGTAAAGGTCCACCATTATCCCTAATTG
Organism: Platynereis dumerilii; assembly: GCA_026936325.1. Taxonomy (NCBI): domain Eukaryota; kingdom Metazoa; phylum Annelida; class Polychaeta; order Phyllodocida; family Nereididae; genus Platynereis; species Platynereis dumerilii. Next base: position 5,477,473 of record JAPTHN010000026.1, on the reverse strand, counting down.
TTGTGTCCCATTGTTTTAATTGCTTTACAATAGTGTTGGGCGGTTGTCATATTTTTTGTTTGGTTCGGCTTTCGGTTGTTTCTGACCCAAAAACCGAGGTTTTGGTTGCGTTTTCTGTTGCAGACGAATCAACGTGGTCCGTAATGTGCCCGACACGATTTTGCGATCCGCGGTTCAGCACCCGGTCCGCAAAATCGTTTTTCGGACCGGAAATTCAATGCATAAACATGGCACTCGTCTGGGAGAGTGAACAGATTGACATTTTGTGGATTACTTCGTTGTTTTCTCAATAAAATTATGTATTATAATAACCGAAACACTCGGTTGTAAGATTGAACTTTGGTTAGAGTTTCAGTTGAAGTGGAGAAACCGAAACGGACCAAATCGAAATTACGGGAACCGGCACAACACTACTTCACAAAGTAAGTTTTTTAAAATAGAAAATTACCCCAAGGCAAAGATGACACAACTTACCTAAGTCTCCCCTACTTTTTTTTTTCAGTAAAAATTTGAATAATACACAACTGCACATGTACCAGGCCCCACTGACAGATGTTAGAAATATCCGTTCCAAAATATTTATGTTAATGTACATGTTTGAAGAAGGAGCACAGGCACTCTCCAGCATTAGGTGATGTTCAGTAAGAAAAATATATGAGTAACTTAATACAGACAGTACAAGCTGTCAGTTCTGGTGACTGCCTGTGGAAGGAGGATGCATAAACCAAATTCATGGTGTTAACAGAAGGCCTCGGTTTAACAATGCATATTTTATGGTCTTATATGTATCAATTAATTTTGATTTTATGCGTAATTTAAAAGCTTAGCTGAAGGTTTAAATACTCATATTTGCTGTAAACCTTGTCATATTGCATTGTAGGTTTGCTCAAGCACAGTCTATGCTTGCACACAATCTGGTCTTTGTTTATTTCACACATTAGGATATTGATATTTAATCTCAATATTATGACAAACACAGAAACTTCGCAATGAAATTATATAAAACTGAGTAAAACAGTTCTGTAATCCCTCTAAGGAACCTCCACCAAGCATAAGGGGCCTTAGTGTCTTAGTAGCCAGCTAAGTTCCCTTATCCTGAAAAACTTCAATAGGCCTACTTGTGCATTGCATGAAGAAAATAACTTTCAAAGCTGTCTGCTATCTCAAAAAAGGTGTCAAATCCAAATGTGTTCTAGCTTGCTTGGAGCATACTGTCGAATCAATACACATCACAGGTCTAAAAAGCCCGTTTTCCTTCCAGATTCCCTTCATTATAAGGTTTACACACTTCACTGAAGTCGAAGACTCAGGCTCACTCTGGACATGACATCAAGTTTTTCCTTGATATAACTTAGAAAGCAGATGGAACAGGCATTGGATGGATTAAAACCTTGAAAGTTAAACAGCTATCAGAATTACGTAGGCCAAAAAGAGTACTCTAGCCGATTTTTTATTGTGTGTCCATTTTTCTATATTAATATTCCAATGACTTTATATTAACTAAAAGAAGGTGACGGTTGAGATTTCCAAAATATTTATTGTCGTTCATGGATTACGCACAGCAGCAGGTTAAAGCTGCTATCAAAATGTTAAAGTAATAAACCAAACTGCAACAGAAGACCCTTTACAGAAAACTGAAAACAAACAAGATTTGGTAAATTTCTCAAAGGGACACGAAATCAGTCAGGCAGGTTTGTTTGTAGTAACCAAGACTTTCTTGTTCAGTGATTCAATTACTAAGTTCAATCTCCAAACCATTTCAATCCCATTACATTAATGACCTTCGAGTCACTCTCTCGCTCCACAACCGCAAACGTTTTTAGTGGTCATTTAGCACATAATTGGTCTAGATTGCCCAAGGAGGGTTTTTGTTTTATTAAAATAAATTTGAATAAAAAATCTATGCAGTGATTTTCCTATTGTTATGATTAGGTAGATCAAGACAGCCTCTTTGAGACAGAGGACAAAAATTAGACAGGCATAGGCCAAAAGGACTACTCTAACCAATTACTGATTGATTTCTACATTAATATTCAAATGATTTTATATTAACTAAAAGAAAGTGAGTGTTGGAATTTCCAAAATATTTGTATTTTCATTCTTTTGAAACCAGGTCCTAGAACTCATGTCCGATACGTGGTTAGCTTGGCAGAGATGCAGCATTCCAAGATTCAGATTTTCAAGAGATTTCATAAGATGGTAAAAAGTATGCTAGTCAGCCAGAGTAATGGCCTTTTGAAGATTATTGCCCA